>CM062818.1:1790021108-1790611520 GCA_031772625.1 Pinus tabuliformis
GATCACCGCAGGTGTAGGGGCATGACAGGTATGATAGAAATGTAATAATATTATTTTAGGTTTATAATAATATTAGGTCATTTTTGTATCGGTTATAAGATTATTTATTGATTATGATAAATAATATTTTGACACAATTTATTATGTTAATATTAACATTTATATAACATTAACTAAAGTTATAGCACTAATATTAAATATTAGTCATTTCTTTATAAAACAAAATTGATAAAAGCAATATTATTGTTAATAATATTATATAGTAATTTAATATGGTTACATTAATATTTTATTACATTGATTATCGCATTAAAATATTATTAATATAACAACAATATTTTATATATGAACAATTTTTCATCATCACTAACAAAATAAACTCTTACAATTTATTAAACTTTTATATTATTATTATGCCTAATTTTCTAATATTTATTTAGATTTAGCATAAAATTAATAATTTATAAATTTAACTTTTAAAACATAAAACTATTAACGACCATCTTTTACCTATCCAATAACAACCACAATGTTACCAAGAACATATATATAACTTGGAAGAATAATGAGATATCATAACAATTTCCCATATCATAACAAAAATAAAATATACATAAAATTGTTATTTCATAAATTAGAAAATAGTAAACAAATAAAATAAAAATAAAATTGTTATTTCATAAATTAGAAAATAGTAAACAAGTAATATGTAAAATAAAGATTGGTAAACTAGCAATATGTAAAATAAAGATTGGTGAACTAACCATATATAAAATAAAATAAAGATTGGAAACAAAAATCAAGGTGTGTCCATACAATAATATTTAGTACCCTCCAACACAAGCACACAAAATTGTTAGGCCAATTATATACACCATTGTTAAACAAAAATCAAGGTGCGACCCAATAATATTTATAGCCCTCAAACACAAGGCCTGGAGGGAATACAGGCGAGAGCTCCTGCATCTCGAGTGATCTCTGGTACTAAGCTCGCACTACTAACTGTAAATCGTTGGCTTCCCGCGTACATTGGAAAAGTGTTTCCTTACCAGATCGAACAAAATATGCTCATTGACAAGCATATCGCCCACTGACTCCCACAACCATCCACCGAGACAAGAAGAAGCAGCGTTACAAGCTTCACGCCGTGTCACCTGCTTCTCCAATTGCATATATTCCCACCCTTCATAGTTGTTATGGCGACGTGCACGTATCCATATCTACACCTGCACGATTATTGACTGATATGTTAACGAGAGATTGCGTGCATTGAGTGAGCGATATCAATAACTTCTCAAAATAATGGGTTTGAAATTTTAATTGCTTATCCAAAATTGTTTTCTTGGTAAGTTTTTCGAAGACTTGAGGTTGGTTATCAAGGATTGCTTGAGTAAAGTGAGATGAGACAGTTGGCTTAAAAATGTTCTTTTAATATGTTCACTATTTAGCATTTTTACAGAGAACTTCACACCCACTACTCGGAAATTTCTGGACACTCCATGAATATTATCATAGACTTTTATGGACAAATCTAAAACAAGACTTAAGTGTTTTTTCAATAACACTTGTTTGTAATTTCGATATCATCACATTATTTGTGATTGTACTTTTCGAATAAATTAAATAGTAAACCTAAATATTCATTCTAAATAGATTTCTGATGGGTCTCCGCCAAATTTTAAACTCATCCACTAAAATATACTAAACATGTATCTGCAAAAGCGAATTTATTTTCTAATACTTCCCAGTTTTTTCCTGAGGAAAAAAAAAAATGCATGCATCTTTTAAAACATGGTGAATCTTTTAACTATTTGGACTAATCTGTTTGTTTGGATCAAATTTACATGCCATTAACTAACAGTTTGCAATAACCTACTGTTCTTTGCCCTTTGAAAACACAAATCAATCAAAACACAAAACCGTCCTAACCATTCCAACAACTAAGAAGGGGATGTTCCTCAACGCAGTCGTTGCTCTCTGGTTTTAATGTATTTTCAAGCTGGGATAGTCTTAGTGCGATTAACTTACCTTGGCATCCTCTGCATGACACCTGGTCCAAAGTGGCTGTAGGTAACGGTTACCTTCATGTTTTTATCACCTGCATAGTCATCGCTGTGGCCTAAAAGCATTACCTGCATGCGTTCATACAATGAAAGAATAATCACTATCGCTATAGATTATGTAGTATTCTAGATTTCTAGAATATAGAATTTGATGACAAATAAAAAAAATTAGTTGCTTAACTATTCCAACACAATCCCTAAATCTACAATCTGCATAAACTATTATTAAATTTTAAAATATTGCTAAAATCGGCCATCAGGCGTAAACTTGCCTTGTCATGATAAGTGAAACGGTTGTTGGAAATAGTAATAGCTGTGGAAGCAAGCGAAACGTCAATGAGACCGTCTAAGCACCTCGAGAGGGTGTTGTAATAACCCGAGATTATGTAAATATGAAATTTACTGTGGTAAAAGACATTAATACAGTTGTTGTTTATGTTTAAAAACAAAACTGTGACAAACTATTTTGATGAAAGTAATTTAAATATTTTCTTGAAATGCTGGCAGCCTCTAAGAGGTGGATTAAAAAGAAAGAGTTCAGTTTTAATAACTGATGGAAAACTACCCTCCCAGAACTGGAAAAGTCCTGGCTGTGGGGAGGAAGTTCTGTGCTGTGGGGACAGACAGAAGGAAAAACCTTTTTCCAAGAAAAGGGAAAAGAAAAACAGTGGTTAAGTCTGGTTAGGACCAGATAACCAGGCACAGGGAGTGCACAAATCTTGTTGAGGACTTGAAGTCTGCAAGATGGCTCGGGGGGAGAATTCCGTCTGAGGGATGGATCTCATGGCTAGGTGGAAGAGCAGAAACAAGCACAGGTGACTTGCTTGAAGAAACCATTCCTGATACTGGTGAACCAGGTACGGTTCTAGTTGCAGTGTCCCTGAATGAATATAGATATACAGTGAAATTTACGGTTTGTAAATAAGGACTATGTTTATTTCCTAAATACTGTTATTGTATTCAGTGATTTTACAGTAGGAAATTATTCTTCTAAACACTGTTATGTTATTAAGTAACTGCATAAGTGTAGTTGTAAACGAAAGGTCTGTTACAAACCAGAGACATAAAGCAAATTAGCCGTGTAGTAAACAAAGTTACAAACCTGATAGTAAATAGAGCTGCAGCAAATGTAGTTATACTAAAGACAGGTTAAGAATAAGAAGAGAGAAACCGGCTATTGAACAATCATTATTATGTCATAACCTCGTCGGAAAGACAGAGACACTGTACTAACATCAGAACAGTGAATAATAGAAACAACAGTGCAGTCTCATGCATGCAGGCAAGCACTATCTTTATGTGTCGATAGAATGAGCCGGAACGCTCTAAGTCTGAGTGAGAGCGCCGACAATGGTCGGATTCCAACACATCGACGGAAGGAGATAAAACTCACTGCTATCATATTAAGACTGTAATATGGAAAGAAAACAAATGAATCATCCCGACCGGGAAATTTATAAGGTGAACTGTGTAAACAGAGAGCGAAAAACTGTATATTCCTTCCAGTACATTAGTGTTACGAAGTTATAAACGTTCGTTGATACATTAGATAAGAAAACAGTGCCGCAAGGGAAAGACAAAACCCCTTTATTGAACCCTGTACACATTACGAACTTAACCCTGAATGTATATAAATATAAACCACGGCATTTCTTAAGGGAAAGAATATGTATGCACAACTATTCTTCTAATCTAAGTCATACGAGTTCATCAAGACAAATCTGTATAATAAATGACAGACAGATGAATCGAAAGAATAAACAGAACCTGGGTAGTAAATAACCTTCACACCTTGTCCTGAGGACTGTTATATATTCAAATACATTCATAATATATAAAGGTCCTGTTACCACGGAAATATAGACAATGCACAGCTCTGTTTATAAAATTACAAAAAAAATAATACCCGGTGGAGAACCGTAAGGGTAGTGTCTGTCATACATTAAACAATGGCAAACCCCAAAACAAGAACCTGGACCCGTTTGCCAAAATTGCGTGTTACAGCCAGAACCGGAGTCACAAGTCCAGGAACGGACATGGTAAACCAATTATGGAGAGTGTCATCAAGGACTGCATTCCAAAAACAAAATAAGATTCTTAAATACATATATCAAAACTCCAAAAGGTTCCGCTGTGGATAACCACTCCATAGGACGGGTCATTGACTTGACCAGAAGACAAAGAAAACCTAGATACAAACTGTGAGGGTTCTCTGAGTGGAATACCTCAGCAAACGATGCAAAGAAACCCTCGTTCGCACGGCGGTCTGCATACCCACAACCGAACAACTCAAATCGGTGGTCAATAAGCTTTTGTGAGCAGGAACAATGCAAAAATCTAACAGCATACCTGTAGTCGCCGAGAGGGCAGAAGCATCATGTATAATCGTCGTGGCACCACTAGAGAAGTTCTGATAGCCCAGCAGTGCGCCCTGTAAGCAAGTGAACACCGAGACATAAGAAATCGTTAACCATGTTAACACTGCAAGTATAAACAAGCTGTAAACCTAGGAGACGAGGACCATACCTGTGCAGGTGTAATGTCAGGCACTTTCCCGCTCTCGGAACAACTGCAGGTGAGGTATGTGGTGCTGGTGAGGTCGAACCGGAGGAGGAATGCTGAGGCGAAGTCGAAAGGGGCCGAACAAATGAATGAACCCCGAGAATGATCGAATGAATTTTGTAATGACTTAAACCCTAGTGTGCATTCCAGCCCTTGGATACGAGGGCGAGATCCTGACCATCGTTGCAAGGCGGGAGTCCCAGGCGAAAAGGCCGAGATCACTATGACCGAGAAGTCACATGGGCCAAGTAGCCAAGCTTTGCCACCTGCCTCGACAAGTACTACAGTCATTAAGGTAAGAGCGAGCTGGCACCTGCAAGAGCTGCGGTGAAACCGCCAAGGCCGAACTTCATTAAGTTTCACCGTAGAACTGGCGATCTATTAGCTGGTGCGTAGGTGAAGTCAAAGCGCACTCTAAAAGCCCGTTTGACAGAGCAATACGATAGCATTATGTGTGGCCACGTAGCTCAGTCAAACCAGGATTATAACAGTCATCAAAACATATGTTAAAGCGCTGTGAATACGTGGCATATGCATGATAAACACTAAGCCTAGGTGCATATATGTAGATTGAAAAATCATGTGCTATGTAACAAAAGCATATATAAGGTAGGCAATTAAATTATTTTTTTTGTGTATGTAACGTGAGTGTGACAAATTGGTATCAGAGCCCAGTTTCAACACTGTGGCCTCAAGCAAACAAGTTTCACTATGCAGAAGCCTACACCATGCATAAGTAAGTGAGTTAATTATTTAACTAACTGTTGTTCTGTCTATTTAGGGGTAAAACATAGGATTACAACAGTTAACAGTTAAATCAGAAAGGAGACAAAATGCAAGGGACCGACAGTAACCCTCAGGAGAACCCAGAGCTGTGGGTACAGTTGGGTGAGGCAACACGAAGTACCAATCTGGCAATACTGGAAACTGTCCAAGAATTGAAAAATGAGATGGCACGTTTGCGAGAAGACAACGCGCGTTTAACAGTTGAACAAGAAAGGATTCTGAAGAGTTTGTCGGACAGGCAAAATCCACCTCCATCTAACCCTAGCGCGGAACAGCAGAGGACGACAGAAGAACAGAACTATCAGAGTGAACCTGAAATTTCAGCAGGCAAAGAGGATCATTCCGACAATGTACCAGAGCAGCAAACTTCAAAACGACAGAAAATGGAGCTGCAGGGAGAATTTCGAAAAATTAAACCCCCACATTTTGATGGCGAACAGGAGGAAGCAGCTGAAGCTTGGTTAATAAATATGAATAAGTATTTTCAGTTGTACGAGTATGATCATAATTTGAAGGCAAGATTAGCTATCTTCCAGTTACAAGGTAAGGCAACCTTGTGGTGGGAGGAAATCAAGATTGTCAAGGGGGTAAGCGAACGGACCATTACATGGGAGAAATTTCAGAAATACTTCAAAGAAAGGTACCTAACTGAGCGCTTCTACGATGAAAAAGCGAGAGAGTTCCATGATTTAAGATTGGGACAGCAGACAATGGACGAGTTCATTAATCGCTTTACCTCTCTGCTACGTTATGTACCTTATATCAAAGAGGAGAAAGCCAAAGTCCAAAGGTTTGTGAGTAGCTTACCTTCATATATAAGAGAGAGGATTGAGTTTGACAATCCTAGGACCATGGATGAGGCTATCCGTAAAGCAAGGATCTGCTACCAGCAGAATAAACAGAAGGGAGATACTTCGAATAAAAAATGGAATGAAAAAAGGAGCAGTCGGGTGGTTGGAAGCAGCAAGGGAGGTCGCAGCAATGGAAGTAAGGGAGCTGGTAAAGGATTGAACAGTAGATCTGGATCAAGAAGCGCACCCCGAGCTAGGGAAGTAAGTGAAAACAGAGTAAGTGAGCAGCCTGTTAGGCCAGAAGGTGAAGGGATGACCAGACCTCCAGTTCAATGCTGGGGCTGTGGAGGACCTCACTATGTTAAAAACTGCCCATAGCGAAAGGGGACAGACCAGATATCCCAAATCCATGAAGCATCGACCGTTGGGGACGTGGCACGTAGTGTTCCCAGAATAATCGCAGCTTTGGAGGACCGGCAAGCGGAGTACCAGCCATCTATGGTTGAATTTGAAGGTAAAATTTCAAACCTTTCCATAGCTGTTCTTATTGATCCAGGAGCTACTTTAAGTTATGTTAGCCCAAAGATAGTAGAACAGTGTAAATTACAATCTGAAAAGTTCAGAAATCCATGGTTGGTACAGTTAGCTACAGGAGCCAAGAGACGGGTCTTGGCCAAAATAAATAACTGCTCTCTGACCATAGCAGGGCAGCCAATAGTGGCAGATTTAAACGTACTACCGTTGGGTTCATACGACATCCTGATCGGGATGGATTGGCTGGAGAAACACTGGTCCTTAGTGAATTGCAAGACAAAAACCATTTACTATAAGGATGACCGTGGAGATCAGCAGGAATTACAAGGGATTAAGCATCCTGTGCAGATTCGACCCATTACAGCATCCCAGTTGGCTAAATGCATCAGAAAGAAATGTCAAATTTACGCTATTCAGGTGGGATACGCAAATCAGAAAGAAAAGACTGCTACGCTGGGTAACATTCCGGTGGTACAAGATTTTGCAGATGTTTTTCCTGAGGAAGTACCAGGATTGCCACCTAAAAGAGATGTGGACTTCACTATTGAATTGATTCCAGGGGCAGCACCCGTGTCACGGGCACCGTACCGAATGAGTGTACCAGAACTAACAGAATTAAAAATGCAACTGCAGGAGCTGCTAGATAAGAACTACATCCGCCCCAGTGTATCACCCTGGGGAGCCCCAGTGTTATTTGTCAAAAAGAAAGATGGCACTTTTCGGATGTGCATTGATTATCGTCAGCTGAATAAGCTTACGATTAAAAACAAATATCCTTTGCCTCGGATCGACGAACTTTTTGATCAAGTAAAGGGAGCGACGGTATTCTCTAAAATCGATCTGCGATCTGGTTATCATCAGATCAGAATTAAAGAGGAGGATATCGCTAAGACAGCTTTCAGAACACAGTATGGGCATTATGAATTCGTGGTGCTACCTTTTGGTCTGACCAATGCACCTGCTACTTTCATGTGTTTGATGAACAGTGTGTTTCACAAATTCTTAGACAAATTTGTGTTGATATTCATAGATGACATTCTGATTTACTCCCGATCAAGAAAGGAGCATGAGGAACACCTTAGTTTGGTGTTGCAAACTTTGCGAGAGCATCAATTATATGCAAAGTTTAGTAAGTGTGATTTCTTCAAGGAGGAGATACAATACTTAGGCCATGTAATCAAAAAGGAAGGAATTGCAGTAGACCCTGAGAAAATCAGAACTATAATGGAGTGGCCCATACCAAAGGACGTGGCAGATATTAGGTCCTTTATGGGGCTAGCGGGTTATTACAGAAGATTTGTGGAAGGCTTTTCAAGGGTAGCATACCCTATCACCTCCTTACAAAAGAAGGGAAAAGTATTTAAGTGGACATCAGAATGTCAGAAGAGCTTTGAACAGCTCAAGCATTTACTCACTACCGCGCCTATATTGAGTATAGCTGATCCTAACAAGGATTACGTGGTCTGCACGGACGCAAGTAAAGAAGGCGTGGGAGGAGTGCTAATGCAAGAAGGAAGAGTCATTGCTTATGAATCAAGGAAATTGAAGGAACATGAGCAGAAATACTCTGCTTACGACTTGGAGCTGGCAGCTGTTATTCATGCACTGAAAATGTGGCGGCACTACCTTTTGGGAAGAAAATTTTTGCTGCTAACAGACCACCACAGTTTAACAAACTATTTCAGCCAACCCACTTTGAATGCGAGACAAGCTCGTTGGGCTGACTTTTTAAGTGGGTTTGATTTTGAAATTAAACATTTAAAGGGAAAGGAGAACCGAGTGGCTGATGCCTTGAGTCGAAAGGTACAATGCGTGTGCAAGATTTCGGTCAGTAAGTGGTAGAGTACTCTACTTGAAAGGATAAAAACAGCAGCTGATCAAGATGCTGTTTACCAGCAAATTAAACAGCAAGTACAGCAACTTTATGGTAAGGAAATACAACAGGGGTATGAGCTAGATGATGCTGGTATGCTGTGTTTTAATAAAAAACTGTATGTACCCAATGAAGACAGTCTTAGAAGACTGATTCTGAACGAATTTCATTCCAGCCATTACACCGGGCATCCAGGGTATCAGAAAATGATTACCGCTCTTCGGAAGGAATATTACTGGCCAAAAATGAAGAAGGAGGTAGCCGAGTATCTAGCGCGATGTCTAGAATGTCAGCAGATTAAAGCGGAGCATTTGCATCCAGCAGGGCTGTTACAACCCTTACGCATTCCGGAATGGAAATGGGAGATCATTTCAATGGACTTTATAACCGGATTGCCTCGAACAAAGAAAAATAATGATTCCATTATGGTGGTAGTGGATAAGTTAAGTAAGGCAGCACACTTCATACCTGTACAATCAACGTATAAGGCGGTGCAAATTGCTCATATTTTCATGCAAAATGTGTTCAAATTGCATGGACTTCCGAAGGTGATTATCTCTGATCGTGATGTTAAGTTCACATCAACCTTTTGGAGAACATTGTTTGCTGAACTGGGAACACAGCTGAACTTTAGTACAGCTTATCATCCCCAGACAGATGGACAAACGGAACGAGTAAATCAGGTAGTGGAGGACATGCTGAGAGCATGTGTTATGATGAAACCAACTCAATGGGAGGAATACCTCCACCTGGTCGAGTTTGCATATAACAATGGGTATCACTCCTCAACGCAGCTGAGTCCTTTTGAGGTGATGTATGGGCGGAAGTGTCGCACACCCTCAAGTTGGAGTGGACCTGAGGACAGGTTACGAATTGGTCCGGAAATGCTCAAAGAAATGGAAAACATGGTAAAGAAAGTGCGCACTAACTTAAAAGCTGCTCAGGACAGACAGAAAAGTTTTGCTGACCGAAAGAGGAGGTTCAAAGAATTCCAAGTTGGGGATCATGTGTTTGTTAGAATCCAACCCAGAAGAAGTACCTTGCAGTGGAGCGGGTGTGCCAAACTTGCACCTCGCTATTTTGGACCTTTTCAAATCTTGGCAAGAGTGGGGCCAGTAGCTTATCAACTCGCTCTACCAGGCCATATTAGGATCCATAATGTTTTTCATGTTTCCGTATTGAAACAATATGTCTACGATCCTAAACATGTGATTCAATGGCAGAATGTTCGGGTCGAGCCAGAAGGTGAGGTTCTGGTCAAACCACTGACCATTCTCGACCGGAGAGAAGTGCAGCTGTGGAAACGGGTTATTTTCCAAGCTAAGGTGCAGTGGCAACATTATGGGCCTGAAGAGGCCACTTGGGAGGATGAGGAACTCCTCAGAAAAGCTTACTCGAATTTGTTTAAGGACAACGGACATCGGGACGATGTCCAATCACAGGAGGGGGAGATGTAATAACCCCAGATTATGTAAATATGAAATTTACTGTGGTAAAAGACATTAATACAGTTGTTGTTTATGTTTAAAAACAAAACTGTGACAAACTATTTTGATGAAAGTAATTTAAATATTTTCTTGAAATGCTGGCAGCCTCTAAGAGGTGGATTTAAAAGAAAGAGTTCAGTTATAATAACTGATGGAAAACTACCCTCCCAGAACAGGAAAAGTCCTGGCTGTGGGGAGGAAGTTCTGTGCTGTGGGGACAGACAGAAGGAAAAACCTTTTTCCAAGAAAAGGAAAAAGAAAAACAGTGGTTAAGTCTGGTTAGGACCAGATAACCAGGCACAGAGAGTGCACAAATCTTGTTGAGGACTTGAGGTCTGCAAGATGGCTCGGGGGGAGAATTCCGTCTGAGGGATGGATCTCATGGCTGGGTGGAAGAGCAGAAACAAGCACAGGTGACTTGCTTGAGAAACCATTCCTGATACTGGTGAACCAGGTACGGCTTCTAGATGCAGAGTCCCTGAATGATTATAGATATACAGTGAAATTTACAGTTTGTAAATAAGGATTATGTTTATTTTCCTAAATACTGTTGTTGTATACAGTGATTCTACAGTAGGGATTTATTCTCCTAAACACTGTTATGTTGTTAAGTAACTGCATAAGTGTAGTTGTAAATGAAAGGTCAGTTACAAATCAAGAGACATAAACCAAACTAGCCGTGTAGTAAACAAAGTTACAACCCTTGTGGTAAATAAAGCTGCAACAGATGTAGTTAAACTAAAGACTGGTTATAGAATAAGAAGGGAGAAACCGGCTATTGAACAATCTTTATTATGCTATTGAACAATCTTTATTATGTCATAACCTTGTCGGAAAGACAGAGACACTGTATTAATACCAGAACAGTGAATAATAGAAACAACAGTGCAGTCTCATGCATGCAGACAAGCACTATCTTTATGTGTCGATAGAATGAGCCGGAACGCTCTAAGTTTGAGTGCGAGCGCCGACAATGGTCGGATTCCAACACAACGACGAAAGGAGATAAGACTCACTGCTATTATATTAAGACTGTAATATGGAAAGAAAACAAATGAATCATCCCAACCGGGAACATTATAAGGTGAACTGTATAATACCGAGAACGAAGAAAACTATATCTTCTTTCCAGCACATTAGTGTTACGAAGTTATAAACGTTCGTGATACATTAGATAAGAAAACAGTGCCGCAAGGGGGAGACAAAACCCCTTTACTAAACCCTGTACACATTACGAACTTAACCCTGAATGTATATAAATATAAACCACGGCATTTCTTAAGGGAAAGAATATGTATGCACAGCTATTCTTCTAATCTAAGTCATACGAGTTCATCAAGACAAATCTGTATAATAAATGACAGACAGATGAATCGGAAGAATAAACAGAACCTGGGTAGTAAATAACCTTCACACCTTGTCCTGAGGACTGTTATATATTCAAATACATTCATAGTATATAAAGGTCCTGTTACCACGGAAATATAGACAGTGCACAGTTCTGTTTATAAAATTACAAAAAAAATAATACCCGGTGGAGAACCGTAAGGGTAGTGTCTGTCATACATTAAACAATGGCAAACCCCAAAACAAGAACCTGGACCCGTTTGTCAAATTTGCGTGTTACAGCCAGAACCGAAGTCACATGTCCAGGAACGGACATGGTAAACCAATTATTGAGTGTGCCGTCAAGGACTGCATTCCAAAAACAAAATAAGATTCTTAAATACATATATCAAAACTCCGAAAGGTTCCGCTGTGGATAACCACGCTATAGGACGGGTCATTGACTTGACCAAAAAACAGAGAAAACCTAGATACAAACTGTGAGGGTTCTCTGAGTGGAATACCTCAGCAAACGATGCCAAGAAACCCTCGTTCTCACGGCGGACTGCATACCCACAACCGAACAACTCAAATCGGTGGTCCATAAGCTTTTGTGAGCAGGAACAATGCAAAAATCTAACAGCATACCTGTAGTCGCCGAGAGGGCGGAAGCATCATGTATAATCATCGTGGCACCACCAGAGAAGTTCTGATAGCCCAGCAGTGCGCCCTGTAAGCAAGTGAACACCGAGACATAAGAAATCGTTAACCATGTTTAACACCGCAAGTATAAACAAGCTGTAAACCTAGGAGACGAGGACCATACCTGTGCAGGTGTAATGTCAGGCACTTTCCCGCTCTCGGAACAACTGCAGGTGAGGTATGTGGTGCTGGTGAGGTCGAACCGGAGGAGGAATGCTGAGGCGAAGTCGAAAGGGGCCGAACAAATGAATGAACCCCGAGAATGATCGAATGAATTTTGTAATGACTTAAACCCTAGTGTGCATTCCAGCCCTTGGATACAAGGGCGAGATCCTGACCGTCGATGCAAGGCGGGAGTACCAGGCGAAAAGGCCGAGATAACTGTGACCGAGAAGTCACATGGGCCAAGTAGCCAAGCTTTGCCACCTGCCTCGACAAGTACTGTAGTCATTAAGGTAAGAGCGAGCTGGCACCTGCAAGAGCTGCGGTGAAACCGCCAAGGCCGATCTTCATTAAGTTTCACCGTAGAACTGGCGATCTATTAGCTGGTGCGTAGGTGAAGTCAAAGCGCACTCTAAAAGCCCGTTTGACAGAGTAATACGATAGCATTATGTGTGGCCACGTATCTCAGTCAAACCAAGATTATAACAGTCATCAAACATATGTTAAAGCGCTGTGATTACGTGGCATATGCATGATCAACACTAAGCCTAGGTGCATATATGTAGATTGAAAAATAATGCGCTATGTAACAAAAGCATATATAAGGTATGCAAATAATTTTATTTTTTTTGTGTATGTAACGTGAGTGTGACAGGTGTTGTGATCGATCCATATATCTTTAGAACCAGTGATAGATATAGCATCTGGATCCTGTTTTGTCAACCAGGTGACGGACTCCGTCACCTCAACGTTACCCGCGACGCTGGGTTTACAGTCATGGATGTTCAACCCATGAATAATAACGTTGTTCACGTTGTCAAGGTGGATGCAAGGCCCATTACTGATCTCAACATTGGCCCCTCTTCCATCAATAGTCTTGTGGCTTGCAACAGAGAGGGGCATCTGAAGCTTTATGTTCATATCTTTAGCAAAAACAATCCACAGTGGATTCTTGCGGGTCACTTCGTATCTCAAACTTCCGGGCAGCGGATTTGTGGGATTGTCATCAGGGGTGGTGACGGTGTAGATCTGCCCTCCTTTTCCTCCATTGGCGGCGCTTCCGAAGCCCACAGCACAATCTGCCAACTTCATTCGATTCTGCGCCCAATTTGCATCTCTTCTCCAGCAGTTGTCAATGGCGTTGGACCTGCTGCTTGCTGAAAAAGAGGGAGGCTTGCAACAACACCGAAATCAGACCTAATAACATCCATGGTGCTCCAGCTATGGCCATATCATGAGTTAAATTCCTAGGATGCATGGATGTGCCTAGTATTGGCAATACGGCGAAATATTTGATGATAGATGGAACTTTATGCAATCAGATTGCATGTGAGTTTATGCAAAACTTGCTTTGCTTTCCATTGTATCTGAAACTTAACTTATATAGTTGCCATCCCATGTCATAACATGGCCACCCGATCTCAGTATCTGTTATTCGTCTCGTCGTGGTATTTAATGCCTTAACTAAATGTTAATTATTTTACATTTTATGCTACAACTTTTACCTCCTATAGTGACTATCTCGTGAGAGTAATTAATGCCCTAACCAAATGTTAATCATTTTACACTTTATATGACAATTTCTATTTCTTATACCTCGTCATGGTAATTAATGCACTCACTAAATGTTAATCATTTTACACTTCATAGGACATTTTTTACTTTTTATATCTCGTCATGGTAATTAATGCCCTAAGTAAATGTTAATCATTTTACACTTCATATGACAACTTTTACCTCCTATAGTGGCCATCTCGTAGTGGTAATTAATTCCCCGACTAAATGTTAATCATTTTACACTTCATATGATAACTTTCACCTCCCAATTCTTTCTATATCTTGTCATGGTAATTAATGCACCAACTATAAATGTTAATCATTTTACACTTCATATGACAACTTTTACCTCCTACAGTGGCCATCTCGTAGTGGTAATTAATTCCCTAACTAAATGTTAATCATTTTACACTTCATATGATAACTTTTACCTCCCATAGTGGTCATCTCGTGTCCTAACATGGTCCATCATCTTAGTATTTTATATATGGTAGTCATGGTAATTAATGCTCTAAATAAATGTTAATTGTTTTTCGTTTCACATAATAATTTTTTAAAGTGCCACTTTTTGGAGTAACTCCCAGATTTCTAGCTAGGATTCTGTGAAATATTTTGTGGTGAAATCTTGATTTGTGTTGTTTAAACTTGTTTTTTTACTACATGTATAGATCCAACAATTTAAAAAATATTTGAGGCACTTTGATTTTACAGAGTTCACTAGTCAAACTTTTACTTTCAATGAATCTCTCTTAGATTAAAATAAACTAGAAAATTGTTCAAAAAATGGCACAATAAAACAACTCAAAGAAGTAAATACTCCTCGTAATTAAATATTAATTATTTTGTGTTAGCATGTAGTTAAGGGTTGTTCAATTAGCATATGAACATTAATCTTTTTCCACTTCATATCACAATTTTTTTTGGGTTTTAGTAATTAAATATTAAGCATTTTTTATTAGTATGTGTAAGTATAAGGGTTGTTTAGTTATAATATGAATATTAATCCATGGGATAGGCTGCAACAATGCAATTTTTTTAATATTAATCATTTTCCACTTCATATGAACAATATGTTTTTGGGGAACTCCTAGTAATTAAATATTAGTCATGTTTGGTTATTGCTCCTTATTAAATATTCCTATTTGTTTGTTATTGTGCTGAGATTTAATCGTGGTTTAGTTAGGATTTGAATATTAATCAACGAGATGATGTTGGGATAATGTACGTTTTTTTTAATAATTGGTCTTCCACTTCTAATTTATAAGATTTATTTTATATAGGTGTAGTTTAACTTATAAAAAAAAAGCCATTTTTCATGACAATTTTTCTAATTAATTGTAACCAAAATTTGTGAGAGGTTTATCAGAGGTTTTTAAAAACTCTAATTTAAGTAATTTAATCTATAGTTTTTGAGTTCCACCCACGGGTTTTAATCACATTATTAAGATTGACTTTCATTTTAATCACATTAAGATTTGGCCATACTAGATAGTTCTGAATGTTGACCAAATCTTCATAATGTGATTAATGCTAAAGACAATCTCATTAAAATATAATGTTTAATAATGGTGTATTCTAACTTATAGAAAATTTCATTAACATATAATATTTAATAATCGTGTAGTCCAGCTTATAGAAAATATCATTAACATATAATATTTAGTGATGGTGTAGTTTAACTTATAGACGAAACAACCCTTTTCACAAAATTCACCAAAATTTAGCAATACAATTTTAAGATATTTCTTTTCAATTTAAAATACATTTTTGAATGTGTAAATGAATTCAACATTGTGAAAATTCCTCGGCACTAGAATTATGGAGAATAAAAAATTTATGTTCAAGCTTTTTAAAATCCCTATAGATTTTGATTAAACAATTTAAACTCAAGTTTTTAAAAATCTCTGTAAGAGTTTTAAAAGTATTAACAAAATCTCTGTGAGATTTTGATTAAACAACTTAAACTCAAGTTTTTAAAAACCTTTGTAAGATTTTCATCAAAATTAACAAGAAAAGATATCATGAAACAACACATTTCGTCTATAAGTTAGAATATGCCCTTCACAATTACATTACTTTTTAATAATAATTGATCAATTATATTAAACGGGGGTAACCTAACATATAGACAATACAATTTGAAGCAATAATGTGATTTTTTGTTGTTTAAAATATATTTTTGGATACATAAATGGAATCGACACCAAGAAAAACCCATGAAGTACTCAAATTATCAAACAATAATTAATATTTAATTACTAGGAGTTTCCCCCACCCAAAAAAAAGGAGTTGCTTCATACTGGTGGCTAGAATGTTTCCCACAAGATTTCACATAGTGACTTCTTGTGTTTATTTACATATTATTCCACCTTCAATCAAGTATTTTCGTAAATTTGAGAACAAAGTTATTAATAATAAATCCCAAAGGGTTTTGACAAAGGAAATAACCCTTAAGTGAGTAAAAACTAGTAGAATCCTTGTGATACATCCTTGAATTATTATAATATGATTTGCTCATGACACTCATATTATGAGTCATGATGGTACATATAGTTGGCACACTAAGTGCATGCATGCTTGTATGAGACAAAAATTTCCATTATTGAATTTCATGAGAAGAAATAGCTTCTAATAATTTTGATGAATTATTGAGTAGTGGTATAGTTGGAATGAACCCTTCATCATGCAAAGAAATGTGGAAGCATTTGAGGAACAGTAATTCCTACCAATAAATTACAAGATATGGTAGGATTCATTTCTTCTTCCTCGGGGGTTGGTTCGTCATGTATAGCATCTTGTTTTTACGTTTCTTGATCCTTTTCTTCCTCCTCCTCACAATCAATGTAAAATAATTTCTTCTGAGCACACTTATGACCTTTAGTGTATTTGCTATCACAACTGTAACAAAGCTCACTTTCTCCTTTTTCTTCCAAATTTTTTTGTGGAGCAACAACAATTCCATCTTTATAATTGTGAGTGGTAGGATTTCTTGTTGCCATAATTTATTTTTCTTTCCAGCCTGAATGCCTTCTCCAATGAATCAAGTTCCTAAAGACGAACCTCATTTTGAATGTTATCCTTTCAATTCCCTATGAAGACATCAATCCTCTGATTCTCTGGAATATCATTTACCCTTATATTCAATTTTTGGAAGTCCACAATGTGCTCTTCCATTGAACCCTTTAGTTTGAGATTTATCAATTGGCTAAAGAAGGTGTTGCTATTTGTATCCTTATAATGTGTTATCATTTTCTCTATGAAAATTGACCAAGTGACAAGTGGTTTACGAGGAAAAAGCACTTTATACCATAAAAATTTATATTTGTTTCTCAATATAAAGATACAATATGTGCCTTTTGTAATAGTTTCACATCATTAGATCAAAATATTTCTCCATCTATAGTATCCATGTTATGGGATCCTTTCCATCAAACTTCCTCGTATTGATCTTTGGAATACGGTGGGTCTTCAATCCAATATTAGATTCTATAAGCCTTTAAGCCTTCCATGTCTTTCTTCAAATATTCCATGCATTTCTTCAAATATTCTTTCATACCATCGAAATTAGCTTCCATGGCACATATAAAACTATTATGTTAGCTTCGATCACATTCTACAAATCATCCATCCCATTTTGCTTACTTGGTGTAACACCCCTCCCTTGTGTACTAAATTCTCATGTGTACTAAATTATTGTAAACCTAAGCTAAGTTAAAGCTAGGTGTGATACCCGCCCTTGTGTGTTAAACATTTGTAAACCTACCCTGGGTTAAAGCTAGGTGTGATACCCTCGTTTGTGGGATAAACTATTATAAACCTAATCTGAGGAAAGCCAGGTGATATGTAATATTGAAAGAAAATGTGTTATTAAATAAATTAATAAAATAAATCACTTGGGGGTGGAGCACCAAGAGACAGGAGATTCTTGCCAAATACCATGAGGAATTAGATAGAGTTGAATCTTTAATGATAAAGCTTCTAGATCTGATTCTAGATAAGCTTGGATGGATTCGATATCCATCGGACTTATGGGGGGATATAAGACCTACCGACCATGAGAAAGATAAGAGATAATAAAGACCATGCGATTGTGGGAATAGATGAAACAATGTTTTTCGGGAGATAAAGCATGCTTTTATGTGGAAAAGCGTCAAAGACAAGCTTTTTCGAAAAATACCTAGGAAAATTGAAAAGTCCATAAAACTGAGACGTTGCTAATGGTAACTAAATCATGAAAGAGGGTATTAAATACCCAATGCATTGATCAATTCAAGACAGTTAATCCTTGGCAAGATCTTCGACTTGGGGGGGAATCAGAGGTGATTCATGGTTGGGTGGTGGTGTTCCACCCTCCAAGGTGATCTAGGTATGACTAATGTTTGAAATAGCCGCAAAGTTATGAGTAAATATTTGCAGATTTGCATGTGGTTTTGCTTAAGTAAAAGCGCATATACATGTTGGTTCGCCTCATCAGAGAAGCGTATACAGTATGAAGTATGATATTTGAAATCGCAGTTTGATCTAGCTATTGTTGCAAAGTTCTCTATTATGCTCTGTGTTTCATTAATAGGGTTTTAGTGATTGAGTGTTGGGTGATTCAGAGATTGATGATGTAGGTGTAGTTGATGGTTGCATTGCAGTGGTGACTGATTTTGTGCTTTAATGGTGTTGATGGGTCCAGTATGAAATTTAGATGAAACGTGGCCTTTAGATTATGGTGTTGTGCTTCAGGAGTATCCAGTATGAAAATTTATGAAACATGGTCTCTGGAGGAAGAGAGAAGGTCGTAGACTTCAGTAGGTGGGCACCTACGTACTTGTAAACATATCAGTCAATACAAGAGCCAGGGGGTTGGAGCTCCCTTCCAGTAGTAGCTGGAAAATGCCTGAAGGTTGGAGCCTTTAGTAGGTCAGTGCCTACGTATTAGTAAACATATCAGCTAGTACAAGAGCTAGGGGGTTGTAGCTCCCTTCCAGTAGTAGTTTGAGAATGAGAGAAGGTTGTAGCCTTCTACAGGATGGTGCCTGTGTACTGGTATGGGTCTGCACCAGTACAAGATTGTAAACAGGTTTCTCTTATATTAAAGGAAGATGAAAGTAGGTGGTTTCTTTCCTGCATTAGGTTTCCACCTTATATTATGTTGTTCATGTGTGTTTCTTATGTGTGATGATCTACTCTATTCTTATTGTACCTGGTTACTATTTATATGGTTAATGAAGTTCTGAAGGACTGATTAAAGATCAACATATGATGAATTAATTGAATCATAAGTTTGCTGGATATACGCTAGTTGCATTAAACATAGTTGTGTGTACACGCGGGTTCCCTTAACTGAAGTAGCATATATGAATCTGATTATGGAAATGAAATAGTTATTGATTTGCTAATACTGATTCAGCCCCCCCTCTCAGTACTATTTCCAACAATTGGTGTCAGAGCAGGTCCTTTCATAGAAGCTTGATCTCTTGAAGGAGATCCATAGAACAATGGGAAAGAAAGCGCGTCAGAAGAAGAAGACAGCTCAAAGGAAGAGTGACAGCCTGCCGTTAGGTGAAAGAAAGAATTCAAATTCTGAATCACCTAAGATTGAAGATGAACAAACAAGTGAAGCATCAGATAATATCATAGATCAACAAGATCTATTTAAAAAAAGGGAGAGTGCCCTCAAAGAAGAAGTTACCAGATTAAAATCTCAGCTAGAATGTGCCTTCATAGTACATCAAATGTTGCAGGAGCAAAGTGAAGAACAAGAAAATGAGATTCTCAAACTAAGGCAACAAGTGGAAGAAGGAAGAAAGTCTGAAGAAATCTTAAAGAAGCAATATCTGGAAAAGGAAGAAAAACATCACGTTGAGGTAAATATCTTGAAAGCTAAATTAGAAGAAAAAGATAAACTATTATGATTTCAAGACAATACTAAGATTTTGGATGATATTCTTAGTAGTCAAAGGTCGCGTGCTATCAAAACTGGTCATGGTTTTTATGAATCTGTTGAAGGTGAATCTAGCTCACAATGTGTGGCAAGGGACTCTAATGCAAAATTTGAAATTCTCACCAAGGAGATGAGAGGTGAGGCCCATCAACAACCAAAGAAAGAACGTCTTCAAAGAAAATCCCTTAATCCTAACTATGGAAGTGATAGACTATTATGTCCTCCGATGAATAATGTTGCATGTTTTATATTTCATAATTTTGGGCATGTTGCAGCAAGATGTAGAAGTAGAATGGTTCAATACCATCGCACAGAAAGAGCATCACATTCCAGGTAATTTAAGGGGTATTGTTTTGCTTGCAATATGTTTGGTCACAAAGCCATTAACTGCCATAGATGGAATATGAAATATATGAGACGTTATGCATGTAACAAGCTTGGACATATAGCAAAGGAATACAGGAGAAGATTTTGGGCACCATACGAAAAGTAGAAAACATCATCACAGTTGAAGATATGGAAGAAAAAGGAAATACAATCAGAAAGATGTGGCATAACAGAGTATAGAGACATGACAGACTCAGAGGGAGATGAAAGTGTGGAACCTTAGTGTTCTAAATCTCATACACAAGTTTAATGAAGACAAGTCGCGTGTGTACGTGAGTTCGAAGCTGCACATTCGCGTATATGTTGGTTTGAGGAAAAAAAGTGGGACAGACTCAGGAAAAAGGGTTTGATATGGTTCAGTTAATTATTTTATTTGTTTGATTATGGTTACAATCTACTAATGATGTGTGGAAATGTGTCGGTACTCATAAGATGTTGTTTAGAAGTGCTTTTCATCCTAACTTGATGACGATGATGCCTTGATACTTCTTGCTGATATATGCATGATCATATTTGACATGAATAGATGGCACAGGTTCAGGAGGAGCATATGATTCGACTAATGCAATGTTGGCATTATGGTTATAAGTCTTTGGTGATAATGCTTATGTGGCTAAATTATACATCTTGCTACTTATTGTTGGTTGGTCAAGAGAATGGTATTGCAGATTACAGGTTGCTGATGTTGATGAGAGATGCTTATGGTGCAGACCATATGGTGTATTATAGTAGCTAATGACTATCATGGTCTTGTTTAGGTATTTGGTCTTTGTTAAAAATGTCATGTATTTCTTTTGAAGACCCATGAGTCATATGATGTAATTTTTAAACCCACTTTTCATGGGAAGGATGATGTAACAATGTCTATCTTAGCCATGTATAAACATTTGGTATATACCCACTTGGTTGGGTGGATGAGTCAAAATGGTGTATCCCCACTTGGTTGCGAGATTGATGTATGTATAAGTGATTGGCGATAGGAATGTCATTCTCACTTAGTTGAGTTGTAGAGTCACATTATTCTTTTGAAAAATATCTTTGCAAACTCTGCTTGTGCTTGGGAGGAGCATGGACGGATTGGTACATCTCAGCACGTAAAAAGGAAGAGATCAATTGGAGATTTCAGCATGTACTCAGGGGGAATATGGAAAAGAGCTAGGGGGTTTTAGCTCCCTTCGAGTAGTAGCTGGAGAAAGAGAGAAGGCTATAGCCTTCTACAGGTGGCTGCCTGCATACAGGTATGAGTCTACACCAGTACAATATTGTAAACAAGTTTTTCTTATATTAATTAAGACAAAAGCAAGTGGTTTTTGTTCCGCATTGGGTTTCCACCTTATATCATGGTGCTCATGTGTGTTTCTTATGTGTGATGATTTGTTCTGCTTTTACTACACTTGGTTACTATTTATATGGTTAATGAATTTCTGATGCACTGATTAAAGATCAACATATGATGAATTAACTGAATCATAAGTTTGTTGGTATACGCTAGTTGCATTAAACACAATTATGTGTACATGCGGGCTACCTTAACTGAAGTAGCACATATGAATCTGATTACAAGGACTAAGATGGTCCAAAAGGCATATCGATCATGATCGAATTTGTGAGCTTACTTGGTTCATGAGCATTTAACTGGAATAATAAAATGACCAATGATGGATGATCATAGACATTATTAGTTCCTATTTTTCCAATTCGTCTTCCATCACGGGAAAAAATAAGTGATATATACTTACTCCAGTTATTGTTTGAGCCGGATGATAAAAATTGGCATGTCCGGTTCTTTCGGGGGATAGATCCATAAAGATCTACTTATCCCAATAAAATAGAAACCTGACCTAAATGATCATGTATTAAGGGATAAATTAGCTAAAGGTATGGGACATAATTATTATGGTTATTTAGCATGTATATTCATTTAATATGTTCAGTATTTAGCATTTATACAGAGAAGTTCACACCCACTACTAGGAAATTTCTGGACACTCCTAAATGCTAGATTCCAAGAATATTATCATAGGCTTTTTATGGACTCATTTATGAAAATAAATTAAATAATAAACCTAAATATTCATTCTAAATAGATTACTGATGCATTTCCGCCGAATTTTAAACTGATCCACTAAAATATACTAAACATGTATCTGCAGAAAGTGATTTTATTTTCTAATACTAAAATCCAATTTTTTTCCTAGAGGTAAAAAAAAATGCATGCATCTTTTAAAACATGGTGAATCTTTTAACTATTTGGACTAATCTGTTTGTTTGGATCAAATTTACATGCCATTAACTAATCAGTTGGAAATAACCTACTGTTCTTTGCCCTTTGAAAACACAAATCAATCAAAACACAAAATCGTCCTAACCATTCCAACAACTAAGAGGGGGATGTTCCTCAACGCAGTCGTTGCTCTCTGGTTTTAACGTATTTTCAAGCTGGGATAGTCTTAGTGCGATGAACTTACCTTGGCATCCTCTGCATGACACCTGGTCCAAAGTGGTTGTAGGTAACAGTTACCTTCATGTTTTTATCACCTACATAGTCATCGTTGTGGCCTAAAAGCATTACCTGCATGCGTTCATACAATGAAAGAATAATCACTATCGCTATAGAATATGTAGTATTGTAGATTTCTAGAATATAGAATTTGATGACAAATAAAAAAAATTAGTTGCTTAACTATTCCAACACAATCCCTAAATCTACAATCTGCATAAACTATTATTAAATTTTAAAATATTGCTAAAATCGGCCATCAAGCTTTATGTAAACTTGCCTTGTCATGATAAGTGAAACGGCTGTTGGAAATAGTAATAGCTGTCGAAGCAAGTGAAACGTCAATGAGACCGTCTAAGCACCTGGAGAGGTTGTTGTGATCGATCCATATATCTTTAGAACCAGTGATAGATATAGCATCTAGATCCTGTTTTGTCATCTGGGTGACGGACTCCGTCACCTCAACGTTACCCGCGACGCTGGGTTTACAGTCATGGATGTTCAACCCATGAATAATAATGTTGTTCACGTTGTCAAGGCGGATGCAAGGCCCATTACTGATCTCAACATTGGCCCCTCTTCCATCAATAGTCGTGTGGCTTGCAACAGAGAGGGGCATCTGAAGCTTTATGTTCATATCTTTAGCAAAAACAATCCACAGTGGATTCTTGCGGGTCACTCCATATCTCAAACTACCAGGCAACGGATTTGTGGGATTGTCATCAGGGGTGGTGACGGTGTAGATCTGCCCTCCTTTCCCTTCATTGGTGGTGCTTCCGAAGCCATAGAATCCAAATATTTGGAACCAAATGTTATGGGAACAACTCACAAGAAGATAGAAAAGATAGATCAACGACTTGAAAATCAGCCTCTTCGAGGGGAAACCTCGTTTACATTACACAAATGAAAAAATTATGGACGCTACAAATGACAAGACGTCCTTTCTATATATAGGAGTCTAAGGGGTCATAATATAATCAGAGCCGACATAACAATAATAATATAAATGCACAACAATAACAAAAGTGGGCTTCTATGGGGCACAATAATAACAATATGTGGACTACATGGGTACAACAATATAATAATGGGGGTTGCACTAATAACAATAAGGGGTTACACTAGTAGTATAGGGACCTAATGCATTCAAACATCATGAGGAGAATCCATATTTATGAAATCTTATTCCTATATGAAATGAGTTTGTAAAAGAAAAGAAAAATGAAGAGAAATTGATTTAAATTATTTTGATTAATCTCATGGAAACTATATGCTCGATCATCTATCCAAGAATGATAGATGATGGTTATGAAGTTGAAAATCCTAGGGACAAGGCCATTCTGGTGATGTTGGAAACCTATGACATACATTGATCATCATGGAGTATGTTATGGAAAATGTGTTATGTTATTTAGAGAAAGAAAGGGAAATTCCTTCGTTATAAAACTATATAAGTCTCAAGGATCTTCCTTTATGAAGAATGCTTGTCAAGTAATGGATTGCCCAAGTTATCGGAGAGGCAAAATAGGAGGTGCTTGGACTTGGAAGGTGTGTGGCCTACTAGGGAAGGGGATAGTTGAGTGAATTGGTTTTTAACGATCCATTTACATACTCATTGGGATCATGAATTCATTGGGAATGTCCAAGAAAAGAATGAGTTTCATTTGTTTCGTGTGTAATCCTTGTAAAGCAACAAAAACTATTAAGTAATTTGGTGGAATGCTAAGAGGTCTAGAGGTAAGTAGACAGTTAAAGCTTTAAGGCACTATCGAAGAAGCAACTAAAGACATGGAAAATGTTACTGATATGAAAGTGGCATATCCGTTCTTCTAAATTGAATGGTTCTACATATAGTAGACCTCCAAGGACGATGTTCCTTAAAGGGGGTCGAGGGGTTTGTGACACCCTTTTCATTACCCAATTTTTTGTAATGTAATTAAGAACATATAATGCTATGGTGCTAGCATTGGTGCTATGATGTCAAACTTTGTTGTATGATGTAATGCTTATTTTGGTTAATAAAAATTCTGGAATTGAACTAGGGGAAAACATTACTAGGGAGGAAAAAGTGCAAGGAGGTGTGGGAGAAATCCTATCATTCCTTAGATATATATTATTTTTCCTTGATGTAATGGTTGGTATTCCAAGGAAGATTTTATAAAAATACTAGGAAGATGAAGGGTTATGGTGTGATTATAAAAAATAAGGAGAAACAATCAAGGAGTTTATGAGCAGTTGGTTTTTGGATTCTCATTAGCTTTTCTCTAATACTCTCCCACTTAGAAATTTGAATTGACAAGAGAATTTATGGTAGAACCATAAAGGTTCAGACATTGTGACTAATAAGATTTGTGATTGATAGACCATGTGACAGAGACTAAGTTTTCCCTAAGTGTGTGGCCTTCACAATTTTTTTTAAATATGGCCTAAAAAATGTGATAAATCCCTAATTTTAGTTGTTCACTTATGGAATTAAGATCTGGCACGAGGGTGACTAGCTATGAGAGACTAGGCTGTGAGAGCCTATGGTGGGATGGACTATGGCTCACCCTAGTTCATTTTTCTAGTATTTTTTTTGCTACAATAGATAAAATATTTATTTCTATCTTAATGATACTTTAGGAATATTTATTTCGAAAGATTTTAATTTTTTTTTGAAAATTTGAAATTATTTCAATTATATAAATAATCTACCACTTGGCTGGTTAGGTAATATAGAAGCTTGCACAATCACAGTTGAATTTTTTGCATGGAAAAACATATTATATATATATATATATATATATATATATATATATATCCCTAACATCATTAACCATTTTTAAAACAATTTAGGGTGAAATATTGGGTTTTAATTTTAGGTGTATTAATTATATTTAATGTTATGTTTAGGGTTAGAAAATATTTAACAATAATATTTTTAGCTATAATAATTATAATATAAGATTTAAGGTTTTGATATTAGATTTTACTTTTAAATATTGAATTTTGGTATTAGCTTTAATATTTTTAATATTAAATTTAGGTATGATAGAAATGTAATAATATTATTTTAGGTTTATAATAATATTAGGTCATTTTTGTATGGGTTAATAAGATTATTATTGATTATGATAAATAATATTTTGACAATTTATTAATGTTAATATTAACATTTATATAACATTAACTAAAGTTATAGCACAAATATTAATTATTAGTCATTTCTTTATAAAACAAAATTGATAAAAGTAATATTATTGTTAATAATATTATCAATAGTAATTCTAATATGGTTACATTAATAGTTTATTACATTGATTATCCATAAATATATTATTAATATAACAACAATATTTTATATGACAATTTTTCATCATCACTAACAAAATAAACTCTTACAATTTATTAAACTTTTATATTATTATTATGCCTAATTTTCTAATATTTATTTAGATTTAGCATAAAATTAATAATTTATAAATTTAACTTTAAAACATAAAACTATTAACGACCATCTTTTACCTATCCAATAGCAACCACAATGTTACCAAGAACATATATATAACTTGGAAGAATAATGAGATATCATAACAATTTCCCATATCATAACAAAAATAAAATAAAAATAAAATTGTTATTTCATAAATTAGAAAATAGTAAACAAGTAATATGTAAAATAAAGATTGGTAAACTAGCAATATGTAAAATAAAGATTGGTGAACTAACCATATATAAAATAAAATAAAGATTGGAAACAAAAATCAAGGTGTGTCCATACAATAATATTTATTACCCTCCAACACAAGCACCAAAATTGTTAGGCCAATTATATACACCATTGTTAACAAAAATCAAGGTGCGACCCAATAATATTTATAGCCCTCAAACACAAGGCCTGGAGGGAATACAGGCGAGAGCTCCTGCATCTCGAGTGATCTCTGGTACTAAGCTCGCACTACTAACTGTAAATCGTTGGCTTCCCGCGTACATTGGAAAAGTGTTTCCCTTACCAGATCGAACAAAATATGCTCCATTGACAAGCATATCACCCACTGACTCCCACAACCATCCACCGAGACAAGAAGAAGCAGCGTTACAAGCTTCACGCCGTGTCACCTGCTTCAGATTCTGGTCGTTTGGGGCCACGAATCGGTTTCCTTCACTTCTGATGGTGGGATGCATGCTTCCTCCAATTGCATATATTCCCCACCCTTCATAGTTGTTATTGGCGACGTGCACGTATCCATATCTACACCTGCACGATTATTGACTGATATGTTAACGAGAGAATTGCGTGCATTGAGTGAGCGATATCAAATAACTTCTCAAAATTAATGGGTTTGAAATTTTAATTGCTTTCCAAAAATTGTTTTCTTGGTAAGTTTTCGAAGACTTGAGGTTGGTTATCAATGGGATTGCTTGAGTAAAGTTAGACTGAGACAGTTGGCTTAAAAATGTTCTTTTAATATGTTCACTATTTAGCATTTATACAGAGAACTTCACACCCACTACTCGGAAATTTCTGGACACTCCATGAATATTATCATAGACTTTTATGGACAAATCTAAAACAAGACTTAAGTGACTTGTTTGTAAATATCGTCACATTATTTGTGATTGTACAAATCTAATTAAATAGTAAACCTAAATATTCATTCTAAATAGATTTCTGATGGGTCTCCGCCAAATTTTAAACTCATCCACTGAAATATACTAAACATGTATCTGCAAAAAGCGATTTTATTTTCTAATACTAAAATCCAAGTTTTTTCCTGGAGGAAAAAAAAATGCATGCATCTTTTAAAACATGGTGAATCTTTTAACTATTTGGACTAATCTGTTTGTTTGGATCAAATTTACATGCCATTAACTAACAGTTTGCAATAACCTACTGTTCTTTGCCCTTTGAAAACACAAATCAATCAAAACACAAAACCGTCCTAACCATTCCAACAACTAAGAAGGGGATGTTCCCCAACGCAGTCGCTGCTCTCTGGTTTTAATGTATTTTCAAGCTGGGATAGTCTTAGTGCGATGAACCTACCTTGGCATCCTCTGCATGACACCTGGTCCAAAGTGGTTGTAGGTAACGGTTACCTTCATGTTTTTATCACCTGCATAGTCATCGCTGTGGCCTAAAAGCATTACCTGCATGCGTTCATACAATGAAAGAATAATCACTATCGCTATAGATTATGTAGTATTCTAGATTTCTAGAATATAGAATTTGGCTTTAAGTAAACTTGCCTTGTCATGATAAGTGAAACGGTTGTTGGAAATAGTAATAGCTGTGGAAGCAAGCGAAACGTCAATGAGACCGTCTAAGCACCTGGAGAGGGTGTTGTGATCGATCCATATATCGTTAGAACCAGTGATAGATATAGCATCTGGATCCTGTTTCGTCATCCAGGTGACGGATTCCGTCACCTCAACGTTACCCGCGACGCTGGGTTTACAGTCATGGATGTTCAACCCATGAATAATAACGTTGTTCACGTTGTCAAGGCGGATGCAAGGCCCATTACTGATCTCAACATTGGCCCCTCTTCCATCAATAGTCTTGTGGCTTGCAACAGAGAGGGGCATCTGAAGCTTTATGTTCATATCTTTAGCAAAAACAATCCACAGTGGATTCTTGCGGGTCACTCCGTATCTCAAACTACCGGGCAACGGATTTGTGGGATTGTCATCAGGGGTGGTGACGGTGTACATCTGCCCTCCTTTTCCTCCATTGGCGGCGCTTCCGAAGCCCACAGCACAATCTGCCAACTTCATACGATTCTGCGCCCAATTTGCATCTCTTCTCCAGCAGTTGTCAATGGCGTTGGAGCTGCTGCTTGCAGAAAAAGACAGGGAGGCTTGCAACAACACCGAAATCAGACCTAATAACATCCATGCTGCTCCAGCGATGGCCATATGAGGAGTTAAATTCCTCGGATGCATGGATGTGCCTAGTATTGGCAATACGTCGAAAAATTTGATGATAGATGGAACTTTATGCAAACTTGATGACAAATGGAACTTTATGCAATCAGATTGCATGTGAGTTTATGCAAAACTTGCTTTGGTTGCCATTGTATCCCAAACTTAACTTATATAGTTGCCATCCCATGTCATAACCTGGCCACCCGATCTCAGTATCTGTTATTCGTCTCGTCATGGTAATTAATGCCTTAACTAAATGTTAATTATTTTACATTTTATACTACAACTTTTACCTCCTATAGTGGCTATCTCGTCACGGTAATTAATACCCTAACTGAATGTTAATCATTTTACACTTTATAGGCTAATTTTTATTACTTATACCTCGTTATGGTAATTAATGTCCTAACTAATCATTTTACACTTCATAGAACAATTTTTACTTTCTATATATCGTCATGGTAATTAATGCCTTAACTGAATGTTAATCATTTTACACTTCATATGACAACTTTTACCTCATATAGTGGCCATCTGGTAGTGGTAATTAATTCCCTGACTAAATGTTAATCATTTTACTCTTCATATGATAACTTTTACCTCCCAATTTTAACTTTCTATATCTCGTCATGGTAATTAATGATCCTAACTAAATGTTAATCATTTTACACTTCATATGACAACTTTTACCTCCTATAATGGCCATTCGTAGTGGTAATTAATTCCCTAAATAAATGTTAATCATTTTACACTTCATATGACAACTTTAGCCTCCCATAGTGGTCATCTCGTGTCCTAACATGGTCCATCATCTTTGTATTTTATATATGGTAGTCACGGTAATTAATGCTCTAAATAAATGTTAATTATTTTTCATTTCATATAATAATTTTTTCAAGTGGGACTTTTTGGAGTAAGTCTCAGATTTCTAGCTAGGATTTTGTGAAATATTTTGTGGTGAAATTTTGGTTTGTATTAGTTTTTTGATTACATATATAAATTCAACAATCTAAAAATCCTTGATTTGTGTTGTTTAAACTTGTTTTTTTACTACATGTATAGATCCAACAATTTAAAAAATATTTGGGGCACTTGGATTTTACAGAGTTCACTAGTCAAACTTGTACTTTCAATGAATCTCTCCTAGATTAAAATAAACAGGAAAATTGTTCAAAAAATGGCACAATAAAACAAGTAGAGGAATTAAAAACTCCTCGTAATTAAATATAAAAATATTGTGTGTTAGCATGTAAGCTAGGGGTTGTTCAATTAGCATATGAGTATTAATAGATGGGATGATGCTAGGGACAATGCAACTTTCTTAACATTAATCTTTTTCCTCTTCATATCACATTATTTTTTGGGTACTCCTAATTAAATAATTAAGCATTTTTTATTAGTATGCCTAAGTTTAAGGGTTGTTTAGTTATAATATGAATATTAATCCATGGGACAGGATGGGATAGTCTGGGGATAATGCAATTTTTTTAATATTAATCATTTTCCACTTCATATGACCAATATGTTTTTGGGGAACTCCTAGTAATTAAATATTAGTCATGTTTGGTTATTCCTCCTTATTAAATATTCCTATCTGTATATTATTGTGTTTAGATTTAAGCGTGGTTTAGTTAGGATTTGAATATCAATCAACGAGATGATGTTGGGATAATGTATTTTTTTTTAATAAATGGTCTTCCACTTCTAATTTATAAGATTTATTTTATATAGGTGTAGTTTAACTTATAAAGAAAATACCATTTTTCACTACAGTTTTTCTAGTTAATTTTAACCAAAATCTGCCACACTAGATAGTTCTGAATGTTGACCAAATCTTCATAATGTGATTAATGCTAAAGACAATCTCATTAACATATAATGTTTAATAATGGTGTAGTCTAACTTATAGAAAATTTCATTAACATATAATATTTAATAATCATGTATTCCAACTTATAAAAAATATCATTAACATATAACATTTAGTAATGGTGTAGTTTAACTTGACGAAAGAACCCTTTTCACCGAATTCACAAAAATTCAGCAATACAATTTTAAGATTTTTTTCTTCAATTTAAAATACATTTTTGAATGTATAAATGGATTCAACATTGTGAAAATTCCTTGGGCACTAGAATTATGGAGAACAAAACAATTTATGCTCAAGTTTTTAAAAATCTCTATTTTGATTAAACAATTTAAACTCAAGTTTTTAAAAATATCTAGAAGAGTTTGAAAAGTATTAACAAAATATCTGTAAGATTTTGATTAAACAATTTAAACTCAAGTTTTTAAGAACCTCTGTAAGATTTTCATCAAAATTAACAAGAAAATATATCATGAAACAAGACATTTCGTCTATAAGTTAGAATATGCCCTTCACAATTACATTATTTTTAATAATAATTGATCAATTATATTAAATAGGGGTAACCTAACATATAGACAATACAATTTTAAGCAAGAATATGATTTTTTTTTTTGTTTAAAATATATTTTTGGATACATAAATGGAATTGACACTAGGAAAAACTCATGAAGTACTCAAATTAACAAACAATAATTAATATTTAATTACTAGCAGTTCGCCCCACCCAAAAAAAAGGAGTTGCTTCATATTGGTGGCTAGAATGTTTCCCACAAGATTTCACATAGTGACTTCTTGTGTTTATTTACTTATTATTCCACCTTCAATCAAGTATTTTCATAAATTTGAGAACTAAGTTATTAATAATAAATCTCAAAGGGTTCTGACAAATGAAATAATCCTTAAGTGCGTAAAAATTACTAGAATCCTTGTGATACATCCTTGAATTATTATAATATGATTTGGTCATGACACTCATATCATGATGGTACATATAGTTGGCACACTAAGTGCATGGATGCTTGTATGAGACAAAAAATTCCATTATTTAATTGCATGAGAAGAAATAGCTTCTAATAATTTTGATGAGTTATTGAGTAGTGGTATAATTGGAATGAACCCTTCATCATGCAAAGCAATGTGGAAGCATTTGAGGAATGGTAATTCCTACCAATGCATTACAAGATATGGTAGGATTCATTTCTTCTTCCTCTGGGTTGGTTCGTCATGTATAGCATCTTCTTTTGACGTTTCTTGATCCTTTTATTCCTCCTCTTCACAATCAATGTAAAATAATTTCTTCTGAGCACACTTATGACTTTTAGTGTATTTGCTATCACAACTGTAACAAAGGTCACTTTCTCTTTTTTCTTCCAACGTTTTTGGTGGAGCAACAACAATTCCATCTTTATAATTGTGAGTGGTAGGATTTCTTGTTGCCATAATTTTTTTTTCTTTCTAGCCTGAGTGCCTTCTCCGATGAATGAGGTTCCTAAAGACGAACCACATGTTGAATGTTATCCTTTCAATTCCCTATGAAGACATCAATCCTTTGATTCTCTGGAATATCATTTACCCTTATATTCGATATTTGAAAGTCCACAATGTGCTCTTCCATTGAACCCTTTAGTTTGAGATCTATCAATTGGCTAAAGAAGGTGTTTATATTTGTATCCTTATAACCTGTTATCATTTTCTCTATGAAAATTGACCAAGTGACAAGTAGTTTACGAGGAAAAAGCACTTTATACCATAAAAATTTATTTGTTTCTCAATATAAAGGTACAATACATGCCTTTTGTAACAGTTTCACATCATGTAGATCAAATTATTTCTCCATCTGTAGTATCCATGTTATGGGATCTTTTCCATCAAACTTCCACGTATTGATCTTTGGAATATGGTGGGTCTTCAATCCAATATTAGATTCTATGAAATCATGATTAAAATTTATTTTTTTCTCACCATGAGTTTCCTCTACTACCTTTTCGTTATTAGGAGGCCTTTGTTGTAACAGCTTTTTCCCACCTTCCATCAAGCCTTCCATGTCTTTCTTCAAATATTCCATTCATTTCTTCAAATCTTCTTTCATACAACCGATATTAGCTTCCATGACACATATAAAACTATTATCTTAGCTTCGATCGCATTCTTCAAATCATCCATCCCTTTTTGCTTACTTGGTGTAACACCCCTCCCTTGTGTACTAAATTATTGTAAACCTAAGCTAAGCTGAAGCTAGGTGTGATACCCACCCTTGTGTGTTAAACATTTGTAAACCTAACCTGGGTTAAAGCTAGGTGTGATACTCTCCTTTGTGGGATAAACTATTCTAATCCTAATCTAAGGGAAGCCATGTGATATTTAATATTGAAAGAAAATGTGTTATTAAATAAATTAATAAAATAAATCACTCAGGGGCTGGAGCACCAAGAGAGAGGAGATCCTTGCCAAATACCATGAGGAATTAGATAGAGACGAATCTTACATGATAAAGCTTCTTTTTGAATAGGTAAATCCCCTCTGTGGACAGAGGCGATCCCTACTAGCCCAGACTGGGTCTAGCAACAATCGTCAAACGCTGTAGCGCAAGTCCCTAGTTGCAAATAAACAGACCAGCGAAGAAAGCCTACCTGGACTCCAACGCTATTGTTCGTAGAAGAGGTGGTGCTCTCATTCCTCTGCTCCAGCAGATCACAATCCTCACTATCTCCATGAATGGAAACTTGCACATGTAAGAAGCAATACAAACGCAAGCATAAAATCCAGTATACGCAACTATATGTCAGTCAGAAAAGACATAATTCTTCATCATCATAAATAATAACAAGAGTGGAACCACAACCAATAGTCATTCATTAATAATCAATCAAAGGAGAATACAACCAGTGTTCTGACGCTGGATTCTCCTTTGGCGGGTCGTCAGCAAAACATGTCTCGCAAATCCCATCGGGAATAAGGACAAGCCTCTCTCTTTGGATCTAGACAATAGTCTCCTTGCTTGGATTTGTCCTTAAGGGAATCAAGAAGGCTCTTGCAGCATCAAGATCTTGGGAATTTGGGAATTTTGGAACTCTGGAACTCTAGAACTCTGGAACTAGCTTGTAAAGGAAATGGGCAAGCTTTTACAGAGGAATGGTAGTTGGGATCCCTATAATCATGGGATTGACCCTATCATCAAGGAAGCTTCCATGAGAGGTGGCAAACCACTTCCTCTCTATGGAAATCCGTAGCCAAACCACCCAACTCAAGATAGATAACAGTCTAGGAATTTGTTAGGACGAAGCTTCCGCCATTTATTTTTAAAAAACACCTCTTAATATGGTTGGCACGGGTGAGGCTCTATGACAGAGCGCTAATTGGCGCACCCTCTTTGGAGGATTTTCCCCCTTGGCGCGGAGTCTGAACTGTGAAATCGCGCCAATGGAAAAAGAGTTATTTTTAGGGTTTTTCAGCAGGAGATGTCTTCAGGGCAAACAAAGCTCATGTTCAGAGGAATGTAAGGAAAGTGTTTTTAGACCATGTCACTTCTCATAGGTCCCGAAATGAGTCCTCCAATATACGGGACAAGGGTAGCAGGGACCGTGACAAGTTTCTGTGTAACAGATGCCCCCTAAAGCATGAGGGCCGAGAGAGAGAGATGGGTGAAATGTTTTACGAGAACATGTCCAACTGAAAACACTACCACCTGGAAAATCTGTGTGGAGAAGTACAACTGATATCTCAAATATATGATATGTGTGGTATGAGTGCAGCCATCCATAGTAGAGTACATAATGATCTCGATCCAAGGTATGGGCCCAGCCATCCATAGCAGAGTAGATAATAATACCGATCCAAGTAATGGTCGTAGCCATCCAACGAGGATCGATAAATAGACTCGGGCATGGTCACATCCATCCAGTAAATGAGTCATATAACAATCATAGTAATCCACAAAATCGCAGCCTAGATTCCAACAGACAAAATCCAGGGTCTTGCGCTCCATCTCGACCCGAACAAAGTACAAGTTCAAGCATGCGATTATATGAGCTGAAGTCAAACATGCAGGAACATCGTCTGATTACCAACCAATGATGGAAGCTGTTAACAGATGCGAGAGGTACCACCAATAATGACAATGGCCCTCAATGTTATTTAGAACTGATCTATCCCACTAAGGTGTGACAGCTACCTTAGAAACAAACAGAGAAAACTACTTTTGTATTCTTCTTTATGAACTATAAACAAAGAGGAATAGGATGGACCAACCTGTGTCTTGCGCTAGTCCTTTGATCTGATCTCTCTCCTCTTTGGCAGCTTCCAGCTACCTACTCCCTCACTTGCCCAGCTTCACCAAGTACCTGTAAGATCACAAAAGAAGGAAACTATACAAAGACATGGGTTTATATTCATAAATAACTTAGGATCAGATTTAAGTTAACCATACAAATGTAACAAGCATCAATGAAACACAAGCATGGAGAAGAAACTCAAATAGTTTTATTGATATACAAGAAGATCCAAGAGGAGTTACAACCGATGATTCTTGACCCAGCATCAACCTCCCAGCAAAGAATTCCCTTCTTCAACCCCAACAAAGCATAGATCACCCAATTCTCTGATATGTATCTCAAAACCAACAACAATTCCTTACAATGTGCAAAATTCCAGCCTCTGGATCTCTGGGATGAGGGATCCATATATAGATGTATGCAAGGAGGATGAGTCAGCCCATGATTTGATTAGTGGATTCTCTCTGTCAGTTCTTGCTTCCACTTGGAGACTGAAAGCCTCTTACTCATCCTTGGTCGAATTCAGTGAGGCAAGTGTCATTGGAGAAGATTCTGGAAGCTTCCATTGTCTCTCCACCTCGTGGAATGACACTGCCACTTGTCATTTCCCGCTCAACGCACCCTGGTAGTGCATTTAGGTGCGTTGCAACGCACCTAGCTAGTGGACTTAGGTGCTATGCAACGCACTTGGATAGTGGAGCAGCTGAAATGATCCTGATTTGACTTATTCTGAGCAGTTTCTGGTGGAGAACTTCTGGGAGAAGCTGTAATTTGTTGACCTTGTTCCTTTAGGAGTTAGAACAACACTTTTAGGGACTTAGGAGCCCTTGGTTTATGGAAATTTCATGCTTAGAGTTGTAAGGCACAAAAATGTCTATAACAGTTGCCCCCTAAAGTATGACGCTGTTTATCGGGTAAAATGCTTTATTAGGAGGATCCGAAGTTCTTTCAATGCTGGGAGGAGACCTGCAATAAGATACAATACAATACATTATCTTCATACTGTTTTCATGATCTAGCTGAGGCGGGCATTCCCATGCTCAGCTTTATAAATTCATTTTCATGTGCATAGGACAGACAATCGTCTGATGGTAGACTGATGATTCTGATAGAGCCATCATCCTTTTGGTAGGATGATTATCTATGCTGCAATGTTGTACATTTCAATGTCTTTATTTTCCTGAATATATATCGCAGCCCAGATGGATGAAACTAGATCCGGGGTCTTCAATCTCGTCCGATCTTCACTCAAAGTACAAATCGATCCATGTGAGAAATGTTTTGAAGTCGAACATGGAAAGACATCGCTTGATTACTAGTCAATGATGTAAACTGTTAACAAGCACTAGAGGAATCACCGATAATGATAATGGCCCTCAAGGTACTGCAGTACAATTCACGTGGTGTGAATAAAGGACTTGGCGTCGAACACCACGCAAAATCTTTCGGTCGAAGGTCATTGATGTATACCTGTCGCCGGAAGTGAGAAACTTGCCATTGAGGCATGCAAGCTTCAAAGTACTAAATGGGGTGTTCCTAGATCAACTTCTTGGATAATGAGCTAATGTCGACAAGAAGTGATCCGTCACAGGAGGGCCTTAATGAATCCCACATCAATGACACGAAACGGAGCAAATTATTTTGATGGAGGTGAAAACGATCTGATGATATATGGTTCAGGGTGGCGGTCATGAAAGAGTGGAGTATAATGTATGGTAGTGGGCGGGACACAGGTGGCCTTTCTGGATGACTTCTCTTGAACATGTCGGCGACACTTATGTGATGGATTGGTAGCATTAACCCCAAATGTGGATGGTATGGTGAGACCATGGCGATGTGACCGGTGAATGAAACAACCCAACCCGACTCGGGCAAGGAGTGGAAGTGTCATGTTCAAGAGCGACTTGCTACCAATAAAGATTCTTTGAGTTTTCTTCCCAATTTTTCCCCAGTCATTGCTGACCAGTACCTCTTTATTTTTGTCAAGCTTGAGGAGGATAACATATGCTTGTTCTATAATTTGCCCTTTGGGAAAACCCATCGCTATGTTTTAACAAGCCTAGCGATAGTGAAACTCGTTCTCGTCTAAAGACAAGTTTGTCGCTATTAACCTTTTTAACGAGTTTAACGACAAAGATAACTCGGTCCTTTTCATTTTTAGAGAGTCTGAAAAGGTACGAAAAGGTAACTCCAAAATTCATTTTTCGTCATCTAATCCCTTAAGTCCGAAAAAGTATAAAACAATACAGAAGGGATGAATTTTCGATCGCTTTAACGAGCCGAACAAAACAAGCACTCGATCTTTTTGTGCAATAATCCCTCAGGTCCAAAAAGATTAAATCTAGAGGAGGGATAGCACTTCCTGTCCCTTTAACGAGCTGGAAGGCCAAGGACTCAGCAATCTTTTCATATTTTACGAGTCAGTTGAAAAGAGCTTAAAGAAGACTCGTCTTTTGAGGAACGAGTGATAAAATGGGTAGCAGCTGATTCCAGGTAAGGTTTGGAATTTTCCAATCACGGCAGTGTCACAAGGATGGCTAGTGAAATCACTCTTCGCAGCTGTTCCTCAAAATGGGTAAACAATCAAATGGAGGTGAATGATCAGCCAATGGAAAAGTGGAGGTGACGGTGCAAACACGACCAAGGCTTTAATGGCTGAAATGTTACATTCACGGTGGTTATTTACCAGGGGATAGTTCATTTTTTATCGAGCTTAAACAAGGGTGGAAACATTTGCTCGGTTCGGGTTTATTTTTTAACGAGCTTGAACCTCGCGGTAAACACTACTCGATTAATCCTGTCATATGATAAAAATGTCTCATATAAAAACGTCAACTTTTCGAGTGTTGCCCCACATCCTTTCTTTATGCAAGTTAGGAAACGACCAATCCTATGAGTTTAAAGGGTTAGAGGTCCTATAAATTTAAAAAATAAATAGTCGCTCTTCGCTTGTACTCCAAAAGGTTTGCATGCCCCCAGGTATAAAATAGAGTTTCAAGGTTACCTCTACTTCTTTTCGTCAAAACATTTGTTTTACCGAGAGAGGCCTACCTCTTACAGGTTACCCAAAGATTGTTCTATTTACGGCGTAAACAAAACACTTCTTCGGCGATGTTTCTCGAAATAAACAAATGTGAGTGACGATGCCCGCCAACTCACATAACTTTGACAAGAGAATCTTATTCTAGAATAACCCCTCTTCCAATCACGGACGGGGTATAGACTAGTCATATTCTCCCACGGAAACCTACCCTATACCCGAAGTTTTCCTGCCGAAGCAGACCAGGACGCATGCCCCCTGGGTTTCAGTCATATCCCTCCAAATTACTCGCGCTCATCGGGAGGACAGACTGGAAATTGAGACATTTCTTGCGTGAAAAGGCCATTTAGGGACGGTATATGACTATTTTCTATGTGTGATCTGGGAAATGAAAGCTGGTCCACGAGCTTGACCACTCTTCCTTCGTGCGGAAAACACATCACTCTAAAGAGTGAGGAGACAATTGCTTCCATGCAATAAATATAGTCTCGTCCAAGGAGTAGGTTATAATCCAAGGGTCCTTGAACTACCATTACGTTCATGTGAACTATCTTCCTTCTCAATGTTATGGGCACATCGGGAAAGATCCCTAAAGGTCGACCGGTTCCTTTATCAAAGCCTGTCAGATTTCTCATCTCAGGCAAAAGCGATGGTGAACCAAGCGCTTTCCAAGCAGTAGAGGAAAGGATACTCACAAAAGCCCCCTCATCTATGATGGCACCAGCCATGACCATTCTATATATTTGAATGATAATTCGGAATGGTATGCTTGCTCGTAAACGGGGTCTGCCTAGTTGATTCCAGTCGAAGGAGACAACTAGGTTACTTGGAGGTGGGACCGAATAGACGGCCGGGTATGGCTCTGACGAACTTCCTTCCTGCGGTAAAGGAATGGGTAGATTGCCCCCATGTTCGTCGGAGTCTGTGTTGATGAGGAGAATTTGGATGGTGTCATCCTTGTTCTCTTCAGTGATTGTATCATCTGAAGATGAAACCTCTAAAGGCAAGACCGGGTCAACTGCCGCCTCGACCTTTTGACTTTCGTTTGGTATGGATCCAGATGGTTTATCTTCAATGATAGGTGCTTCAGCCGACCACCTGAGCGGGCCAGCTGGATTCTCAACTAGTGACGGACTCAGCAAGAGTTTTTTATATCCAGGAGGAAGTCGTAACGGTGAAACCGGACGATCATCCAAAACTCTTTTAGCTTCATCTAAGAAGGGACAACTGTGGACGGCATGATTGCCTTCGCACAGTTTACAAGGAAATCTAGCTTTCCCTTTTTGTCCTGGGGCTTCACTTTCACTATTTGATGGTGTGCTTTCAACATGATCATCAAAGGTTGACGACACCGGGTTGTGCAAACGAGGAGACCAGTCCCTTAGTATCCAGGGGATGCAAGGACAATCTCTGTGAAAGTGGTCTCCTTTGCAAATGACGCATGGCGATTTAGGCCTGGTCGGTGCAGTGTGTGGATTTTCGTTAGACGACACTCGTTTTCCCTCATTCGCCTTTGGCTCCTTCTTCTTCTTCTCTTTCTTCTTCTTTTCCTTCTTCTCCTTAGGAACTTGTCTTTTAGCTTTACTAATTCCATTAAGCGAAGAGGAAGGAGGAGAGGAAGAATTAGAGGAGGTAGAAAGCTGATGGGCAACTCTGGACTCGTCTAATTGCTAATTCGATTGTTTAGGAATAGTGGTGTTCTGAACGACAGAGGTTGAGAAGAGCCATACAGGCAAACCAATTGTCAATCCTGGAAGCGACAATGTGGCCATATGGGGCGCACCAACATCTCCCCAAGAGGAGAAGGGACTAGGATTTCCACCAAGGGGAATTCCTTGGTTGGTAGGCTCCATTTTCTCAACCCAAGATCAACGTAGGAAAGGGGTATGAATATTCCGTTTAAAATAAATTTTAACACGCTTTGACACAACTTGTTTTTTCAGTTTTTAAGAGTCGAGAAAAAATAAAAGATGACTCTAGTCTCCTTCGATTTTTAATGAGCCTGAAGTGACAAGTGCTCAGATGGACCTTTTCCATTAAGGAGTCTGAAAAGGAACGAAAGGGACTGCTCTGGAGGTCTAGGTATAGGAAGTACCAAACCAATCGCAAAACTGTAGAATAATTTTTACGGTACGGCAGTCAATCTTCCCGAATGCTGTGTTCGGTGCATTGCGATCAGTAGGGTGGCCGACACGGCTTCCTATGGATAACGTATTTAAGCCTATAGGGGTCTCCCAATATATACTTGACCGTACGTGGGAGCACAAGTCCGTACTGGCACTTATCGTCTCAAAGTGGAGGAATCACCCAACCATCAATGAGGACAACAGTTACCAAGTTTTACGACGCCAGAATACGTCTCTAGCCTAGACCTCTAAATGTTGTGCGTTAAGTTCCAAAGCGTTGTTAGGTTCATTGAATTTATTTTAAGTTGATCTTTCTTATGAAGTTTGCCTTTTGGGATCGCCACGAGATGTAGATGTAATTCCTAAAATGCAATCTAAAGATGATAAACAAACTTTTATCTCTTTTCAGCAATGAAAATCCTAGCTACTAGGGGAAAATAAAGACACAATCTTTTCACAAAGAGCAAAGAGCACACTGTAAATGCACTTTCCTAAATCAAGCCAAACAGACTGTCAGTATGCAAATGCACATGCATGTATTTGTTTTTCACTTTCTTAATATTGATGCCTAAAAAGAAAGTTTATGTACAAATCTGAATTTGCTTTCAAGCGACAAACACAAACAAGCTTCTTTTCGAAATCAAAAGGTAGAGATGGTTACGACACTTTATGATTTTGAAATAAATACTCGTTTCGACACTAGAAAGTCACAAATTCAAACCAAAGGAAAAAGTAAAAGCATAATCGACTATAAACAACAAATAAACTTTCTCCTATGATCAAAATCGACACTTGCGACAGATCTAAATCAGAGGACGACAGTACGACTATTCTACTTTTGCAATGGAAAACTGTAGATGACTCAACGAACACATAAAAACATCTACAATTCTTTTGTACAATTGAGGCGGAATATCAGTAAGGAAAAGGGGTATGAAACAGTCATATACTGATCACAGGCTGCAAAAAACAGAGACAAAACTGGAAAAAATGAAGCAAAGAACCTCAGCTGCACAGGGCTAGGCTGATCAGCGCACCTGTTACACAGAGAAACTGCATTGCAGCGCAAGTAGCCCTCTCGGGAAGTGCGTTGAAATGCAGAACCTCTTCACAGAGCCTGTGCTGGGGCAGAAACGAGAATTCTATCCGGGTTCTGGGTCACGGTTTGCAGTTTAATCTTTGGTTTTTGACCGAGTAAAAGAAATCAGTAATGCACAATCAGAGGTAGATCTAAGGGGGGTCTAAGAGCTATCACAAGGGCAATCAGCTAGTCTATGACTCAGCTGTTCAAATCATAAACAAATCCAGTGAATGGATAGAAGTAGTCTACTTTGCATTTGTTAATGCAAATGCAGTTCGATTGCTACTTATAAGTTTATGAAATAAACAACGAAAGAAACACAAACAAACTAGTTAGACACGATCCCCAACGGAGTCGCCATTTTGTTATTGGGAAAAGTGTCTATTTAGAACTGCTCTATCCCACTAAGGTGTGACAGCTACCTTAGAAACAAACAGAGAAAAATACTTTTGTATTCTTCTTAATGAACTATAAACAAAGAGGAATAGGATGAACCAACCTGTGTCTTGCGCTAGTCCTTTGATCCGATCTCTCTCCTCTTTGACAGCTTCCAGCTACCTGCTCCCTCACTTGCCCAGATTCACCAAGTACCTGTAAGATCACAGAAGAAGGAAACTATACAAAGACATGGGTTTGTATTCATAAATAACTTAGGATCAGATTTAAGTTAACCATACAAATGTAACAAGCATCAATGAAACACAAGCATGGAGAAGAAACTCAAATAGTTTTATTGATATACAAGAAGATCCAGGAGGAGTTACAAATGATGATTCCTGACCCAGCATCAACCTCCCAACAAAGAAGTCCCTTCTTCAACCCCAACAAAGCATAGATCACCCAATTCTCTGATATGTATCTCAAAACCAACAACAATTCCTTACAATGTGCAAAATTTCAACTTCTCGATCTCTGGGATGAGGGATCCATATATAGATGTATGCAAGGAGGATGAGTCAGCCCATGATTTGATTAGTGGCTTCTCTCTGTCAGTTCTTGCTTCCACTTGGAGACTGAAAGCCTCTTACTCATCCTTGGTCGAATTTAGTGAGGCAAGTGTCATTGGAGAAGATTCTGGAAGCTTCCATTGTCACTCCACCTCGTGGAATGACACTGCCACTTGTCATTTCCCACTCAAAGCACCCTGGTAGTGCATTTAGGTGTGTTGCAATGCACCTAGCTAGTGGACTTAGGTGCTATGCAATGCACTTGGCTAGTGGAGCAGCTGAAATGATCCTGATTTGACTTATTCTGAGCAGTTTCTGGTGGAGAACTTCTGGGAGAAGCTATAATTTGTTGACCTTGTTCCTTTAGGAGTTAGAACAACACTTTTAGGGACTTAGGAGCCCTTGGTTTATGGAAATTTCATGCTTAGAGTTGTAAGGCACAAAAATGTCTATAACACTCAAGGTACTACAGGTACAATCTACGGCATGTGAATCAGTGAGCTGGCATCAAACACCCGTAGAATCATCCGATTGGAGGCCAATGATGAAAACCTCACGTTGAATGCGAAGAACCTACCATTGAGGCATGCAGGATCCAAGGCACTAGAAGGGAGTCTCTAGATCAGCTTCCTAGATAATGAGATGAAGTCGACAGGAAGTGACCTTGACCGAAGATGGGCCATAGTGTTTCCCACATCATCGACGCGAGACAGAGGAAGATAATGTTTTTGTGAATCAGGATCATATGAGTTATCAGAGGGAGGTTGATATTTTGCAGAGGTCAACTTCTCTTGAACATATCGGTGGCACGACAGTGGACTTGGCAGTATTTGACATCAATCGATCAGAGGTCATGGTGACAAGGCAAAGAGCAGATGAGAGGTCAAACAGGATCACCCAAACCCACGAAGGCAAGTGAAAAATGAGATGAGATATCCCCACCCTGACACGAATGCAGACAAGTGCCATGTTCAAGAGCGACATACTGCTGACACGACAATGATTCTGGTTCCATTTTCCCCACCATTTCTGGCAAGTACCCCGATTATTTTTATTAACAAGCTTGAAGGGGATAGCATATGCTTGTAATATCAGGTCGCCCTTCGGGCGAATCCATCCCAGTACATTTAACGAGCCCTAGGAAGGAGAGACTCGAGTAACGTCATTTTGACTGAATCCAATGTCATCAGAGTTTAACGAGTCTGACAAAGTGAGAACTCGACATCTTTTCATGTTTAGAGAGTTTGAAAAGACAGAAGAAAATAAAACTCCATGGGGGTCCTTTTTCGTAGAGTTGTGTCTCTCGAGCCCGAAAATGTATAAAAGGATACTCGAAAGAACCGCCCGACCATTACGATCGAGGAGTATTTTTCGTAAGTAGTAACTTCAACCCGAAAAAGTAAAAAAGCGATTAGAAGCACATCGTTACGTAACCAATAAAGAGCCTGAAATGACAAAAGCCTGACAATCTTTTTTATGTTTAAACGGTAAAAAAAAAGAGCTTAAAGGCGACCGCCTCTCATTTCTTTTAACGAGTCAAGAGGGAAACTCGACCATCTTTTCATGTTTAGAGAGTTAGAAAAGAGCTGAAAGATGACTTCAGAATGACCTTTTCGTGTATTTACCGAGTCTGAAAAAGTATAAAATATAACTCGTTTCACCGTTTAAGTCGCATAAAAACCTGTTTTTGCACAAAAAGAAAGTGTAAAACCCATTTTTGACAAAAAAATATACTAAAATATTCTGAAAAATAACTTTCAAAACCTATTTTGAGTTAAAAAAGTTATAAATATGTCAAATGGTAAAAATAAAATTACTTTTCACTATTTACCTCACTGAAGTGCAGTAGTGGTCCATTTGGTGTGCGAACTGCTGACGGCGATTGCGACAGATCTGGGCTACCATTTAGAGTTCTGTCAGTTCCACGTAAGCGCTTCCTAATACTTCATTTCAATCCATTTTTTGATAGTTTCCCTCTGCCCATTAGATTCCTGTGGAAGGATTTGCAAAATTTAGGGCTGCTCCCATTGGCGCGGGTATCGGGCACGGACCCACGCCAATGGGATTTTATATGCAAAGGGCCTGCGCCGATTGGCGCGACTATTTTAGAAACAGCCACGCCAATGGCGGAACCTAATTTTCTGCCCAAAATTCCAGATTTATAATTAATCTGAATGAATTTTCTGGCATAACAGAGATCTAATCAAGGGTTCTTGACCATATGGATGCAGGCAACCGAGCAAAATGGTGATTGAATGGAAAGAGAGGGAGCACAAGAAAGAGGACGAATTAGCCATAGAAGATAAAAATTACATGAACACCCTAAGGAATTGTGGGTTGAAGAAATTCTTCCTCATGCCTTATTTACGAGCTCAACCTAAGCTCTTACAATACCTGATCAGCATTTGGGATGTGAACAAACAAGTTTTCAAGCTGCGGGATCAAGTATTAGAACTGGAGATTCCTGACATTTACTTTATAACCGGATTATCACGCGGAGGTCTAGTGCCCATACTGACAGGGAGTAGACCGTCTGGTGAAAAAATGGAACAGGTGATGGCACGAGTGTGCCCAGGGCACGATTTGGATCCAGGAGTGGGAAGGTAAACATTGCTACTATCGAGGATCTAGCACTCAGGGTGGTGCTACATACCATTACACGGGCTACAGGGTCGCAGGCACAGCATGAGATGACAAAATCCCAGCTCATACTAGCCTCAGAGTGTATGAGTCCCACGATATTTTACTAGGCCACAACAGTGATAGTAAGTATGAAGAGACAGCTCATGAAAAGAAATCAAGCCAAACTGAAACAGTTTGGCTATGGCTCTATCCTTGTATCATTCATTCTGGAACGATTACCAATCTTCCAAGGCCAAGGGGTCGTAGTAGCTGAGCCAGTACCACGGGAGCCAAGAACGGCTCGCTGGGCAGCATTGATGCCCAGAGGAGGAGGGGGCCAACAGATGTCTTGGAGGCCGGAGTTTTTTGGGTGGCTACATCGTCATTTAATCGTAGTCGAAGACTGGCCATACGTAGGGACCGATTTCACTGGTGATCCAAATCTCCCACTGTCGGAGGGAGATGAGTGGGATGAAGAGCTGGGTATGATCTCTTTTGATTTTATGTTTTACGACCCTTTTTTTGTTAATACATGTTTGTTCTGATAGCAGTTATATGTGTATGCAGATGTCGGCCTAGAGAGACCAGCCGGTATTTCTTCCATTTCACGGAGAACTCATCCCGCAGCTGACCTTTAGGCAGAGGGTGCCGAGGGAGGAGAGTTGATCCAGAACCTCGAGGGGATCGCCCGGGGGATTCCAGATTATGCCCGGCTGGCAGATGTTCCACTGGCATACCAGAGACATACAGTGGGAGTGCCTAGTCACCTCCACCATCTTCTAAGATGCCTAGTGCATGCGGTGACTTGTTATCAATAGCACCACGCAGATTAGACACCTAGGGTTTATTTTCATGCATATTTTTTGAGAGACATGTCGTCTCCAGATGTATTTTAGACGAACATGTATTTTTTTATCTATGTGATGCACGTTGTGCAAACATTTCCACACACACACACACACAGATATATATATATATATATATATATATATATATATATATATATATATATATATATATATATATATATATATATATATATATATATATATATATATATATATATATATGCCTATGCCTATTTTGGATGGATCTTTTACATGTGATGATGTTTTTATATGCTATGCAGATGTCTAAAACAAATGTAATCTAATGTATGAGTCGCATAACAAACGACCCAATGCGAAATGTATTTAATCACATATTTTATTTTTACACAAGCTTAAAAGCACACATGAAAACACATATGCTAAATATGCTTAAAAATAAATTTTGTATTTTATGCAAGCTTAAAAGCACGCACATGCAAACTATGCTTGAAAACAAGGGAAACGGGCATTCCCCCCAGCATGATGTCTCAATTCGAGGTACATGCCCCCCAAGCTTTAGTCCATTGAAAATGGAGTGAAGGTTGACAATAGTTTGATCGCACTCGAATTGAACGAGCCCATGTTTCATTATTTTAACAAGGTTGACACACTTAAAGGAACTATCCTCATGACACCTAGTTTCATTTGTTAAGGGGCTTGACACAGGAAAGGAACTATGCTCCGACCAGACCCAGTTTCATTTTTTAAGGAGCTTGACATAGAAAAGCAAACTATGCTCCGATCAGACCTAGTTTCATTTTCTAAGGAGATTAACATAGGAAATTGAACTATGCTCCGACCAGACCCAGTTTCATTTTTTAAGGAGCTTGACATAGGAAAGCGAACTATGCTCCGCCCAGACCTAGTTTCATTTTTTAAGGAGCTTGACATAGGAAAGCGAACTATGCTCCGACCAGACCCAGTTTCATTTTTTAAGGATCTTGACATAGGAAAGCGAACTATGCTTCGCCCAGACACAATTTCATTTTTTAAGGAGCTTGAGATAGGAAATAGAGCTATGCTCTGCACGAACTTCATCATAATGAACAGGAAGTCGTTGCTTCCAAGGGTGCCACTCCCGGTGGAAGGAAAACATCTTGGAAGTCAGGGCCCAGTGCCCCCAGGACACTATGCATGATGGCGTCATCACTGGATACAGGCACGGGATAAGTAGCCACATAGTTGACCTGTGGTGGGGCAGATACAACCGGTGGAAAAACCAGGAGGGGATGAGAGCTGCGCAGGAGGCACCGGGGGACGAAAGAACGATAATTGATCTATAGTCACTATTCTTCCTTTGTGTGGAAAACAAAACACATGGACAAGGGAAGAAACAAGGGCCCCCATGGCATAAATATAATCATGGCCAAGGAGAAAACAAAAATTCGCACCTTGGACAGCCATGATGTCCATATAGACGGTTTTTGCCTCCAAAGTAACAGGAAACTTGGGGAGGACTCCTATAGGTTGACAGGCTCCTCCGTCGAAGGCCAACAGATGTTGCGTGATCGGCACAAGCTGTGGGGAACCCAAAGCTTGCGAAGTAGTGGACGGCATAAGACTGACCACCGCACCCTCATCCAGAACAGTGCCATGTAGTGCCTTATTGTAGGCGTGTACCATGATCTCGAAAGGCACATAGGCGGGGAGGCAGAAAGTAGTCAATTGAATCCACTTGAAAGAAGTGACCAAACTACTTAGTGGGGGAATCGTATGATTTCCCCCATGCTCTATAGGAACCGAAGAAGGACTCTCTAGATTAGCTGAGACAGGAGAGTCATTTTCGGACTCTAGAGAATCTGATGAGACGAGAAGGACATGAGCATGATGCTCTTCCGAAACAGAGTGATCAATGGGTGGGGAACCCAAGTTGATACTCTCACCGACCAATGATTCGTCTCGACCAGGCTTAGCACAGCCAGGTTCGGGAAGAGGAGCTCGGAAAAGAGAAGAATCTAAGTCAATCTCTTTGTTGACAGGGAGACAATCTGAAGAGAGACTCTGATAACCAACGAAAGTTAGGGTGAGGAAGCTGTAAGACTTTCCAAAAATGTAGAAGCTTTATCCATGAGCGGACAAAGGTGAAGGGGATGGTTGCCTTCACATAGTCTATAGGGGATTCAAATCTTCCCTTTCTTCTGAATGTTGTCAGTTGATAGGGTGGCATCGCCATGAGCTTTAGAGGACGATGACGAGCAAGCCAGATCGTGAGACCATGCTTCTAAGACCCTAGGAATGGCAGGACAATCACGAAGAAGATGGTCTCCCTTGCACAATTTACAAGGAAACTTAACCTTCCGCGGAGGAGCAGAAGGAGTTCCGACTTGAGATGTACTCGGAGCAGTAGCTGCATCAGTGGCCTCATATTTATCAGACTTCTTCTTCTTCTTCTTCATCTTCTTCTTCTTCTTAGTCACCTGGTTACTTGAATCCAGACTTTCACTAGGCGAAGTAGAAGATGAGGACGTAGAAACAGGCGAAGAAGGGGAGAGGTCCACCTTGGAATCAACATGATGTTGTTCGGGTGGAGGAACTGATTGACCAGTAGTTGAGACATTAGGGACTACAGAGGTTGAGAACAACCAAACAGGCAACCCAACAGTTAACCCAGGAAGGGACAGCGTTGCCATGTAAGGAGCAACAACATTCCCAAAAGGAGGAAAATGACCAGGATTCCCATTAGAGGGGATTCTTGGGTTGGTGAACTCTGGAAAAGTTTCCATCAAGAACTGAAAACCGCACACGGGGCTAAAAAAGAGTCAAGATACACAATCAAACAACCAACAAGCAGAATCTAACAGGGTGTGTGATCACGGGTGATTTAATTTTTACCACATTAACATTGAGAAACTTTCACCGTTTCATATTTTAAGAGTCAAGAAATGAATAAAAGGTGACTCTATCACTTTCACATTTGAAGCAAGCGTGAAAGGACAAGCACTTGGTGATCCTTTCAAATTTAGGGAGTCATAAAAGATCAAATGACTGCTCAGGGATACTAGGCAAAGAGGGTGTACCAAATAACTATGAACTGCAATATACACCTTGGTTTTAGAAATGAAATAGAAATCAACCAAGGACTTTCTATACGTACAGGCAATCTCCCCGAATGATGTGTTCAGTGTATCATGGGTATAGGGTGGCAGACTCAGCTTCCTATAGATAAAGGATGATAACCTAGTGGGGTCTCCCCATATACTCGACGGTACGTGGGAGCACAATTCCGTACTAGACCACTATTGAGTCACAAAATGAGGAATCACCCAACCTTGAGTGGAAACAAAAGTGACTAGGTTTAACAATGCGAGAGCACATCTCTAGCCTAGACCTCTAAATATGTTTCGTACTAGACCACTATTGAGTCACAAAATGAGGAATCACCCAACCTTGAGTGGAAACAAAAGTGACTAGGTTAAACAACGGCAGAGCACATCTCTAGTTTAAGGGTTGTTTAGTTATAATATGAATACTAATCCATGGGATAGGCTGGGGACAATGCAATATTTTTACTATTAATCATTTTCCACTTTATATGACCAATATGTTTTTTGGGGAACTCCTAGTAATTAAATATTAGTCAAGTTTGGTTATTCCTCCTTATTAAATATTGCTATTTGTTTGTTATTGTGTTTAGATTTAGGCGTGGTTTAGTTAGGATTTGAATATTAATCAACGAGATGATGTTGGGATAATGTATTTTTTTTTAATAATTGGTCTTCCACTTCTAATTTATAAGATTTATTTTATATAGGTGTAGTTTAACTTATAAAGAAAATGCCATTTTTCATGACAATTTTTCTATTTAATTGTAACATCTGCGAGAGGTTTATCGGAGATTCTTAAAAACTATAATTTAAGTAATTTAATCTATAGATTTTGAGTTGCACGCATGGGTTTTAATCATATTATTAAGATTGTCTTTCATTTTAATCACATTATTAAAAGTTGGCCACACTAGATAGTTCTGAATGTTGACCAAATCTTCATAATGTGATTAATGCTAAAGACAATCTCATTTAACATATAATGCTTAATAATGGTGTAGTCTAACTTATAGAAAATTTCATTAACATATAATATTTAATAATCATGTAGTCCAACTTATAGAAAATATCATAAACATATAATATTTAGTAATGGTGTAGTTTAACTTATAGACAAAACAACCCTTTTCATGGAATTCACCAAAATTCAGCAATATAATTTTAAGATATATTTTTGTTTTGTTTAAAATACATTTTTGAATGTATAAATGGATTCAACATTGTGAAAATTCCTCGAGCACTAGAATTATGGAGAATAAACAATTTATGACCAAGTTTTTAAAAATCTCTGTAGATTTTGATTAAACAATTTAAACTCAAGCTTTTATAAGATTTTTACTAAACAATTTAAACTCAAGTTTTTAAAAACCTCTGTAAGATTTTCATCAAAATTAACAAGAAAACATATCATGAAACAAGACATTTCCTCTATAAGTTAGAATATTCCCTTCACAATTACATTATTTTTTAATAATAATTGATCAATTATATTAAATAGGGGTAAACTAACATATAGACAATACAACTTTAAGCAAGAATGTGATTTTTTGTTGTTTAAAATATATTTTTGGATACATAAATGGAATCGACACCAAGAAAAAACCATGAAGTACTCAAATTAACAAACAATAATTAATATTTAATTACTAGGAGTTCCTCCAACCCAAAAAAAAGGAGTTGCTTCATACTGGTGGCTAGAATGTTTCCCACAAGATTTCACATAGTGACTTCTTGTGTTTATTTACTTATTATTCCACATTCAATCAAGTATTTTCATAAATTTGAGAACTAAGTTATTAATAATAAATCTCAAAGGGTTATGACAAAGGAAATAATCCTTAAGTGTGTAAAAATTACTAGAATCCTTTTGACACATCCTTGAATTATTATAATATGATTTGGTCATGACACTCATATTACGAGTCATGATGGTACATATAGTTGGCACACTAAGTGCATGCATGCTTGTATGAGACAAAAATTTCCATTATTGAATTGCATGAGCAGAAATAGCTTCTAATAATTTTGATGAGTTATTGAGTAGTAGTATAATTGGAATGAACCCTTCATCATGCAAAGAAATGTGGAAGCATTTGAGGAATGGTAATTCCTGCCAATGCATTAAAAGATATGGTAGGATTCGTTTCTTCTTCCTCTAGGGTTGGTTCCTCATGTATAGCATCTTCTTTTGACGTTTCTTGATCCTTTTCTTCCTCCTCTTCCAATTTTTTTTGTGGAGCAACAAAAATTCGATCTTTATAATTGTGAGTGGTACGATTTCTTGTTGCCATAATTTATTTTTCTTTCCATCCTGAGTGAGAACCTTCTCTGATGAATCAGGTTCATAAAGGCAAACCTCATGTTGAATGTTATCCTTTCAATTCCCTATGAAGACATCAATCCTCTGATTCTCTAGAATATCATTTACCCTTATATTCAATTTTTGGAAGTCCACACTGTGCTCTTCCATTGAACCCTTTAGTTTGGGATTTATCAATTGGCTAAAGAAGGTGTTGCTATTTGTATCCTTATAACGTGTTATCATTTTCTCTATGAAAATTGACAAACTGACAAGTGGTTTATGAGGAAAAAACACTTTATACCATAAAAATTTATTTGTTTCTCAATATAAAGATACAATACGTGCCTTTTGTAATAGTTGTACATCATGTAGATCAAAATATTTCTTCATCTGTAGTATCCATGTTATGGGATCCTTTCCATCAAACTTCCTCGTATTGATCTTTCGAATATGGTGGGTATTCAATCCAATAATAGATTCTATGAAATCATGATTAAAATTTATTTTTTTCTCACCATGAGTTTCTTCTACTACATTTTTGTTATTAGGAGGCCTTTGTTGTAACAGCTTTGTGCACCTTCCTTGAAGCCCTCCATGTCTTTCTTCAGATATTCCATGCATTTCTTGAAATCTTCTTTCATACCATTGATATTAGTTTCCATGGCACATATAAGACTATTATCTTAGTTTTGATTGCATTCTTCAAATCATCCATCCCATTTTTCTTACTTGGTGTAACACCCCTCCCTTGTGTACTAAATTATTGTAAACCTAAGCTAAGTTAAAGCTAGGTGTGATACCCACCCTTGTGTGTTAAACATTTGTAAACCTAACCTGGGTCAAAGCTAGGTGTGATACCCTCCTTTGTGAGATAAACTATTCTAAACCTAATCTGAGGAAAGCCAGGTGATATGTAATATTGAAAGGAAATGTGTTATTAAATAAATTAATAAAATAAATCACTTGGGGGTTGGAGCACCAAGAGAGAGGAGTTTCTTGCCCAATACCATGAGGAATTAGATATAGATGAATCTTTCATGATAAAGCTTCTAGATGTGATTTTAGATAAGCTTGGATGATTGTACATCCATCAGATGGATGGGAGATAAAGATCCATCGAACTTAAAAACTTTGAGGGAGATAAAGGCATGCTTTTATGTGGAAAAGCATCATGGTAGATAAATACGAGCTTTTTAGAAAAAGACCTAGGAAAATTGAAAAATCCATAAAAGTGAGACACTACTAATGGTAACTAAATCATGAAAGAGGGTATTAAATACCCAATGCATTGATCAATTGAGGATAGTTGATCCTTGGCAAGATCTTCATCTCGGGGGGAATCAGAGGTGATTCATGGTTGGGTGGTGGTGCTCCTCCTTCCAAGGTGATCTGGATATGACTGATGTCTGAAATAGCCGCAAAGTTATGAGTAAATATTCGCAGATTTCTACGCGGTTTCCCTTTGGTAAAAGCGCGTATACACGTTGGTTTGGATCATCATAGTAGCGTATACAGTATGAAGTATGATATTTGAAATTGCAGTTGGATGTGGTTGTTGTTGCAGAGTTATCTATTCTGCTCTGTGTTCTGATGACTGTGTTTCATTGACAGGGTTTCAGTGATTGAGGGTTGGGTGATTCAGATATTGATGATGCATGTGTAGTTGATGGTTGTATTATAGTGGTGATTGATTTTGTTCTTTAATGTTGTTGATGGGTCCAATATGAAAATTGGATGAAACATGGCCTTCATATTATGGTGTTGTGCTTCAGGAGTATCCAGTATGAAAATTTATGAAACGTGGTCTGTGGAGGAAGAGAGAAGGCCGTAGCCTTCAGTAGGCGGGCACCTATGTACTGATAAACATATCAGCCAATACAAGAGCCAGTGGGTTAGAGCTCCCTTCCAATTCCAGTTGGAAAATGAGTGAAGGTTGGAGCCTTCAGTAAGCCGGCGCCTACGTACTAGTAAACATAACGGATAGTACAAGAGCTAGGGGGTTGTTGCTCCCTTCCAATAGTAGTTGGAGAAAGAGAGAAGGTTGTAGCCTTCTGCAGGTGGGTGCCTGTGTACTGGTATGAGTCTGCGCTAGTACGAGATATTAAACAGGTTTTTCTTATATTAAAGGAAGATGACAGTAGGTGGTTTTTTTCCCACATTGGGTTTCCACCTGATATCATGGTGTTCATGTGTGTTTCTTATGTGTGATGATCTGCTCTGTTTTTGCTACAACTGGTTACTATTTATATGGTTAATGGAGTTCTGAAGGACTGATTAAAGATCAACATATGATGAATTAACTGAATCATAAGTTTGCTGGATATATGCTAGTTGCATTAAACACAGTTGTGTGTACACACGAGTTCCCTTAACTGTAATAGCATATATGAATCTGATTATGGAGATAAAATAGTTATTGATTTGCTAATACTTATTCACCCCCCATCTCAGTATTATTTCAAACAATTGGTATTAGAGTAGGTCCTTTGGTAGAAGCTTGATCGCTTGAAGGAGATTTGTAGAACAGTGGGAAAGAAAACGCATAAGAAGAAGAAGAAAACTCAAAGGAACAGTGACAACCTATTGTTAGGAGGAAGCAAGTATTCAGATTCTAAATCACCTAAGATTGAAGATGAACAAGAAAATGAAGCATCATATAATATCATAGATCAACAAGATCTATTTAACAAAAGGGAGAGTACCCTCAAAGAAGAAGTTACCAAATTAAAAGCTCAGCTGGAGTGTGCCTTCATAGTATGTCAAATGCTACAGGAGCAAAATGAAGAACAGGAAAATGAGATTCTCAAACTAAGGCAACAAGTTGAAGAAGGAAGAAAGTCTTAAGAAATCTTGAAGAAGCAATATATGGAAAGGTAAGAACAACATCAGGTTGAGGTAAATATCTTGAAAGCTAAATTAGATGAAAAAGATAAACTATTACGATTTCAAGACAATACTAAGATTTTGAATGATATTTTTAGTAGTCAAAGGTCGCCTGCTATCAAAACTAGTCATGGTTTTTATGAATCTGTTGAAGGTGAATCTAGCTCACAAGGTGAGGCAAGGAACTATAATGCAAAATTTGAAATTCTCACCAAGGAGATGAGAGGTGAACCCCATCAACAACCAAAGAAAGAAAGTCTTCAAAGAAAATCCTTTAATCCCAACTGTGGAAGTGATAGACTGTTATGTCCTCCAATGAATAATGTTGCATGTTTTATATGTCATAATTTTGGGCATGTTGCAGCAAGATGCAGAAGTAGAATGGTTCAAGACCATCACACAGAAAGAACATCACATTCTAGGTAATTTAAGGAGTATTGTTTTGCTTAAAATATGTTTGGTCACAAAGCCATTGACTGCCATAGAAGGAATATGAAACATATGAGATGTTATGCATGTAACAAGCTTGGACATATAGAAAAGGAATACAAGAGAAGATTTTGGGCACCATACGAAAAGTAGAAAACATCATCACAGTTGAAGATATGGAAGAAAAAGGAAGTACAGTCAGAAAGATGTGGCATATCAAAGTATACAAACATGACAGACTCAGAGGGAGATGAAAGTGTGGAACCTAAGTGTTATAAATCTCATACGCAAGTTTAATGAAGACAAGTTGCATGTATACGTGAGTTCGAAGCTACACATTAGCATATATGTTGGTTTAAGGGAAAGCAGTGGGACAGACTCAGGAAAAAGGGTTTGATATGGTTCAGTTAATTATTTTCTCTGTTTGATTATGGTTACAATTTTTTGATGATGTGTGGAAATGTGTTGATACTCATAAGATATTGTTTATAAGTGCTTTTCATCCTAACTTGATGATGATGATGCCTTGATACTTATTGTTGATATATGAATGATCAGATCTGACATGAACAGATGGCACCGGTTCAAGAGGAGCATATGCTTCTAATAATGCAATGTTGGCATTATGGTTATAAGTCTTTGGTGATAATGCTTATGTGGCTAAATTATACATCTTACTACTTATTTTTGGTTGGTCAAGAGAATAGTATTGTAGATTACAGGTTGTTGATGTTGATGAGAGATGCTTATGGTGCAGATCATATGGTGTATTATAGTTGTTGATGACTATCATGGTCTTGTTTAGGTCGTTGGTCTTTGTTAAAAATGTCATGTATTTCTTTTGAAGAACCACGAGTCATATGATGTAATTTGTAAACCCACTTTACATGGGAAGGATGACGTAATAATGTCTATTTCAGTCATGTATAAACATTTGGTATATCCCCACTTGGTTGGGTGGATGAGTCAAAATGGTGTATCGCCACTTGGTTGGGAGATTGATGTATGTATGAGTCATTAGTGATAGGAAGGTCATACTGACTTAGTTGAGTTGTAGAGTCATGTTATTCTTTTGAAAAATACCTTTGCAGACTCTGCTTGTTCTCAAGGGGAGCATGGATGGATTGGTACATCTCAGCATGTAAAAAGGGAGAGCTCAATCACAGATTTCACCATGTACTTAGGGGGGATATGGAAAAGAGTTAGGGGGTTGTAGCTCCCTTCGAGTAGTAGCTGGAGAAAGAGAGAAGATTATAGCCTTCTACAAGTGGGTGCCTACGTACTGGTATGAGTCTACACTAGTACAATATTGTAAACAAGTTTTTCTTATATTAAAGGAAGACGAAAGTAGGTGGTTTTTGTCTCGCATTGGGTTTCCACCTTATATCATGGTGTTCATGTGTGTTTCTTATCTGTGATGATTTGTTCTATTTTTACTACACTTATTTATATGGTTAATGAAGTTCTAATGCACTGATTAAAGATCAACATATGATGAATTAACTGAATCATAAGTTTGTTAGATATACGCTAGTTGCATTAAACACAATTGTGTGTACATGTGGGCTACCTTAACTGAGGTAGCGCATATGAATCTGATTATGGAAATGAAATAGTTATTAATTTGCTAATACTGATTCACCCCCACCCCCACTAAGTATTATTTCTAGCTGTTTTACCATGGAATGGTATTACTTTTGCATTTTAGCTAGGGAGGATATGGACCATGTATATATATAACCAATTATTTTTACTTCATATGATAATTCTGGAAGAAATTTTAAAAAGGGACTAATTATGACACAGGATGTGTTGTAAATATCTCTTTGCATAAATTGGGAAATAAAATAATTGGATTAATTAACGAGTGAACAAGGATTATTTTACTTCCTAAACTATAAGTATAACTAGTATATTTGGAATTTTTATATCAGTAAAATACATGGATTTCGTGATCCAAAAATTTATGTGTGAGCAAAAAAATTATGTTTGGTTAGAATAATGAATCCTAAATATATGTCCTATATTTAAATTAATGAACTATTGGGAAGAAACATGGATGAGATAATGTGTCGGTTTGAGAAAATTTGGAATAGAACCCAGGTTGTATATTATCACGATATCGGAATGCTAAATGTTTTTTTTACAAGAATCCCTTGCCCTTATAACATTAATTACACCTAGTTTCCATTGTTCCTAACAAGGAACTTATATTGGAGAAAATTGTACACAACTGAATCAAGGAATTGAAGAGGACCAACCTCCACTGCATTGCCTATTTTATTGTGCAAGACAAAAAAAAGTCCATCAACAAAGGCAACAATAAAACTCATGTCTGCACCAGTCATTAGTAACTAATGACATTCCCATTTCCATCATCATAATAAGAACAAAAATGTAACACATGTTGCAATGGTACATCAAAAATGTGGTTGTTATGCCCATGAATAATATTAGTTTCTACTTTTCTTCTTTTAGATGATCTGAACAATAATAATTGCTTCTTCTTCTTTGCATATAAAAGTAATCAAGGCTATCCTTGGGGGAGGTTATATAAGGAAGATGGTTTTTCGATCTCTCACACCATTGTGTATATATCACCATGGGCATTAGCTTAATGATTATTAGGGCAATGAAAAAATGCTTACTTTCACATGTTTGTTTGTGTCTTACTCTATTTACTCTATTTCAACATAGATAGCTCTCCAGATTGGTAGGTGCTGACTATGACTATGCGTATGGGTATGCGCAGACACACGCATGCTGATATCTCAAAACTTGCCCTCGCAGGTTGTCATTCTCCGCCAGAGTATTGAACAACCATATCAATTTTAATAACTTCAATGCCAGATTGCCAAAATTTCAATTATGACAGAGAAATAAAGTCTGTATAACAAGATAATTTCAATCATATACTATAAAGACCCATTAAGGTAAATAACTTGATTCCAATATATTCTTATATAAAAAAAGGTATATATATGTATATATATATGATACCTATAAAGAATATAGGTATTATTATAGGTATATATATGATACCAATATATATTCTTATCACTGGTATTATTAAATAATATATATCATATAATATTAAATTTAAATTAATATTATAGGTATATATATATATATATATATATATATATATATATATATATATATATATATATATATATGATACTTATAATATTAATTTAAATTTAATATTATATGATATATATTCTTTAATAATATCAGTGATAAGAATATATATTGTTATAGGACGCACGCTTACATAGATCTGAGAAATAGAGACGAGTGGGAAATGGGTATCCCATAATTATATAGGATGGTAAAAGCACAATTCTCAACATAATTATAGATTGTAATATGATATGTAAGTGCATATACTTATATTAAATGGCAGAATTAGTAAAATGGGCAAGTGAGTAAACTCTAAAGTGGATATTTTTTTTTTTTTTAAGTCAAAGTGATGCCCAATACAATCTCAACTTTATAGTATTATTCATGGTGATATGGGAAAGTTCAAAAAAAAAAAATTGAGTCGAAAAAGTTATCATGTTACGAAAAACTATCGGAAATTATTTTACATCAAGTTATGAAGTTGGGAATGTATCAAATTATGAAGTTGTGAATGTAAGGGAGTTATTAAAAATGGTCAACCTCCAAATCCAATCATATTTCATTCTTTTAAAATATTGATATTATTTTTCCCTAGTATGGTCAAGCATGTAAAACATGAAGAATTTGTTTCTAAAAAATGTTTGCTTTGTAAGAGAAAATTTTGCATAAAGCTCGATGAATGAATTTATTAATTGTTTAATGATATATCGCAATTTATAATTGTTGAGGTACGTGCAACATAGATGTGAAAACTCTTTTGGCAAGACTTGGAAATCCTACAGGGAAAAATTAGTTGCATAAGCTTGAGAAAATAACTACTTATTTGGAATTTCATAGAAGAGTTAAATCCTTATGTGTAATCGTTTCTGTATATGAGCAAAGGAATTTTTATACCTACAATTCTAGTTATTTTAGTGGGTTGATTTATTTCATGTAAATCTCCAAAATAGTCATGATTGAGCATGTGGAGATTGTGGTATCGAAATTGAAGGTAAAATAAATATATACACATGATAGCAACTAGACGTACATAAAATTAAACTTGGGCGAAATTGGTATTAAGAATGATGAAGAGAAATTATTTGCTTAAGACCTCCAACACAATTTCTACCATTGGATCAACATCCCAAACCATGACATGAACCGGTTGACGAATCGTGTGGAAAACTATATTGGAATTGAATGTTCCAATAGGTAAGAGGTTTAAATGGTGATTGGTACAATTGCAGTGTGTTGTTGCATGGCTAAATAAAATCACCTAATCCTGGATAAGAAGATTAGATAATAAATAAAAATATGGTTGTATTATTGTTGTATTGTTATGTAATGATACATATACCTATGCATTGTCATGAATTGTATGTGTTACCATAGTCAGGCTGAGTGGTTATTCAGATAAATATGTTTTAAAAAGGATCATGCTTAATATACATACATAGTAATGAGTCATACGAATCTTCCATGTAAGCACTTTTTGATGAATTCTGGTACTGATAGTCTCTTACATGTTGAAAGAAAGTAAAGTCATTTCTCAAAAATCATAAAGATGTTGGTTTACCCAATTCCTATTAAAGGGGAGTATGTTCTATAGAAGGAAAGAGCGTGATTGGTCTAATGATTATATTGGTAAAGTAGTGTGGAGTTGTTGTTGTGTTGTGATAGATTATATGTTTTGTTGGTTAGATGTTGGGCATAGTGGTGTTGAGCAAGGATTGGTGGTTTGTGACTTGTAGAATCAATGTTATGCTACTATCAATGCTTACAAATATGCATAACATGTAGAAATTTGGTTTTTCCTCAATGCACGGGATTTGAGCTTCTTGAACAATATTGAAGTTATATTTTGTTAGCATACCTGCTTGGACTATTATGTGCCACTAGTAAATAGGAAAAATATGCATGACTATGTTAAGAGTTAGGCTTGACAAGGAAATTGAAGGTTATTGATCTTACTAACAGGAAAAATATTATAACTTAAGTTGTTATAGCATGCAATATGAAGAAAATACCTTGAAAGTAATGTTTTTCGATTTTGTAATACATTGGGGAGGAAGATATCATTACTCGAGTGGCACATTTACAGATGTTGCCTTCGGGAAATCAAGAATCTCAATTATCATAATTATCATACGTTGCCTTTATTATCAATTATAAATGGTATAATTTCTATGAAAGTATTATATGAAAGTAAAGGATGGTGAGAACATGTTATAGTATAAGACTATATAACTTGTACAAATTTTCATTCAAATTAACCCTTTGATTAATGCATTACATATAATGTGAATTGTTCTTCAGTTAGAAGAAAGTATGGTTAAGGGGAAATTTAACTTAAACAGATTTCCAGAAGATATGCATCTTTCGATGGATATGTATAATAGAACATATAAGTATCTATAAGTATCCTTGAGTGCAAACCATAGTAATTTGATGAAGTGGCATAAATGGTATGGACCACTGGGTCAATTAAATGGTATCTAACAATCTATTTAAAGATATTGATATCATAATTTGTACCAAGAAATTTTGGGAGCTTCTCTATTGCATTGCATTGATAATGTGGTTGGACAACATAAGATATCTTGTTTAATTCAAACAAGAATTCATAAAATAGATAACTCATCTTTTGGTTAAGGGTGATTTAATGTTACTGAGGAGATAACATGTAAATACCCTGAGATCATAAACCCTTACAAATAAAAGGGGTGTAGGATTGAGAGTAGTAAAAGATTTTAGGTATAACTACACTAAATTATGCATGGCCAACAAGTTGTTGAGGCACAAAAGGGACAACAGTAAATCATACATGATGAAATATGATTTCAAAATCTATGAGCTAATAGTCTGCTTTAGGACAATAAGAAGAAGGCATGATGAAAATATGCATGAATACAATACTATACTATTGATATTGCAACCAAATGAAATTTGGAGATGATATGCACTTGACAAAACTTTCTCTATAATTTCTAGTCAATTGAGCACAGTTGTTTTAATTGCTAGAAAAGGATAAAAGAATGTTTGGCATGATACTAACATGGTGGGAAAATATATGGACAAAGTTGTGTCATGCAGGTGATACTATTGGAATGGTATGATGGGTAGTAGCACAGATAGTACTATGTACAACAGTACATACGATACTCGTATGATTACATGTGTTATATATGATATGTACATAAGTGTGTATAGTAAACATTTGTGTCGATATGCATGAAGACATTAGATAAATGTTGGGCAAGACAACGGACCTGGAGGTTACACATAAAAAGGGAAGTAAGATTGGTGTAACTAACCATGGTTAATTGTAGTTGGCATACATATAATTACAATGAATATATATGATGAATATATATTGTTATGTGAACTAGCCTGTTATAACCTTGCAGACATATTAATGTGGAAAATATGCTAACTGATGTATGGTATGAAAAGACACTACAAGAAGTAGGTGTTCGATAAGAACAAAAATTTTTGAAAGAATGCAAGCAGAAGACATGCATTCTTCAGATAAAATAAATGATAAGAAATAGTTGTTTTAAAAATATAAAGTAACATATCATGATATTTATCATAGTTAAAGTTTTGCATCTATAAATTCTCAATGGTTTGAAAAAATGTTAAAGGTAGCTATGAAAAGAGAGCACTCCTTGAGACCAATGTTTTCATAGAAGGAGAGGCACTGGGAGCACTCCTTGTGACCGATGTACATCAGAAAAATTGGATCAGATAACATAGACATGAGAGCTCTTGATTCAGAAACCAGCTACCTATGAACGAGGACATGATGCAGCGATACACCAAGGATGGTGTAAAATGTAAGGGGGGGAGTATGTAACACCCCTCTCTTGTGTACTAAATTTTTGTAAACCTAAGCTAAGTTAAAGCTAAGTGTCATATCCTCCCTTGTGTGTTAAATTTTTGTAAACCTAAGTTGGGTTAAAGCAAGGTGTCATACCCTCCTTTGTGGGAGAACCTATTCTAAACCTAAGCTAAGGAAATCTAGGTGATATGTAATATGAAAATCAAATGTGTTATTAAATAAATTAATAAAATAAATCACTTGGAGGGTGGAGAACCAAGAGAGAGGATATTCTTGCCAAATCCCTTGGGGAATGGGATAGAGATGGATATTTCATTATAAAGGTTCTAGATGTGATTCTAGATAAGATTGGATGGATGGATATCCATCAGATGGATGGGATAAAAAGATCCATCAGACATAAAAGCTTTGCTGGAGATAATGGAAATATTTTATGTGGAAAAGAATCATGGGAGATAAAGACGATCCTTTTTGAAAAAGACATAGACAATTGGAAAAATCCATAAAAGTGGGACACCGCTAGTGGTAACTAAATCATGAAAGAGGGTATTAAATACCCATGCATTGATCAATTGAGTACAATTGATCCTTGGTAAGATCATCAGCTTGGGGGGAATCAGAGGTGATTCATGGTTGGGTGGTGGTGCTCCTCCTTCCAAGTGAAGTTTTATTTACTGTCAGAGGCATGGGATGTTTGTATGATGATTTTTACTCTCTTTCTCTCTGTTATAATTCCAGTTTTTGTATGTGAAGATTTAAGTTTCCTCAACATGAATGAATGAATTGAATGAGATTATTATGAGTAGATTACTGGTGTTTCCCTTCATTCTAGTTTGAGTCACTTGCACGGTATATGATTTATCTTAATCCTTAATTTAAAATTGTTAAATCATTGATCTCAGGGTTATCTTTATTATGGAGATAATGGTTTTTCATTAAGCATGTTCCATTTGAAGTTAGCAATAGAAGTGTATAAAGTGGGTGACAGTACTTGTACCCTGAGCTATCTGATTCGTGGAAGAAATTGCATGTGCCAATTATACGTAAGTAGATTATGTGTGTTAATGATTTTTAAGATAATGTTATACATGTGATTCCTTTTATATCCAAGAGGAGAGTTAATAGTGGAAGCATAATATATGGTTTTAAATACTAATGGTGTTTAAGAGGAGATCATATATGAATATGTGATATAGCTATGAAATCTATATATTACATTTAAATAAGGAATATAATCTACCTATAATGTTATGTGATAAATTAAATGCTTATGCATGCGTAACAATTGTGGAATTAATGCTTAATGCTCCTGAGTGTATGGCCAATGGTTCAAATTATCTATTCTTGCATGTCCTTAGACTGCCTCGTTTTAGGCTAGTCCAACTAGTTATGCATGTGAATGAAGGGTTAGTCATTAACATACTGACTTATTGACTATCTGTACAGGAATATGGTCATGATACACAACCATAATAACTACAGTAATCTTGAATTAATGACCATTAATGCTTGTGGGAATTAACCCAAGGGTTTCATAGGACATATACCGTGATTACTTTTAACGGTTGATCACATACAGTAGACATATAACTGAATATAAGGGTTACCTGTTTGGAATGTAATTTGGGAGTCTACAAAGACCCTAAATGTATTGGATCATATCTCCGAACATATAGCAAAATAAGATTTGAAATTCAGGCCCAAGCTTCACCAAGATTTTTGCTCAAATGAGTTTTAATTTCAAAGTTTGAAGCTTCATAGGAAGAACATTATAAAGACAATATCATGATCAAAATTTTGAGATTGAATTCTAGGGCTTTTAAAAACCCTAACTTCCTAAGATCATATCTCCGTAAATATAAGGAGAAAATGTCTCAAATTTCGAACCGATGTTCAGAATGATTGCACCTAAAATGGTTTTTTATTTTAGCTTATGAAATGTCGTAGAGAATATGATATATCGAAAATTCATCTATGACATGTTTGGAGCAACAAAACCCTAGAATCAAAAGCTTTGGAACCAAATGTTATGGAAACAACTCACAAAAAGATAGAAAAGGCAGATCAACGACTTGAAAATTAGCCTCTTTGAGGGGAAACCTCGTTTACATTACACAAATGAGAAAAAATTGGATGCTACAAATGACAAGACCTCCTTTCTATATATAGGAGTCTAAGGGGTCATAATATAATTAGAGCTAACATAAAAATAATAATATAAATGCACAACAATAACAATAGTGGGATTCTATGGGGCACAATAATAACAATATGTGGACTGCACGGGTACAAAAATATAATAAAGGGGGTTGCACTAATAACAATAAGGGGTTACACTAGTAGTATAGGGAGCTAACGTATTCAAACATCATGAGGAGAATCTCATATTTATGAAATCTTATTCCTATATGAAGTAAGTGTGTAAAAGAAAAGAAAAATGAAGAAAAATTGATTTAAATTATTTTGATTAATCTCATGGAAACTATATGCTCAAGATATAGGTGAAATGATGATCTATCCAAGAATGATAGATGATGGTTATGAAGTTGAAAATCCTAGGGACAAGGCCATTATGGTGACATTGGAAACCTATGACATATATTGATCATCATGAAGTATGTTATGGAAAATGTGTTATGATATTTAGAGAAAGAAGGGGAAATTCCCTCGTTATAAAACTCTATAAGTCTCAAGGATCTTCCTTTGTGAGGAATCCTTGTCAAGTAATGGATTGTCTGAGCTATCGGGGAGGCAAAGAAGGAGGTGCTTGAACTTGGAAGGTGTGTGGCCTACTAGGGAAGTGGATACTTGAGTGAATTGGTTTTTAACGTTCCATTTACATACTCATTGAGATCATGAATTAATTGGGAATGTCCAAGAAAATAATGAGTTTCATTTGTTTTGTGTGTAATCCTTGTGAAGAAACAAAAACTATTAAGTAATTTGGTGGAATGCTAAGAGGTCTAGAGGTAATTAGACACTGAAAGATTTAAGGCATTATCGAAGAAGCAACTAAAGACATGGAAAATGTTACTGATATGAAAGTGGCATATCATTTCTTCTACATAGAATGGTTCTATATATAGTAGACCACCAAGGACGATGTTCCTTAAAGGGGTTGAGGGGTTTGTGACACCCTTTTCATTACCTCATTTTTTGTAATGTAATTAAGAACATATAATGCTATGGTGCTAGCATTGGTGCTATGATGTCAAGCTTTGTTGTATGATGTAATGCTTATTTTGGTTCATAAAAATTCTAGAATTGAAGTAGGGGATAGCCAAAAAATGATGATGTTTTGGGTGGGGGGGGAACATTACTAGGGAGGAAAAAGTGCAAGGAGGGGTGGGAGAAATCTTATCATTCCTTAAATAAATATTATTTTTCCTTGATGTAATGGTTGGTATTCCTAGGAGGATTATATAAAAAGACTAGGAAGATGATGGGTTATGGTGTGATTATAAAAAATAAGGAGAAACCATCAAGGAGTTTGTGAGCTCTTGTTTTCTGGATTCTCATTAGCTTTTCTCTGATACTATCCCACTTAGAAATTTGAATTGACAAGAGAGTTTATGAAAGAACCCATAGAGGTTCAAATATTGTGACTATTAAGATTTGTGATTGATAGACCATGTGACAAAGACTAAGTTTTCCCTAAGTGTGTGGCCTTCACAATTTTTTAAAATATGGCTTAAAAAATGTGATCAATCCATAATTTTAGTTGTTCACTTATGGAATTAAGATCTGGCATGAGGGTGACTAGCTGTGAGAGACTAAGGTGTGAGAGCCTATGGTGGGATGGACTATGGCTCACCGTAGTTCATTTTTCTAGTATTTTTTTTGCTGCAATAGATAAATATTTATTTGTATCCTAATGATACTTTAGGAGTATTTGTTTCAAAATATTTTAATTTTTTTTGAAATTTTGAAATTATTTCAATTATATAAATAAACTACCACTTGGCTGGTCAGATAATATACAAAATTGCACAGTCACAGTTGAATTTTTTGCATGGAAATGCATTTTTTTATATATATATATATATATATATATATATATATATATATATATATATATATGTCATATATGTCCCTAACTTCATTAACCCTTTTTAAAACAATTCAGGGTGAAATATTGAGTTTTAATTTCAGGTGTATTAATTATATTTAATGTTATGTTTAGGGTTAGAAAATATTTAACAATAATATTTTTAGTTGTAATAATTATAATATAACATTTAAGGTTTTGATATTAGATTTTACTTTTAAATATTGAATTTTGGTATTAGCTTTAATAATAGATTTAATATTTTTAATATTAAATTTAGGTATGATAGAAATGTAATAATATTATTTTATGTTTATAATAATATTAGGTCAGTTTTGTATTGGTTAATAAGATTATTATTGATCATGATAAATAATATTTTGACAATTTATTAATGTTAATATTAACATTTATATGACATTAATTTAAGTTATAGCACAAATATTAATTATTAGTCATTTCTTTATGAAACAAAATTGATAAAAGTAATATTAATGTTAATAATATTATTAATAGTAATTATAATATGGTTACATTAATAGTTTATTACATTGATTATCGCATAAATATATTATTAATATAACAAAAATATTTTATATGACAATTTTTCATCATCATTAACAAAATAAACTCTTAGAATTTATTAAACTTTTATATTATTATTATGCCTAATTTTCTAATATTTTATTTAGATTTAGCATAAAATTAATAATTTATAAATTTAACCTTAAAAAATAACACTGTTAACGACAATCTTTTACCTATCCAATAACAACCACAATGTTACCAAGAACATATATATAACTTAGAAGAATAATGAGATATCATAACAATTTCCCATATCATAACAATAACAAAAATAGAATAAAAATAAAATTTTTATTTCATAGATTAGAGAATAGTAAACTAGCAATATGTAAAATAAAGATTGGTAAACTAGCAATATGTAAAATAAATATTGATAAACTAACCATATATAAAATAAAATAAAGATTGGTAACAAAAATCAAGGTGTGTCCATACAATAATATTTATTACCCTCCAACACAAGCACCAAAATTGTTAGGCCAATTATATACACCATTGTTAACAAAAATAAGGGTGTGATCCAATAATATTTATAGCCCTCAAACACAAGGCCTGGAGGGAATACAGGCGAGAGCTCCTGCATCTCGAGTGATCTCTGGTACTAAGCTCGCACTACTAATTGTAAATCCTTGGCTTCTCGCATACTTTGGAAAAGTGTTTCCCTTACCAGATGGAACAAAATATGCTCCATTCACAAGCATATCAGCCACGAACACCCACAAGCATCCACCGGGACAAGAAGAAGCAGCTGTTGAAATACTAATTCCAACTGCAGCATTTTTTTTCCAGAAAACTGCTAGTTTCCCTGCACCACCTTTTATCGAATGCTAGTAATTCTCCAAGGGCAACGATCACAACCATAGGCTGACACGTGGCGTGAGCAGTTTTGCAAAACAACCTTTCCCCGGCGCATTTCTATTATATGTGCAATTATGCTTGCCAGCCTGGAAGCATATGTATTTTATTATAACCAGGACTTCCCCCTATTAACGAAGTGGGTGAGGGGTGATCGACCAAATTTGACTTAGTGAGTTCGTTAGCGAAGTGTAATCAGATGGGGGCATGGCCCTATTTCTTTGTGGTGTCTTTCTTTCTGACTCGCTAACTCAGGCTCGAGATTTTGACCCTCAAATATTTATACCTTCCCTGGTTCCGAGGTTCTGAGGTTTCAAACCTCCGAGGTTCTGAGGTTTCAAACCTCCGAGGTTCTGAAATTAAGGACTCCGATATTTCGACCTTTTGATATTTCTACCTTCCCTAGTTTCGAGGTTCCAACGTTTCAAAATTTGGGATTTTGATATTCCGACCTTCTAAGATTTCTACTTCCCTAGTTTTGAGGTTCCAAAATTCAGGGTTTTGATATTTCGTCCTTCAAATATTTATCCTTCCCTAGTTTTGAGGTTCTGAAATTTGACCTGCACCTAAGGACATCAAGATCCTTACTTCGGCTATTAATATTTCCTTATCCTAAGGTCCATTTATGGACTTCCACATACCGTTGGAAATATTTTTCAAATAACTTTCCAGTGGAGAAGGTTTGATGAAGTCATTGAGCCCATTTGCTACCCGAAACATGGCTACAAACTCTCCTCCATTCTTTGCACCTTGACTTTTCTTCTTGTGCCTAAAATCCTGTACTCCCTGGCCAACACAGTCATCTTTTTATGGCTTTTCCAATAGGCTTTCTACTATGATGATACTCTACTAGAGACTAAAATAACCATGGGACTCCCTGTTGTAGAGGTAAATCCTCTCTGCGGACAGAGACGATCCCTACTAGCCCAGACTGGGTCTAGCAACAATCACACAATGCTATCACGCAAGTTCCTAATTGAAAATAAAAAGTAGATGGTGAGAACCTACTTGGATTCCAACGCTAGTGTTCGTAGAAGAGATGCCGCTCTCGTTCCTTTGCCTTGGCCGGTCACGATCCCCACGATCCCCATGATTGGACACCTGCACATGCAAAGAACAACACGAAAACAAGCATAAAATCTAGTAGATGCAATTATATATCAGTCAGAAAAGATATAACATAACATCAAACATAGGACAATGAGAGTGGAACCATAATGATAGTCATCTATTGTTAATAAATAACAAAGAAGATTACAACCATTGTTCTGACGTCAAATCCTCCTTTGGCTGGGTAGTCAGCTACACAAGTCTTCCAAAGCTTGTTGGGATGAGGAACAAGCCTCTCTCTCTTTGGGTGACAAGAATCTCCTTACTTAGATTTGGCCTTATGGGTGCAAAGAAGGCTCTTGCAGCTTCAAACTCTCTATCACTATCTTAGAACTGGAACTATTGTAACTCTAACTAGCTTGCTCAAGGCATAGAGGCAAGCTTTTATAGATAGAGAGGAAAGAGATAGGATCAACCACATTATTCATGGGATTGACTTTATCACTTGGAAACTTCCATGAAAGGTGGCAAACCACTTTCCCTTCTATGGAGATTCGAAGCCAAACCATCCTAGCTCAACATAGATTCAGTTGGTGAATGGGTTGAAGAGAACCTTTGGGAGTTTGTTGGTTAAAAACTTTACTCAATTCGGTTGGCGCGAGTGCGACTCTGAGACAGAGCGCCAATGGCGCGCCCTTTTTAGAGGATTTTCCTCATTGGCGCGGGCAGTGAACTGTGGACCCGCGCTAATGCAAAAAGAGTTGTTTTCATGGAGATTTTGCAGGAGATGTCTTCAGGGAAAATGAAGCTCATACTTAGAGGAATATGATGCAAGTGGTTTCAGGTCATGTCACTTCTCACAGGTCCCGAAATGAGTCCTCCAGCGTACGGGAGAGGGGTAACAGGGACAGTGACAAATTACTATGTAACAGATGCCCCCTAAAGCATGAGGCCCGAGAGAGAGAGAGGGGTGAAATGCTTCACAAGAACATGCGTAACTGAAAACACGGCCGCCGGAGAACCTGCATGAAGAAGTACAACTGATATCTCAAGTACATGATATATCTAGTATGGGCGCAGCCATCCATAATAGAGTACATAATAATCTAGATCCAAGGCATGGACGCAGCCATCCGGAGAGGATCAACAAATAGACTCAGGCATGGTCGTAGCCATCCAATGTATGAGACATGTAATGATCATAATAATCCACAAATCGCAGCCTGGATTCCAATAGACAAAATCCACGGTCTTGCGCTCCATCTCGACCCAAATGGAGTACAAGTTCAGGCATGTGAATACATGAGTTGAAGTCGAACATGCATGAACATAGTCTGATTACCAGTCAATGATGAAAACTGTTAACAGACGCGAGAGGTACCACCAATAATGACAATGGCCCTCAAGGTACTATAGGTACAGTCTGCGGCGTGCGAATAGGTGAGCTGGCGTCGAACACCCGCAGAATCATTCGATCGGAGGCCAATGATGAAAACCTCTCGTCGAACACGAAGAACCTGCCATTGAGGCATGCAGGCTCCAAGGCACCAGAAGGGAGTCTCTAGATCAGCTTCCTGGATAATGAGCTGAAGTCGACAGGAAGTGACCTTGATCAAAGGTGGGCCATAGTGCTTCCCACATCATCGACACGAGACAGAGGAAGAATGTTGTGGTGAATCAGGATTATGTGAGGCATCAGAGGGAGGTTGTTTCTGTAGAGGTCAACTTCTCTTGAACATATCGGTGGCACGACAGTGGACTTGGCGGTATTTGACATCAAATGAGCAGAGGTCATGGTGACAAGGCAATGAGCAGATGAGAGGTCAAATAAGATAACCCAAACCCACGGAGGCTAGTGTAAAACAAGATGAGATGCCCCCACCCAGACACGAATGAAGACTAGTGCCATGTTCAAGAGCGACATACTGCCGACACTACAATAATTATGGATCCATTTTCCCCACCATTTCTAGCGAGTACCCCAGTTATTTTTAACAAGCTTGATGGGGATAGCATGTGCTTGTGAGCATTATTTCGACGGAATCCGATGTCATTAAGTTTTAACGAGTCTTACAAAGGAAGAACTCGGTGTCTTTTCTTGTTTAGAGAGTCTGAAAAGACAGCAGAAAAGAAAACTCCAGGGGGGTCCTTTTTCGTAAAGTTGTGTCTCTCGAGCCTGAAAAAGTATAAAACAATGCTCGAAAGAACCGCCCGACCATTTTGATCGAGGAGTACTTTTCATGTTAGTGACATCGACCTGAAAAAGTAAAAAAGCGATCAATATCACGTCGTTTCGTAACCATTAACGAACCTGAAACGACAAGGGTCCGACAATCTTTTCGTTTTTACACGGTCGGAAAAGGGTTTAAAGACGACCGCCTCTTATTTATATTTTAACGAGTCAAGAGTGATAACTCGGCGATCTTTTCATTTTTAGCGAGTCAGAAAAGAGCTGAAAGATGACTCCATAGTAACTTTTTCGTGTATTTATCGAGTCTGAAAAGGTATAAAATACAACTCGTTTCACCATCGAAGTTGCAAAAAAGGACCTGTCATAGCACCAGAAGCAAGCGTAAAATCCATTTTCGACCAAAATATATTAAAATATTCAAAAAACAACTCCTTAAACCTAATTACAAGTCAAAAAGTCTATAAATATGGTGAAAATGTAAAAAATAGAATTACTTTTACTTTTTACCTCTTGCATAGTGGTAGTGGTCCATTTGGGGAGCAAACTTCGAGCAGTGATTAACGCCAAGCCGTGCAACCATTTGAGATTCCACCAGTTCCAGGTAAGAGGCGCTTCCCTTAGCTCCATTTTCATTCTATTTTTATGCATTTTGTTCCTTGATTGAGCCTCCGAAAGGGGGATTTCAAAATTTAGGGTTGCGCCCCATTAGCGCGGGTCTCTGGCACGGGTCCGCGCCAATGGGGTGATTTTCCCAAAGGTGTCGCGCCAACCGCGCGACCTAACTTTTTACTTGAATTTTCCCATCACTTTTGAAATTTGTCCGGTTTGTAAGCCTACCAGGGTTTCATTAATGGTTTATTCGTCCTTGTGGGTGCAGGAAACAAGCAAAAATTGTGGTGGAATGGAAAGAACGGGAGCATGATGCCGTGGATGCCTTGGCCATAGCAGATGAGGGATGTATGAATGCTTTGAGAGACTGTCGTCTCAAGAAGTTCTTCCTCACCTCTTATCTGCGAGCTCAACTGGAGCTATTACAGTTCATAGTGGATGCCTGGGATGTTGATGACCAAGTATTTCGATTACGGGATCAAACCTTAGAGCTGGATGTATCTGATGTGTACTTCATTACTGGGCTTTCACGGAGAGGGGCGAGCCCCATTTTGACCGGAAGCAGGCCTTTCGGAGAGAAAATAGGTGAAGTGAAGGCTCGGGTGTGTCCAGAGGCACAATTTGGGAAAAACAGTGCCAAGGTGGATATCGCCACCATCCACGACTTGGTTCCTAAGGTGATACTGTTCACCATCACACGTGCAACTGGGGTACAGGCGCCCCATGAGGCAAGCAAGAATAATCTATTACTAGCGACAGAATGCCTTAGCCCCACCATTTTTTACTAGGCTACAGCGGTGACTACAAATATCAAAAGGCATCTTACAAAGTGTAAGCGCAGGGGAGTGAAACAGTTCGAGTATGGCTCGATTGTGGTGTCGTTCTTCTTGGAACGATTACCTCTCTTCCAGTACTGTTGGGACTCACAATTGACCTATTTTTGACCTTATCTTTTGCCGTATTATTATCCTTTTGCAGTCATAAGTTGAAAGCTTTTATTTTACAATGACATAATGACCCCAAGGTATGAAGTAACCGCCCGCATATCTATGTTTAATTGTTTATTTCATATTCGTGAATATCTTTATACTTATCCTTGGAAACGCTGACTAAATTGTCAAGTAATTGCCTTAAGCTTGCAGGAATTATAATGTATAGTTGCTGTAACACCAAAAACAGCAACTACGCAGTCGCTGTAACACCAGAAACAGCAACTACGCAGTTGCTGCAACACCAGAAGCAGCAACTCCGTAGTTGCTACAGTCAGCAACAGCAATCACCTAAAGCAAGCTATTTTGTAACAGCCGCGAATAACAGATGGCAACTATTTAAAGAACCTTGACATGGCATAATCAAGCAGAGATCTAAAGCAAGAAGAACACAGTCAGCATGGCCTAAATCAGGAACAGCATGGGGAAATGGCAAAGGAATATGAAGATCCCGAGAAGACGGTCGAAGTCAGTTACTCGCTGTGTAACAGCTAGAACTCAAGAAAGAATGTATTATCATACTGTTGTAACAACGTTCTGAATTGCTTATTTTTGATAAGATGGGTTAACTGAATGGGCTGTAATACTTTATTGTAATAGATGTCTCCTCTATGAAGGGGAGACATCTACATGAAAAAGGGATTAGTCAATGTCTATGGTCAGTTTGTAAGAAGAGATTTTGAGAACATCAGCAAGTCTGGACTCTATTGTATTTAATCTTTTTGGCAGATGAATATAAAACTGTTTTGAGCACTTAATCCAGTCTTCGTTTTCCTGGGGAATCTTGTGAGAGGGACTGGGCCCACCTTCCTCACAAGATTCGCCCATTTACTTTCTTGTCAAGTGTGTAAGTGTGCAATAGTTTCTTTCTGGTACTCTGCTTGGATTTGATAGCATTATCTCTGGTATTCTTTGTTTTGCTAGTACTCTGTTTCATTAATCACTTGAGTTTGTTCCTCACCGGTGAATGAGAGTGCAGTGTGCATTAGTAAATCTGATTACAGGGGCAGGTGTTGAACGTCCCCATCTGGAGGATAGGGTCCTGATCCTCTGCCAACAGAGCATCCATCATTTCGCTTTCCAGATTTGTAGTTTTAATTTATTGCCTTTACTTTAACAAGTACTGTAATAACATAGCGTAAGAATCACGTATACTACAGCTTTTCAATGCTTTTAGATTTTGAGTACATACAGTACACAGTAGCCTTTGGAATAAAAAGACTTTCCCTGGTTGAAAATTAATGTGGTACTTGAATGTTTAATTCATAAACAATTCAACTAGCCAACATTTTGGCGCCGTTGTCGGGGAAGGCAACTAAAGAATTCTAAAAGCATTAATGGTTTCTTTGTGAAAATAACAGGTGTATGAGAGGACGTAAGAAACCTAATTTTACAGGCGGCAAAGGAGGAAGGAATACTTACATTGACGAAATCATCTCTAAGGCCGAAGCATCACAGAGGACGAGTTCCCGGAGACCCCAGATCCAATACTCCTCACAAACAGACCAACAGACGGAGGAAGTAATAGGACCTAAAAGGAAGCTGGAAGCACCAGAATACATTGAGGAACCGGTAGAGGAACCTGAAGAAACAGAAGACACAGAAGATAAAGCGAGTGATTCAGGGAAAATACCGATGGAGGATAACAGAACAGAAGGGAGAGGGGAAAACTCGCTCTCTACCCTGGAATTCCCTATTGGGGAGCTCCCGAGAGGAACAACCCCCATGAAAAATATTCCACTCTCGGCATTACCCAATTTTCATGGGTTATCCTCCGAAGACCCGGACGAATTCCTCTTTGAATTCGACATACTGTGTAGAAGCTATGATTACATAAGTCCTAATCAGAAGTTGAAATTGTTTCCAGCAACACTAAAAGGGAATGCATTGAGGTGGTTTATGAGCTTAGGAGCTCAGGCAATCACCACCTGGGACCAGATGAAAGAGGGATTTCTGGCTAAGTATCAAGATTACTGCCGGACAAGAGAAAGAAAGGAAGAATTGTTTAAAATGGTCCAGAAAGAGGACGAAAATTTGGAAGATTTCGTGGAAAGATTACAGTATAATCTGCAGCGGTCTGATCATCCTAATATGAGCAAAGATATTTTGAAGACCATACTGCTGAAAGGGGTAAGAGATGATTGCCTGGACATGCTGAACATGCTTGGAAAAGGGGACATTTCTAAAGAAACCTTTGACGAAATTATTAGGCTCTGTATGCGGTGTTCAAGGGGAGCGGCAGGCAGATCAAAAAGCAGAGATAATGTGTATTCAAGGGTTCAGAAGTCAGCCAGTGGAGGAGCAACAAGAGCTGAGATAGGTAACTTATTAGAAGAATTTAAGACTGAAATGCTAAGTTCCTTTGCTTCACAAATTGATGCTCTGCAGGTCAAGAAGAAACAGGCAGAAGCAGAAGCTGCTCTGGCAATTTTCTATTCAAAATGCAGAGAAAAACATCCACTTAGAGAATGCCCACTGGATAGGATGCCTATATGCACAATCTGCGAGAAGGATCATGAAACACAGCAATGCCCCTCTCTTCCTGGAATCAAAGCAGCACTGCAGACAACTGAAGAAGAAGCTGAAGCAGTGTACCTAATGACACAGAGGAGGCAATGGCCGCAAAGACAAGGTACGAGCTCTAATACAACTTTCAATCGTTGGAATAATAATTCTCCTTTTTACCCACCCATGAATCAAATGCAATACCCACCCTTCAACACAATGAACTTTCCACTTATGCAGCAACCAAATATTCCTTTTCCTGACCCTACTATGTGGAATCCTTGGGCTCCCCAGCAACCATACTTTAATCAATGGAACCCAAACTGGGCAGCTCAACAGATACCCTTTTCTCAACAACAACAATCTCTTTCCTTACCATCTAACAATCCTCCGAATAATCAGGCAATGAGACCGCAGCTGCCTGTACAACCTAACCCCAATCCAAATAATAATAAAGCCCTGCAAGTTATTGACATTCAAAATCAGCCTATCTCTCCCCTGCAATGTAATGATATTCACCTTCGCTCAGGGAGAATAGTCGAACCTATTATAGATGATATTACGGACTCTGACAAGAAGAGGCTAGAAAAGAGAAACCAGCTAACCATAGTGTTGAAACAGCAGAATCAGCACCTAACAATAATGACCAAACAGTAGATCCACCATTCCCTGAAAGGCTGACTCTCACTAAAACACCTGAACAACCTACCTTCAATCTTTTAGGAGAGTTACAGAACTTGTATGTCAAAATCCCATTATTGCAAGCACTAAGGGATGTCCCTATATATGCTAGAACTATTAGAGACATTTGTGTAAAGAAACCTGGAAGGAAGGCTAAAGACCCCCTCACAGTTCATGTGATGGGGGAATTAACTGCCTTAATGACTGAAAAAGATTATCCTGTGAAGTATGGTGACCCTGGTCACCCTACAGTAACAGTCCAGGTCAGAAAAACCTTTATCTCTAAGGTCTTAGTAGACTTAGGAGCTGTAATAAATATCATGACACTCGAAACAGCTCAATTGCTCCAGCTAAAAAACTTTATCAGGGAAACTCCTACTATCTTAGAATTAGCTGACCGTTCTACGATCAAACCTGAATGGGTCATTGAAGACCTTATAATCTCTGTAGAATCATGGAACTACCCGGTTGACTTTGTGGTCTTACAGACTAAAACAAAGTTGGGGGGTCATCCGTTGATTCTAGGGAGACCTTGGTTGGCTACAGCAGATGCTTTCATCAGTTGTAGATCTGGATCAATGACCATCTCCAATGGACAAGAAACTAAACAACTGACCCTCTATCCTCATGCCACTCCCATGATTAATAGTGACAATTCCATATGGGTAGACTATGAGGATGAGGAAACCCAACCGATATTAACTATTGGGCAAGCTTTGACTTTTAAAAACTCCACCGAAGATGAACTAATTAGCATTTTTATTTCTGAGCCCTCTTCGGTTAATCCAGAAACATTTAATCACTTCGCTGCAATCCTAGAACCTGAATCCCATCAGAATATGAAAGATGAAAACCTATGCCAGACAGCATTAGGCAACTCTTCCAAGAGCACAACAATTGAAATTGAACCTGGTAAAACGCTGAATATAAATCCTGATTTGACTGATGATGAAAAACAGAAATTAATAAAGTTACTCCAAGCAAACAAAGAGGCATTTGCATGGGACTACACAGATATGAAAGGGATCTCCCCTGAATTATGTACTCACCGTATATATATTAAGGAGGGATCCCGGCCAGTCTGTCAACCCCAGCGAAGAATGAACCCTAACCTCGGAGAAATTGTGAAGGAGGAACTCCAAAAACTTTTAAATGCAGGATTCATATATCCAATATCTGACAGTGAGTGGGTTTCTCCACTTGTAATTGTACAAAAGAAGAATGGGAAATGGCGAGTATGTGTAGACTATAGATCATTAAATAAAGCAACCCAGAAAGATCATTTCCCCCTACCTTTTATTGATCAAGTATTGGATAATTTAGCAGGTAAGAAATTCTTCTCATTCTTGGATGGGTTTAGTGGATACAACCAAATTAGGATTGCACCCCAAGATCAGGACAAAACCACATTTACCAGCCCATGGGGAACCTTTGCCTATAGAGTACTTCCATTTGGGTTGTGTAACGCTCCAGCGACATTTCAGAGAGCGGTGATAGGAATCTTTTCTGATATGATAAACGATTCATTAGAAATATTCATGGACGACTTTACTCCTTATGGAGTAACCTTTGAAGATGCTCTGCAAAACCTTGAAAAAGTACTTAAGCGGTGCATAGAAGCACACCTTGCTTTAAGCACTGAAAAGTGCCACATGATGATGAATCAGGGTATTGTACTAGGTCATTTCATTTCATTTTTAGGAATTCAAGTCAACCCAGCTAAGATTCAGGTCATTCAGAACCTTCCTATCCCCAAGACACAAACTGAGGTGAGAAGTTTTTTAGGACATGCCGGATATTACAGAAGATTTATTAAGGATTTTTCTAAAATAGCTTCTCCTTTGTTTGTGTTATTAATGAAAAATGCTGAATTCAAGTGGACTGATGACTGTGAGAATGCATTTAATAAACTTAAGCATCAGTTGTCCACAGCTCCTATTTTGAGAGGACCTGATTGGGCATTACCCTTTCATATTTCCTCTGATGCCTCAGATACAGCAATTGGAGCTGTCTTGGGACAAGAAGAAAACAATCTCCCCTATGCTATCTATTTCATCAGCAAAAACATGACACCAGCTGAGTTAAATTATACAGTAACTGAGAAAGAATTTTTAGCAGTTATTTATGCTATTAATAAATTTCGGCATTATATTACTGTCTATACTACCTTTGTGCATACTGACCACTCGGCCATCAAGTATTTAATGAACAAATCAATTACAAATGCTCGAGTCACCAGGTGGTTATTACTATTACAGGAATTTGATATCACAATTGTAGATAGGCCGGGAAAAGAAAATGTAGTTGCTGATTTTCTTTCTCGTTTAAAAACTGATGAAAATGTTCCAGTAGATGATTCTTTTCCTGATGAGTATCTATTTGCAGTATCTGCTCACTCACCTTGGTATGCAGACATTGCCAATTATCTAGTTGCAGGAAAATTACCATCACACCTATCACACAGGGAAAGAAGGAAGATCATCCAGCAAAGTGCTAGGTACAGCTGGATAAGCGGGTGTCTGTTCCACACAGGAATAGATCAAGAAATCAGGAGATGCGTTGGGGAAGACGAGATTTATGACATACTGAAAGCTTGTCATGATGGTCCTTGTGGAGGACATTTTGCAGATAAAAGAACAGCTCACAAGGTACTTAGAATGGGTTATTACTGGCCATCACTTTTTAAAGATGCTAGAAAATATGTGAAGGCTTGTGACAGCTGTCAGAGAATGGGCCAGCCCAACCATAGGGATGAAATGCCACTCAACCCCCAGGTAACTCTCGAACCCTTTGAGAAATGGGCATTAGATTTCGTAGGTCCCATTAATCCTCCATCTAATCAAAGAGTTTATATTTTAGTATGCACAGATTACATGACTAAATGGGTAGAGGCCAAAGCACTCATTAAAGCTAATGAAGAAGCAGTACTAACATTTTTATTTGAGGAAATCTTTGTTAGATTTGGACTACCCAGAGAATTAGTCACTGATGGAGGACCTCCTTTCAATTCTCACGGTTTCAAAGATACGCTTCAAAAATATCATATCAAGCATAAGATGACCACACCTTACCACCCCCAAGCAAATGGGCAGGTGGAAAGCACAAATAAGGTCATAGAAGCTATCTTAACAAAGACAATAAAGGAGAATAGAAGGGACTGGTTCCAACGCTTTCCCGAGGCTCTTTGGGCCTACAGAACCACTTGGAGAAACACAACAAGATTTTCACCCTATGAATTGGTTTTTGGAAAGAATGCTATTTTTGCTGTAGAGTTTTAAATTAAAACCTTAAGAACTACCTTAGTTGTTAACCTTGATTTAACTGATGCACAGACAGCCAGGTTGCAGCAGTTGCAGGAATTGGACGAGAAAAGACTGGATGTCGTCCATCAAACAACTATGATACAGCAACAAAGGAGCAAATGGCATGACAGAACCATTAAGAAAAAGCAGTTCCAGAAAGGTAACTGGGCTCTACTTTATGATTCACGTTTCGAGAACTTTCAAGGGAAGCTGAGAACAAGATGGCTAGGGCCGTACGAAGTGGATACTATTTTCCCGAATGGAACGGTTAGACTATTAACAATTGATGGAAGCAGAACACCACTGTTAGTGAATGGCTACAGACTTCGGTTATATCAGCGGCCGGTTTCCAAAGAGGACTTTAAAGCCACTTGCATGGCAATAAAACAGTATTCTTTTCCAGGGGAACTTGCTGTCCCTCAAAGCACTTGAATTTCTATTATTTATGTAATTTTTAGGATTAGACATTTTTTTTAGAAACTAATAAATCCTACCAAGGATTGCGATATTACATTTCGGTATTTTGCAGATGTTAGCATGGGGAAGTAGCTGGGAAAAAAAGTCTCGAAAGGAATTACTGTGTGGACTCCGAATTCCTGTTGCTGCAACACCATTCCCCGTTGCTGCAACACCATTTCCCGTTGCTGCAACACCATTTCCCGTTGCTGCAACACCATTCCCCGTTGCTGCAACACCATTTCCCGTTGCCACAACACTATTCCTGTTGCTGTAACACTAGTTCCATTATTCCAGCACATTCCCCGTTTTCACAAACGTTTTCCCTTAATCCCTGTTGCCCCAACGGTAATTTTCTGTTGCTGCAACACCAGTCCCGGTGCCACGATATTGCTTCCCGATCACGAAATATACCACCTCTCGTGATAATTACAGCACCTCACTGTCACTTCCCGTCATTATCATTACAAATCACCCATATTCCCGTGCTTTCAGATCCGCGGTAATCATTATAATTTGACAGCGGACTAGAAAAGACTTTTTGACGCAGCGATCAAAAAGGTAAAGTACGAAGGTACGCACGTTTATGAATGAGCATTAAATAATAGATAAGCGGAAAAAGGTTGATAAGTCCATCAAATGATTGCATTCCCAATCATATCATTTACATGTAGGAAGGGGGGGGGATTACCGAAGCAATTCCCATAATGACAAACCACGCCAACCACTGCCACCCTTAATGCTCCCGGTTGTATGTAAAAACTATGGCATGTTACCATTTGTGATGTATACTCTGAGTTGAAATCGGTAGCTCAGCTCTGAATTCTGAAGATTTACCGAGACAACAGCCATGGGAGGAACCCTCATTACTCATGAACTAGGCACGACAGCAGTCCTGGAACTCTTTCCGGAAATTTACCAAATTTTCTTGCAAGCTGGATGGATAGAGTATTTTAGGAGACTTCCGGACTTTGACGAGCAGCAAGTCCTGGAATTCACATGCAATTTGACAGAAGGATTCTCTGTCGTCCAAGGAATTCAAGTCCCAGTCACGGAAGAAATCATAGCTGAAGTCACCGGACTCCCAGCCACTGGTACACGGTGGTTCAGCAGAAAGCACCTGATTCTGAATGCACAGCAAGACTTTCTCCGACCAGGCGAGGAAGTAGAAACCAAGGGCAGAGGTGTAGCATTGCGGTCGTTACCTCAACCATGGCCAAAAGTCACTGAATTCGTCAAGCAATATGTGACATGCGAAGGTCGTTACCAGGTAATCTACCAGCACGACTTTGTCCTGTTAAATCATTTAAGAAATGGTCAATTATTGAACATGCCATATTATTTGCTGGGTTGTCTTAAAAATATGGCACGATATGCTATGAAAGCGAAGCATCCAGTTCTCTCCCTAAAACACCATCGCTTAATCCAATTGCTGATTAACAGAGCTCTTGCTCTAAACATCCCTCCACCCCCCATCACTCCCCATCCGGAGGAAAGAATTCCACAGCCTGTGCAGGAAAGTCCTCATCAAGAAGAGGAAACTTCTCGTCAAGCTGAGGACACACCTCAGCGAGACCAAGAGCCTCCTCAACAAACGGACGACATCCCTGAACAAACCCCTTTGGAAAACCCTCAGCAAACAGAGCATATTCCCGAACAACCCCAACAAATACCCCTGCATGTTACAGAGAATGAACAAGCAGTAGCGGAATTAACCACGTCTCCCAAAAGAACCAATTCTCCCGCTCCCATACTCAGTATTTCTACTGATGATTCCGACGATAATATCCCAATTACGCAGCTTAAACGAAAAATGCAGCAGGCAAAGAAAACCCCAGCAAAAAGAAGAAGAACGAGGGTTTCAACCAAAGCACCTACCACCCCGACTACTACTCCGACCTTAAGGGCCAGCAGGAAGAGAAAAACACCTCAATTCCCTGCCTCTCTACCAAAACGAAAATCGGCAGTAGTTGGATCCCCTAATTCCTCCAGCTCACCACCCATTGCTTTAAAAATCCGCACTCCAGCCACTCCTCGAAACCCCTCCCCCTCACCCACAGAGGCTGATATGCAAAGCGTTCATAGCTTCGTGGCATCATATCTTAAGATAGTTGATACACAAGAACCAGCTGCCGACACCCAGAATGATAGTGAGCAAGTGGCTGCAACACAAGAAACAGCCACTACCCCAGGTGACACACAAGAACCACCTGTGGGGAATATTGATCAAATTGACGTAGCAGAACCTCTGCCCCCACTGGAATCTACTGTCTCACAGGATCAGCCTACTATACCCGCCCTGCAAGAAGAAATTGAGTTTCTGAAATCTCAGATTCAGGATTACCAGGAAGAGATAATAAGGGTCAGGGAAGCATATCAGAAAGAATTCAGCCTGCATGTTTTAGCAAGAGTAGCGTTTGCAGCAGAGAAAAGCAAAGATAACGAATATATGTGTACAAATTGTGGTGAGATATATGCTCAGGCAGGATATAAGGTAGTACAAGAACCAATAAAGGAAGCCTCCGATGCTGAAAATGAAACAAAGGAGTTTGTTGATGCTGAAGTAGAAATCCCACAATTCTCTGCTGAGATAGAGAGACCTGTTGCTACACAAGAACCAACAGGATCTGCAGAAGAAATGCAGGTAGAAAGACCTGTTGCTACACAAGAACCAACAGGATCTTCAGAGGAAGTGCAGACAGAAAGACCTGTTGCTACACAAGAACCAACAGGATCTTCAGAGGAAGTGCAGACAGAGAAACCTGTTGTTACACAAGAACCAACAGGATCTTCAGAAGAAGTGCAGTCAGAGAGACCTGTTGCTACACAAGAACCAACAGGTCATCCAGAGAACATGCAGGACCAAGATCAAGAACTTACTGACACACAAGAACCAGTGAGTTCATCTGAAACTGCACAAGACTAGGAGCTTACTAACACACAAGAACCAGTAAGTTCCTCAGAGACTACACAGGAACAAACAGAGGAGCTTCCCGACACTATGCAGGAAGAAAAGAAAGAAGAAAACAAGGACTCACCCCGGCCTACCCAATCTGCTATGCAAGAAGAAGCTACACAAGAACCAGGAAATGAAGAAAGAAACACTGAAAGTGTTAGGGAACAAGAAAAAGATATAGAAGAAAATGAGGATAAATGTACAGATTCACCTCGGCATACCCAGAGCATTATGGAGGAGGAAGAAAAAGACACAGACTCATCACGGCCTGCCCAGACTATTATGGAGGAGGAAGAAAAAGACACAGATTCATCACGGCTTGCCCAGACTATTATAGAATAAGAGCAAATAGTTTCAGAAGGGAATAAAGAAGAATTGAATTCGCCTAGCAAGAAGCAAGGAGCAGATGAAGAAAAAGAAACAGATTCACCCCGGTCCACCAAAACCAATTTGGAGCGAAATGGATTAGTCCAACAGGAGGAAGAAACTCTGGTCAGAAATGAAGAGAGAGATGTTGGATCATCCCAGCCCACTTCAACAGAGCAGATGACCATGATTGATGCCTGTATGCAAACAGAGCTCCCCACTGTTAGTGATGCATGTATAGAAACAGAAAGTTTTCAGGAATTAAAAGGTAGATGGTGGAGAGAATATCAGCAGTCTCAAGGCAAAGCATTCGAACAACAAAAGGGGACATGGTTTGATCATGCTTATAAGAACTGGGAAGCACTGGAACAGTGTAGGGCCCAGTATAAAGAAATCAAGGAACTGAAACACAGAATGTCCCAGATGTTTGAGTTATGTCAAAGAATGCTTGCCACAAGGAAACCCTCTTTTAACTATGCTACATTTTTAAGGGAAAGACTTGCATTCATTCAGCTGAAGGCTATCAAAGAGGGGAGGCCTCATCAAGTGGTCACAGCAGATCAGTTTATGCAGACCTTTGCAGAGGCACCCAAAAGCGACCAAAACCTGCTATGTGAATTGTACCTCCATAATGAGGCCGTGTCTGAAGAAACGAACATGAATATGATACCTGTAGTTGGTGACATACAATTGAGAGCCTTCATCTCCTTTTTGGCTAATCAACTTACCTGGCAGAATGCCTATGTCTCAGGCCTCCAAAACGAACAAAATTGTCTTCTGTGGATTCGAGCTGAACCACAGAACGCTGCCACTTTCATTTCACAACACTTAAAAATGATAAGCAATTCTGATATGAAGGATCATGTTATGAGACTGCAAACAGAGGTCCTAACAGACTGTCAGCAGTATGTAAAGACCAAAGCATCCTTGGCTGTTAAAGCAAATAAACTGTTTTGGGATAACTGCCCCGCAGAAAGGAAGGAATATCACCCGTATAACCCATCAAATCTGCAGGTAGCACTTTCAAGGGTACCTCAGTATGTTGAATGCATGCCGCGTTGTGCTGAAAATTGGATGGGTTATAAATTTAAGTTCCCACTTTTATGGTTGTCTGGTGATCAGTATAAGGGCCAGTTTGGACTTTCTAACAGAGAAGAGGCAGCAGCATGGAAGCATATACGAACTGTTTGTGGTTTCAGAGACAAGTTTGATGTTACTCCCTACAGCTATTGTCTTAGTAATCTGCATTGTTCGTCCCAGTTCTCCGACTCAGACTCAGAGTAGCCATTGCATGGGGACATGCAATCTCTTAAGTTGGGGGGGATGTTGGGACTCACAATTGACCTATTTTTGACCTTATCTTTTGCCGTATTATTATCCTTTTGCAGTCATAAGTTGAAAGCTTTTATTTTACAATGACATAATGACCCCAAGGTATGAAGTAACCGCCCGCATATCTATGTTTAATTGTTTATTTCATATTCGTGAATATCTTTATACTTATCCTTGGAAACGCTGACTAAATTGTCAAGTAATTGCCTTAAGCTTGCAGGAATTATAATGTATAGTTGCTGTAACACCAAAAACAGCAACTACGCAGTTGTTGTAACACCAGAAACAGCAACTACGCAGTTGCTGCAACACCAGAAGCAGCAACTCCGTAGTTGCTACAGTCAGCAACAGCAATCACCTAAAGCAAGCTATTTTGTAACAGCCACGAATAACAGATGGCAACTATTTAAAGAACCTTGACGTGGCATAATCAAGCGGAGATCTAAAGCAAGAAGAACACAGTCAGCATGGCCTAAATCAGGAACAGCATGGGGAAATGGCAAAGGAATATGAAGATCCCGAGAAGACGGTCGAAGTCAGTTACCCGCTGTGTAACAGCTAGAACTCAAGAAAGAATGTATTATCATATTGTTGTAACAACGTTCCGAATTGCTTATTTTTGATAAGATGGGTTAACTGAATGGGCTGTAATACTTTATTGTAATAGATGTCTCCTCTATAAAGGGGAGACATCTACATGAAAAAGGGATTAGGCAGTGTCTATGGTCAGTTTGTAAGAAGAGATTCTGAGAACATCAGCAAGTCTGGACTCTATTGTATTTAATCTTTTTGGCAGATGAATATAAAACTGTTTTGAGCACTTAATCCAGTCTTCGTTTTCCTGGGGAATCTTGTGAGAGGGACTGGGCCCACCTTCCTCACAAGATTCGCCCATTTACTTTCTTGTCAAGTGTGTAAGTGTGCAATAGTTTCTTTCTGGTACTCTGCTTGGATTTGATAGCATTACCTATGGTATTCTTTGTTTTGCTAGTACTCTGTTTCATTAATCACTTGAGTTTGTTCCTCACCGGTGAATGAGAGTGCAGTGTGCATTAGTAAATCTGATTACAGGGGCAGGTGCTGAACGTCCCCATCTGGAGGATAGGGTCCTGATCCTCTGCCAACAGAGCATCCATCATTTCGCTTTCCAGATTTGTAGTTTTAATTAATTGCCTTTACTTTAACAAGTACTGTAATAACATAGCGTAAGAATCACGTATACTACAGCTTTTCAATGCTTTTAGATTTTGAGTACATACAGTACGCAGTAGCCTTTGGAATAAAAAGACTTTCCCTGGTTGATAATTAATGTGGTACTTGAATGTTTAATTCATAAACAATTCAACTAGCCAACAAGTACCAGGGAGCTGTAGTGGCGGACCCATTGCCACGAGAGCCTAGGATGGATCACTGGGAAACATTGATGCCCAAAGGAGGAGGGGGCCACAGATGTCTTGGTAGCCTGAGTTCTTCATATGGCTTCCCCGTCAGCTGATCGTGGTAGAGGATTGGCCATACGCGGGAACCAACTTCATGGGAGATCCAGACCTCCCACTGCCAGAGGGAGAGGAGTGGGAAGAGGAGCTAGGTATGATCTTCTCTTTTTGATGTTTTAAGTATTTTCATTTTTTTTGTGTCAATACATGCATGTTCTGATGACAGTTGTATGTATATGCAGATGTGGGCCCAGAGCGACCAGCCGGCTTGTCTCCTATAGTGCGGAGGGGCCAACCTGCAGCTGATCCTCAGGCAAGGGGTGTCGTGGGGGAAGAGCTGGTGCAGAATCTCTAGGGACTGACCCAAGGGATTCCGGGTTATGCTCGATTGGCGAACATGCCTTTTGAATACCAGAGGCACACAGTAGGGGTGCCGAGCCGCATCCATCATCTGTTGAGACGCCTGGTGCGCGCGGTGACGTGCTATCATGAGCACCACCACGAATAGACTTCTAGGCTTCTTTCATTCATATTTTTTGAGGGACATGTTGTCCGAGGATGAACATGTATTATTTTTTGGACTTATGTAATGCACGCAGTGCAAAACTTTATGACACACATATATATACATATGCCTATGGTTTATTATTGTGCTTTTATGTGCTTACTTGTATAATGTTTTGATTACAAATTACGCAAATGTCTATCTAATACATGATTAGCCAATGCATCAGATAATGTGTTTAATCGTCTTGGAATATGTTGATATGTAATAAAGTCAAAATTCCGTTCTAACAATTTAACGCGTAAGTACAACCTTAAAATGTGACGGTCTCTAATGGAATATCGCCCGTTGAGCTAATGGACGACAAGTTGAGAGTCTAGGTTAACAAGCAATGTACGAATACCGAGATTAATTGCCTCGGCTAATAATTCAATAACAACGCTATATTTAGTAACATTGTTTGTAGCACAACCTAAACAGACTCCTTGAAGATCTATCAACTCACCGTGAGGATCGTAGATCACCCATGCCGCAGAGGACAAATTACGAGTGCTGTGGCAGGCACCATCAGCGAAACCAATGTAAGGTGCACCCGACATCTGCACAAGAAGCGAAAAGACACAATAAGGGGCGAGCACTCTTTCACACCAAACCGAAAACATGAAAACTCACACACACACACACATGTACAAATCGAAGCGCATGAATCATGCATAGTACTTTTTCAATTACAGCCCATTGCAGGGCTTATCAAGAGGATTACCTTCGTAGTCAACTAGCTCGTACGCCCCTTTTTGCAACACTCTCTTTACAATGTAAGGGCCTAGCCACATGGGCTCGAGTTTGCCTTCCCCCAGCTTGTCATTTGCTTGGTCGTATAGTAGGACTAGATCTCCCTCAACAAAGGAACGAGGATGAATGGTATGGTCAAAATGAGTTTTGACTCTCTTCTTTTGAGCTTCGATGGCTAGAGAGGCTAAGCGACGGGTCTCGTCTAACCGTTCTAGATAAAGAAGTCGTTCCTCTACTGGAGTAGTGTTGGGAAGCAACTCAACGGCTATTTTCAATGAAGGAATTTCACATTCTATAGGAAGAGTAGCCTCCAGTTCGTAAACTAGTTGAAATGGAGTGAAACCAGTGGCATCCTTCACAGAGGTTCGGTAGGCCCACAAGGTGGGAAACAACATCAGATGCCAATTAGACTTATGCATGTCAACAGTACGTTGAAGCATCGTAACCAAAATCTTGTTAATGGCTTCAACTTGGCCGTTAGACTGAGGATAGTACGGGGTTGAACTATCGTGCCGTAAGCCTAGTTGGGTTGTCAACTCGGTCATCATGTGATTACGGAAATGTTTTCCGTGATCTGTGACGATGGCCTGTGGAACTCCGAACCGCGTAATAACATGATTGAACAGAAACTGCGCTGCTGTATGACCGTCTTCATTTAATGTGGACATCGCCTCAGCCCATTTTGTAAATTAATCGATGACAATGATAATAAACCCATGCCCCCCGGCCAAGCGAGGCTTACAGGTTGTATAATCTATGCCCCATTTTGCAAAAGGGCCTACGGTCACTACAGGGTGCAGCGGGGCCGGTGGCGCACGCATCTTCCGCTGGTATATCTGGCATGCATGAAAAATGGACGGCAAGAATGCAATCCTTAAAAATGGAGGGCCAGAAATAACCAGCACGAAGGATTTTTTGAGCTGTGGCATATCCGGACATGTGACCACCACAGGCGCCAGAGTGGCAGTCATTCAGTACTCTCTCAGCTTCCTCGAGGGTAAGACATCGGCGGAGAACGGAGTCAACACCGAGATGGTACAGGGTGTCCCCTATGATACGATAGGGTTGAGACTGGTGGCGGATCCGCCGTCGAGCATCTTTGGATACAGCGGGGCGGAAAGAGGACGTTTGTAAATACACGATAATATCCCCGTACCAGGGATCGAGGGTGCTGATCAGAAAGAGAGTTTCGTCCGGAATATGATCTTCTGAAACAGAGGGTGCAGCAGGAGACGGCAAAGAACAAAGTAACTCAGCGAAGACCAGGGATTTCTTAGACTTGGCAGCAGTAAATTCCAAGTCAAACTCTTGGAGGATTACGATCCATTTTGAGTATTTTCCCCCCAGCAACTGACGTGACAAAATGTACGTCATCGGGTTGCAGTCAGAAATCACAGTCGTGGTGCGCAACAGGATATAATGCCGGAAACGTTGGACGGCACAAACAGCGGCCAATTCCAACTTCTCGACGTAAGAGTATCGAGTTTGCGTATCCAAGAGGTTGCGGCTAAGATAATATATGACGTACTCATTGCCAGCATCATCGTCTTGCACGAGAACCATGCCGATAGTAGTATCGGTGGTGGCTAGGTATAGAGTATAATCACGGTGGTAGTTCGGAGGTCGCAATAATGGAGCTGATACAAGGAGGCCCTTGAGTCGCTCGAAAGACTCCTAAGCGATAGCATCCCAATGGAAGGGTGTGTCTCGCTTCAACAATCATGTGAAACCCTTAGCCACCTCGGCATAGTTTAGAATGAAACATCTTAAGAAATTTGCTTTACCCTGCAAACTCTGCAACTGCTGCAAAGAAGCAGGGGGAGGAAGGTTCAAAATAGCCTCGACTTTGAGGGGGTCTAGACGGATGCCCTCTCGGGAGACGATAAACCCAAGCAGTCGGCCTAATTCAACACAGAAGACACATTTATGCGGATTGAGCCTGATACGGTAGTGTCGACAGCGGAGAAAAATTTCGTGAAGATGGGAGGGATGCTCTTGACGCTTAACTAAATGAGCTGGAAGGTCATCCAGATACAGCTGCAGAATGTGACGAATGTCATGAAAGGCATAGGACATTGCACGTTGGAAGGTAGCGCCGACATTCTTTAAACCGAAAGGGAGCTTCTTGTAGGCAAAAGTGCCCCAAGGACAGATAAAAGCGGTCTTATGTTGATCAGCGGGCGCAATATTGATCTGGTTATATCCAGAAAAACCATCCATAAACGAGTAGATTTCGCTTCCTGCACACTCATCAATAAGCTGATCGATGAAAGGTGTGGGGAAGTTATCCTTAGGACAGGCGCAGTTAATATCACGATAATCAACACAGACTCAAATAGTACCTTGCTTTTTGTTCACAGGGACTATATTAGAAACCCAATCCGTGAGTGGAATGGGGTAAATGAAACCAGCCTTGAGAATCTTTTCGACTTCTGCTTTGATGGCTGCTGCCTTTCAGGGGTGCACAGGGCGTAGGCATTGACGAACAGGCTTAGCACCTGGATACGTAGGTATCTCTTGCACCACTATGTTAGGGTCGATGCTGGGCATCTTTTCGTAGGACCAAGCGAAGACATCACAAAATTCGCGAAATAGATCGGTGTAAAGTTGAACTTCCTCTGCAGTGCAAGTGACTCCAATGTGAATGTGCTCGACAATCCCTGCTTTCACAGAGATGTCGATGGGTTGGGTCTGCGTAATGTTTCCCATATTGCCTTCAGAAGACACTTGGTAAATTTGAATAGGTGTTTGAAGAGGCTGGAATGGGATACACGAAGAAAACCGTTCGAGACATGCGATCATTTCCTGATGGGCAGGGAGAAACGAGGAACGGTGGTGATGATCTGACAAAGGGGGCTCCTCAAGAGACATGGTCTCTATGATGGCTTCATTGGAAGGAAATATTTCCTTTAATGGATCCAAAGTAGCATCATCTCCAAGCCAAGGGAAATGAACATATGAGTCAGGAACACCGCTCGGAAGAGCAGGTTTGGGAGGGGGAGCCGATGCAGCAACAATCTCGACGTAGTTGAGCTCGGCAGGACTCAACGGCATCATATCGCCCCAGGATTCTATCTGATTAGCGGGAGGAAGGACCCACGGATCAGAACGCACGGAAATCATGTTAATAGGGGCGAGATTCAGAGGTGGAAGTGGAAAGACACCCATTAGGGCGGGATCCTTAAAGAGCCCAGCTCCCACACTCTCAAATGATTTGGAGGTATGCTCCACGAAAGGCACATTACCTTCAGAAGAAGAGGCGAAGAAGGAGAGCTGGTCTACTGTGACAATCTTCCCTTGATGAGGGAAACGAATGACACGGAAAAGGGAGGAGGCCACGGCTTGCATGGCGTATGTCCAGCTACGTCCGAGGAGGAGGTTGTAGGTAAGATTAGCGTCGACAACTTTGACCTCCACTTCTACCGTCTTTCCTTCCAAGGATATGGGCAAGCGTTGGAGGATACCATAAGGACGGGACTCTCTTCCATCAAAGGCTTCTAACGTCGTAGGAGACTGGCTCAATGTTGGAGAACCAATAGCTTTCCAGCAAGCAAGAGACATGATGCAAGTTGAGGCACCTTCATCAATGACTGTACGATGAATCGTTTTACCATTGATGATGACCTGTATAAGGAAAGCGATTTGGTGGGGTAGTTTCGGCGTATAGCCCTCGAGATCAAAAGAAATCTGATCTGAGTCAGCCGGGTCTATGCCACTGATGGCCGATAGCAAGGACTTCCTCTGGGAGGGGCAGCTCTAGAGGACTTCTAGAGCGGACATAGCAGACGGAGCCTGAGCTAAGTCCTCAACGATGCTGTAGTGCTGGGCAGCACGAGAATTAGGGTTGTAAGAAGACTTCTGGAGTACACCTTTTGGAGGGGGTCGGATAATCGTCTCAGTGCTAGGTCTTTCGATGTGGAGAGGACCAAAACTAGACGGAGGAGCACTGGAGGGGACCTCCAGCTCTTTCCCGGCGTGAGATGGATATTCTTTTTCTCGAGTAGTGATATGGATGGGAATTGTCCCAGCCATAAATACTTGAGAGCCAAATGAAGAAGAGGGTTGCGATGGATCTGCCACCATTTGAGTTTGCTGAGAATGGAAAGGTTCTTTAAGCATAGCAGGAGTCCCAGGAGCACCTTTCAACAATCGACTAACTTTGGACCGCCTGGGGTAGTCTTTAGTGTAGTGATCCTCATCACAGATAAGACATGTGAAGGAATGTATTATGGTAGTTTGGAGATGGGATCTACCCCATCAATGTCAATATCCCTAGCATCCATATCAGCCTCTTCCATGTCCTCATTGGATTCTAGGTCCACCACCTTGCCCTTCTACTGCGTTGTGGGCTTCGCTTTCTTCTTGTGCTTTCTTAGCGACTTGCACACCAGCCGTGTTGCATTCTGCTTATCCTTCTTTATCTTGGGACCCTATTTGGTCGTCAAAGGCCTCAGGTAGGGTGACCTCTGTGATTTTGGTACTTGTGCGGGCACCTTTACACTTGCAATCTCAAGGGCAGCTCCCTCAGATGTCGTCGATCCTCGAACACTGGCGGTTTCTACAGGTGTCGACATGAGGTTAGTAAGGAGATCCTGGGTTCCCTTAGGCAACTTTTTAAACACTGAACTTGCTACCAAAGACTAGAAACTCTCATGATTCATGCGCGCCTAATACCTCAGCAACTCAATTCTCAAAATGCAAAGTGTTTTTCTTTGGGCGACCATCTGCAAATTATAGGCAAATTCAAATTTGAATCTGACCATTCCCCTCAAAATCTGCTCATAAATGCTAGATTGGAGCAGATTTTCAAATATATCGCACTTAAATTCTAATTTAAATGCCCCCCCCCACTCCACTTAGCCGTTCTCTCACTGTAAAATCATGAACATTGACCATAACGGTCACTTTTTGGCTGCCTTGCGTGGTCTCCCTTTCAATAGTGCAGCTCCCCTCGCGCTTCTGCTAATACTGTGACATTCTTCCTTTTTGCGCAGTCCCTCTGTCACACAACTCTACAACGCGAGCAGTGTATTTTATAGTCTTTTGCCTCCTTTCAGTTGCATGGAGTGCTAAGAATATGCTTCCACCATATAGTCATCTGGCTGGATCCTCGGTGTATAGATTCAATCGGCTACCATTTACCTTCCCTGGAAATGGCTCTCCAATCAACTTTATCAGCTGAACTTATCCACCATCAATAATATCCTTGATGACATAGGGCCCCGGCCAATGCATTTGAAGCTTTCCTAGAAATTTATCAAATTTTTTGTCATATAGTAAAACCAAATCATTTACCTTGAAGGTGCATAGTTTGATGTGCCGATTGTGCCATGCCTTTTCACACTCCTTTTGAACTTGTTGATGGAATCCAGCTAGAAATCTATCCTCTTCCAACTTTGTCAGTTGCACGAGCCTCTCTTCCAGGGCTTCGTGATCCGCCATTCCTGTGAATGTTGTTGTGCATAGACTAGGTACAATGTACTCCATCGGCATCACAACTTCTATGCCATAAACCAACCTGAAAGGTGTTTGTCCAGTCAGTTTTTTGCAAGTCATTCTGTAAGCCCATAGCACCGCGGGTATGCGCACATCCCATTCATTCCTTTGTGCATTGCAAACCTTCGTCAGTGTTTTCTCCAATATCTTATTAAATTCCTCCACTATCACATTAGCCTACAGGTGATATGGCATACTCTTTTGATGATCAACATGGAATTCCTCTGTCAGTGCACCGATCGTCTCATTAAGGAAATGAGTACCGTGATCACTCATCAAAATTTTTGGGCAACCAAATCTAGTTAGTACATACTCAAAGAGGAACTTTGCAATTTTTTTCCCCTACACAATCCTTCACAGGCTGTGCCTCCACCCTTCTAGTCAAATACTCAGCCACAGTGATGATGTACCACGCACCCGTCTTCTTTCCTAGAGGTTTAATTGGTCCTACAAAGTTAATTGCCCACTTTTTGAACAGTTGTAATGACATCTGTGGATTCAGAGGCAACTCATCCCTCCACAATGGCATGCCTGTCCTCTGACATGCATCGCATGCCTTACAATAAGCCTTGGAATCCTTATGCAATGTCGACCACCACAACCTAACGTGTAAAATCTTCTGCGTTGTTTCTTTCCCTACATAATTCCCTCTCGCAGCTCCTGCATGAGCTTTAGCAAGGATTTTGTTCCATTCAAAATCAGGTACATAGCATCACAGTATTTCATCTGAGCCCTTTTTATATAAATGCCCTGCAATGATAGAAAAAAATTTCATGTGCACCACTAGCTGCTTCTTTTGTTGACTAGTGTACCCTTCTTGAGTCATCCCTGTCATCAGGAAGTGTATGATATATGCAAAGTTATTTTCCACGACATACACTGCAAAGAGTTGCGCATCAGGTAGTCCTTCCTCCAAATTAGTAGGCTCCTCTCATGTTTCAATGTGCGATAGATGATCTAGTTCTGCATTTAGTCATCCTGGCTTCACAATAACTTTGAAATCATATTCCTAAAATAGCAACAACAATCTACATATCTTCCCCCCAGCACACGCTTATTAACCAGGTACTTCAATGCAGAATGGTCTATATACATTTTGAAGTGTCTGCCTAACAAGTAATATCTGAACTTCTGAAGCGCATACACCATAGCCAATCCTTCGCGCTCTGTCGTTGAATAGTTATTCTTATCTTTAGACAATTTCCTACTTGCAAACATTATAGGGTGATCCAAATCTCCCTCACTGGCCTATGTCAGTACTTCCCCTAGTGCAATACATGACGCGTCCAAATGCACATTAAATTCCTTCTTCCAATCCGGGAAGACTAGGATCAACGCGGTGACCATATTTTATTTTAACAAATCTAAGCGTTAATGACACTCTTCATTCCAACTGAACGTAGCATCCTTCTTTAGCAGCTTCTCCATCGGCGCAGTAATATGGGCATAACTCTCAATGAACTTTCTATAGTCTCTCGTATGGCCCAATGTTGTGCGCAGCTATTTCACACTTCTTGGTGCCTCCAAATTAATTATAACTGCAATATTATTAGGGTCTACTTGCATCAAGCCTTGTCTGCATACCATGTGACCCAACAAGATCCCAAAAGGGACATAGAACAAACATTTCTTCAAATTGAGTGCGATCTGGTACCTCCAACATGTATCCAACATCAAGTGTAGACTAGCTATGTGGTGTTTTACCAACCCAAACATCGTCCAATCATCAAAGTATACCTCCAAAAACTTTTGAATGAAGTCCTTGAACATCGTAATGACTACGTGTGAAAAGATCGCTAGTGTGTTATTCAGCCCAAACTGCATCACAGTATACTGAAAGCATCCCCATTTAGTCACGAAGGTTGGCTTACTTCTATCCTCTAGTGCAATCTTGATCTGATGGTACCCAGAGAACCCACCAGTGAATGACTACGCTTCCTAACCGCCAACGTTACCTAGTACTTCGTTGGTGAACGAAGTCAAAAAGGGATCATGTATGCAGGTGTCATTCAACTTCCTGAGGTCTACACATATCCTTATTTCATCCTTTTTCTTCTTTTATTGAACTAATATTGGGCTCACCCAATCAGATTCTTCGATCGGTTCAATAATACCTGTGGCAAGCATTTTATCCAACTCTAAGCAGACCTTTTATTTATACTTGGGGTTGGGCGATAAGGCCTTTGCTTAATTGGCTTTGTTTCTGGTTTTAATGTGATTTTCATAACTCCTAGGTCCCCTATTATCCCTTTCAAATATGAAAACTTCATAGGGACCAAGTCCTGATATTCACAGAGATATTTAGTGACCTTATCTACTGTTGCATCATCCCAGTAGTCCCCAATCTTTGTAAACTTCATCTCAGCTTCTGTCTAAATGTTCACTTGCCTCGTTTTTAGTGGCATGGTGATATCTAGATTCTTAATTTGTGGTCCTTCAAATTCGTGGTGACCTTCAGTCTCTAGGATATTAATGTTCCTCAAACCTTCATCCTCCTCTTCAGCGGTCACATTATAGCACTCCAGCGTGTGATGTAGCTGGGTGGTCCAATCTGGTTGACTTAAGTCCAAGGGATCCTACAGTATTCTGAAGATCACTGCATTGACTTCCTGCAATTCCCCATCAATACATTTAAATCCATCCTCAAAGCTAAACGTCATCAAGAACCCTTGTTACAAAACATCCCATTCTTCGGTGCCATGGTGGAGCTCTGTTTCTAAGTACCAGTTCATCGGTATTACATCCAAAGTATGACGAAACAAATGCACCCATTAAGGTCGAGGCTTCGCTCCATAAACCTTAGTCCATTTGGCCAGGTGATCGTGCAGATCATCCCTTCCATCATATTTCTCTATTAGCCACACTTGTGGATGACCAAACCGCAATCTCATCATATTTTTGTACACGTGCCAATCACCAAAATTTTCTTTGTGCGTACCCCACCATCTCGCAGGTGTAGCGCACAGTGCACAATCCAAGGCCTGGAAGCAATGCTTCTTTGGAACTTCCCTCTCAAATGCATCCAAAAATTTATCAACATCAGTTAAATTATCATAATGAGGAAGATTCCTTACCTCTAACGATACACAATGCAGCGACTTGGTCATCATATTACAGCATAGTGTACATACTTCATGCAGTCGGTTCTGCTAGTGTTCCAACTCCTCATCTGAATCTAAAGTGTAGGAACTTTCTCGGTCCCATGCAATACGTCCATCCACTGTCAGATTCACCCAATCCTGATCTCACATCGTTATCTTATAAATCTAGTCCAATTCATCGTCTCTTTCACAATAACGAACAGGTTCAGTATAGCACGGTCCCTCTACACGATCCAGGGGAACTATGACGCGGGGAAATTTCTTCTCAAATATCATCTTTCACTTCTTCAAATTGATTACCCATTCATGTCAGTGGCCCAATCAATCCCAAGGAACACAGGGTAGGGATTGTTGTCATTCACAATCTCTATCACTTTGAAGTCAGCCAACGTGCTCGCGCCCTTAATATCAACTGTCACTCCCTGCAATCTTCCCATGGGGATGATCTTCTGTTGATTTTCCATTCTTAATTGAATCAGAGACCACTGCAATGCAAGTCTCCCCATCCTTTCCCATGTCTATTTAGGCAAAACATTTGCATCCAATCCCAAATCCAGAATTACTTGGTCCATCTCATATTCTCCTATCTTTGTAGTGAGCCTCATCTCATGCCCTGTTCATGCTCTATTCTTACCAATATTCTTGACTACGTGTGGATTTCCAGGAGCGTTTTCTTTCCCAGCACACTTATTTATTAGTTCCAATAGCCCTTTCATAGCCTTGTTATCACATAGCAACTTCATACAAGTCTCCAAGAAAGTAGTAAGCATGGAAGGGTCCATCTCTTCAGCTGGCTTATCTTGACTTCCTGAGGTAGAGGTCTCAGCAAAGATTTTCTTTGCTTTTATAAATGTTTCCTGTGTACGCTCCAGATCAAACTCGACCTCCTTTTCTAGAGCTTTGCAGACCCATTCACTTTATTCACACTGCTTCCCCTTACCTTTGGGTATCATCATCCCACTCTGCAGCACAATATTTACCTTAGGATCCTCTTTGCGAGGCTCAACCCTCATCATCTATAGGTTCTGAGTTGGTTGCGAAGGTTGCACCCCTTTTTCATGTATCTTAGCTAGCAATGCTGGAAAATATTCAGTTACATGGTCAAACTGAGTACAATATTGGCATGACAATATCATAAATCAAGTTTGTGCATTCTTGTGCATAGTGTCCTGGTCCTCCCCAATTGTAACAAATAACCTGTCCCCAACCTCTACCAGGTCCTCCTCCACCTCGGCCTCGTCCGCACCCCTGATATTCACCTCGCGCTCCCTCAACGCCTTATTCTAGAGGTCGGGTTTCTGCCTACACCCTATATGTGGCTTTCTATCGAACATTAGCTCATAGCTATAGTAATTACACTCATCATGACCAACCACTTGACAGAAGTTGCAGAAGAGTTGTTGCGTTGTCTATACAAATTTCTGTAGCAAATGGCAATTTTTTGTCGCATGTTTTCCCGCTACCTGATAGATAAAACACCATAGCATGGGGCCATACTTGGGCATGCCTGAGCTTCCAGCCTCAAAGGCATTTGTCCCCTTGTTGTAACATAATTTGTGAAGACCGGATAATGATCTTTATCATGCCCCTAAATTTTACACTTCAGGCACCAAACTTCTTCGCGCACCTCTGGCCGAGTTGTTTTATCTTTCTTCAAACTCTAAAAATTCCAGGCATGGGTTCTACAACTACTCATGAATCTACTAACCCCTAAATTATCATCTTGCATCAGTGTCTCATGCAACCTCATTGCAATCTCCAAGGCTTCTGCCTAGGTTCCAATCTTTTTCTATGACAAAGCAACCCTTAGATGCAGTAGGAGTGATGTCACAAACCATTTGCGGTGCTTCCCATCCGTAAGATTCATGTTGGCTTAACAGATTGTGCACTTCAACCTCTGATCCAAAGCCCAAGGTGTCTCACCAGGCTTCATCATGATCTCCTTGAATCCCACAATTGACGGCGCTTCAGACTTCGGCCTACTGAACTCCTTATTTAGTGTGGTCTGAATATCTACTAATGTAGTCATTGGATTATCAATGCAATACTTAATGTACCATGTTAGCGCATGTTCTTGCAAAGAAGTAACCAACATTTCTTTCTTCATATAATCATCTTAATACCCCAAGATTCCCATACAGCCTTCGCGAAGAACCAAAAGTTGTCCGGGTCCTCAGTTCCCAACCCCTTGAACACAAGAAATTTTATTAAACTCGTCATACTGGATGGTGGCAAAGGTGGTGAAGGTGGCGGTGGTGTGGGTTAAGGCATATGTGGTGGAGGCGAAGAAGGAGATGGTGTGGGTGGATGGGGTACTTGTGGGAACCCTTATCTTATTAGTTGAACAGTGCTTTGCAGAGAAGCATGTTTTGCTTCCTCATCATCACTCAGAGGAGGTACAATCAGTAGGATATATTCAAGGCCTGTTTTCCCTCTATCCCTGAATATATTTCCACTTCACATAGCTCCAAACATCAAGGTAGTTGCATAACCCTCTTTTCACAAAAGATCATCTTAATCCAAGTATTTAAAGATCTTAAATACTTACCTCGAGGATCTTTGAATAAGCGGTGCTCTACTTTGTTGTAACTAACCGAAGTATCAACTGCGAACTCTATCATGAATCCTCCTAAGATATGATTGAGTCAATGATCGACAGCACGTTCGATCTTATCCTCAGACGCTTCCAATCTCCGCACTAACTCTGGGGTCCAAACTATCAGACTGTTAAGTCTCCACCTTCCTTGGTCATTTGCCAATTTTGTGATCCACTGGTATAATTGAACCGAGAAACAACAGAAGAATATTTCATGTATCTCTATGTACAAATATTTGTGAAAACACTTTTCTTTCGTCAATCATGGATTCTTGTTCTCTTGCATCCTGAATTTGTGGATCTTTCTACCCAACCAGTCTTCGATCTCTTTCTTAGTTGGATACCAGTGATGCGACATCACACATCCATTTATGTAGATCCCAGTCCCGGCAACAAAACCATTTATTGGCTTAATGGGATCTGACCCAGGTTCATCGTTAATTATCCAAACAAATCCCTACACTATTGGCCCTTTCAGCATCAATCCAAGGAGCATGAACTGAGGTCTCACCCGAAGCATTATGGGGGGATGCAGGAACCAAGTTTCCACACCCAGATATGGTAGTGATGTCGTTTTATACCTTAGACCTTCCTTTATGCAGGTTGATAATCCTTTTAGGGCTTATTGGCATACTCCCCTCAGACGTCTTCTAGACCTCCGCGAAGGTCTACAACCGTCCTTCGCATACCCTAGATAGGTAGACCAAATACTTACGTGCCTCTGTAATTATCCTTACTTCTGTTTTACCCAGATTAGCCTAAGTATTGGATAACTTCAACATTCATTAATATGATCTTCGTGTAAACAGATATTCTTACTTGTGTTCATATAACAAAGCAAAACATATGGATTCGCGCATCAATACAGCATTAAAACATAAACCTAGTATTCATCATAACATAATCATGCACATTTATAACAGAAGTAAAACAGATCATACACAGATAATTCAAGAATAATTCTCTTTACTGATGTTCCAGATCTTCTTTACAGACTCTAACCACCTTGTGCACATAGTTTCAAGGGTCCGTGTACTCAACTGCGGACTTCTACCCTAGGCCTCTGTGCACATAGTTGCAGAGCCTCTTTCCTATGATAAGGCTCTTCACTCTTAGCTCTCACAAGCCCATCAATGACTGAAAACATATCAAGACTCCACTGAAATGAACTCCCTTAGACTCTTCTAAGACTTCACTTTTTATAAAATCCCATGGTCCATGGACCATGGGTGGATCTCTTAAAGCCGACACAAGTTACATAAACTAAGGGCGAAAACCATTGATGACTCTTTACATCTTCACACTTTGTGATCACAAAATGCGGAGACTTTACACTTCTTATACAAAAACTTGGGCTTTCTGCCCCAAAACTTTGACTTTTAACCCCAAAATTGACCCTAGGGGACCCGTTCCCAACATGCACCAACTATATGTACCATCATGATTCATAATATGAGTGTCAGGACCAAATCATATTATAATAATTCATGTATGTATCACAATGATTCTAGTAATTTACACACTTAAGGATTATTTCCTTTTTCATAACCCTTTGAGATTTATTATCACTAACTTACTTCTCAAATTTATGAAAAAACTTGATTGAAGGTGGAATAATATGTAAATAAACACAACAATTCACTATGTGAAATATTGTGGGCAAAATTCACAAGTATGAAGCAAATCTTTTCTTTTTGTGGGGGAGAACTCCTAGTAATTAAATATTAATTATTGTTTGTTAATTTGAGTACTTCATGGGTTTTTCTTGGTGTTGAATCCATTTATGTATCCAAAACCCTATTTTAAACAACAAAAAACCACATTCTTCCTTAAAATTGTATTTTCTATAAGTTAGGTTACCCCTATTTAATATAATTGATGAATTATTATTAAAAAATAATGTAACTAGCATTTGCACCATATGCTGCAAAGGAAATGTTGTAAGTATTTACAATGACACTTGCATGTGTGTTTAGATTTTGCACAAGTTTGTGCTAAAGTAGTTTTCCAAGGCTTATGATAAACTCTAAGATGCCTTTGAGGGACACATAATATAAAATAGGCAAAGGACGCTCCTAGTAACATAAAATCTTAGTGTTGCAACCATATTGGCCTTCCTCTATATGGCTACATTTGTTTCTGATTTTGAATTGATGATGATCATGGCTTAAACATAACGCATGCTTATTATTCACCTACCCACATTATCATCATCATTCTCATTGAATTTTGTATTCTGGAACAACTGTAGTAAGTAGAACGAAGTGTCAATGTAAAGATATAGATGGAAATAATGAGGATAGAAATATGTTGGAGATGAAAGAATATGTTCTAGATATGCATCCATTTTTCCCCAAAAATAGAAACACAGAGGATAAAAGTTTTGGCATTTAGGTTGGTAATTTGGCTACAAATGTGTGAATATGGAGAGCTTTTCTTACTGACTTAGATGATAAAAAAAAAATTGGTTGTGCCTGTAAGGGTAGTATAATACAATAGAGAAGATTATGATGAAGCCTTTCTTGAGGAAAATGAAAATGATAACAGATTGAGAAGCAAGAATTTTGAGTTCCACATATTGAATGTTTCTCAGAAATCTTCTATAGTTGATACAATGATTGTTTCTAAAAACACCTGGATGGAATGTACAAAGTGGGAAATGCATTGATATTGCTAACTATACAAGTGTTGAATTCCCTCTATAAAGAGAGTATGTTACATGTAGAGGCATGTTGCGTGAATAAACTACAATCCTTGATGATGTAGCGAATGTAGGTTTTAACCCCGTATAGAAATTACCTACATACGAATTCTAAGAACATAAAATAAACAATGCGAGAGCATAACACATAAAACACATATACACAAATATTTTCCCCTGGATCCCAAAACCGGGACTACCAGCTTGATTTTTCATTATGTTCCTTTCATATGTTACAATACATATATATACATGCGAAGCATCCAATACCATGGACTGAAAACCATCGTGCCCAAAACCATGTGCGAAAACCATGCACAAAACCATAGGTAGGTCCGCCCAACCTAATATAGGGTCCAAAAAAAAATTTCCTCATGTCGCTACGCAGGACCCCGTAGAGGGGGGCTACCCTCCCCCCTCAAACCCCCTGTGACCCCCCCATTGTGCAATCGACGCAATGAAGGGGGGGCTTCACCCCCCCTATAACCCCCCAGTTAACTAGGGAGGCTAGCGTGGAAAGAATATAACACAACCCAACATTCTCCCACTTGTTGTTTTCTTTCCACAGGGGGCCATAGGAGAGCTTAGTCATTTATCCAGCCCTGCAATGCCCATTGTTTCTCCACACCAAGAGAACTTCTCAGAGCTCACAAATTTTGTCAATGCATTTGTAGTATTCTTCAAAGTGTCCACATTTACTAGCAACACCTTTTTGTCTTCTATCATATCCCTCACAAAGTGATACTGAGCATCAATGTGCTCTGTCTTTGAATGGTAAGTAGGGTTCTTTGCCAAGAAAATTGCACTTTGGCTGTCACAGTCTATCCTTATAGCCCCTTGTACGAACCTCATACTTGAACACAATCTCTGCAACCAAACTGCTTCCTTGCTTACATGACTAGCTGCCATGTATTATGCCTCTGTAGTTGATAATTCCACTATAGATTGTTTCTTACTCATCCAACTGACTGCACCTCCAAATAGGTTAAACACATACCCACTTGTAGATCTTCTTTGATCCATATCTCCAACCCACTCTACATCAACAAAGCCACGAATATCCAAAACTCTATCCAATCCTGGTCTTCCTTGGTAGCACAAACCATAATCACTAGCGCCACACAAATACCTGAAAACCCACTTCACTGTTGTCCAATGCTCCTTCCCTAGTTTTGACATAAACCTGCTCAATACTCCCACTAAATGTGCAATGTCGGGTCTAGTATAGACCATCGCAAACATCATGCTACCTACTGCACTTTCATATGGAACATGGGACATGTCCTCTTGCTCTTCTTGTGTCTTGGGACATTGTTCAGCAAATAACTTTACACCTACAGGAATAGGAACCTTCAAGGGTTTACTATCCTGCATATTAAACCTCTGTAATGTTGTCTCAACATACTTCCTCTAGTTTAACCAGAGCTTCTTCTTTTCCTGATCTCTTTTAATTTCCATGCCCAAAATATAATTTGTAGCACCAAGATCTTTCATGTCAAATTTGGAGGAAAATTGGGTCTTCAAATCTTGGAAAATTTCTTTATCATTTCCAACCAGCAACATGTCATCCACATACAAGACTAGATAAATAACACGGTCACCAATTAATTTAAAATACACAAAGTGATCTGCTTTGCTTCTAGTGAAGCCAAGTCCCCGTATAAATGTATCAAATTTTTTGTAACACATCCTTGGTGACTGTTTTAGCCCATACAGAGACTCCTTTAACTTGCATACCAGTTCTTTCTTACCCTTCGCCACAAAGCCTTCAAGTTTCTTCATGTAGATCTCCTCTTCCAAATCCCCATGAAGAAATGTTGTCTTCACATCCATCTATTCTACCTCAAAATCAAAAGCAACAAGAAGAGATAAAGTAATCTAATAGAAGCTACCTTGGCAACAAGAGAAAAAATATCACCAAAATCAATTCCCAGCACCAAGGAATAACGTTTTTCTACCAACTGAGCTTTCTATTTCTCCACCTTTCCTTCTGCATTTTTCTTCTTCTTGAACACCCATTTGCTGCTAATGGGTTTCCTTCCAGCCGACAACTCCACTAGATCCCAAGCCTCATTTTTGTGCAAAGATGTCATTTCATCAACCATGGCCTCTTTCTAGAGTTTTCCATCCTCTGAATCTATTGCTTCCTTTACAGTTCTGGGATCATCATCAGTAATAGATAAAGAAAAATTTGAATAGAAAGAAGATGGACTATACCTTTTTTGTTGCCTTCTTTCTCGAATTGATCTTATCACAACCAGAGTTTGTGGTTCTTCATCTTCTGATTCCTCTTCTACTATAGAGTTTGATTCTTCCTCCTTTAGCTCAAACTCTATCCTCTCAGGTTCCTTTGATAGGACTTCATGTTTAATAATATTTTTCACCTCTCTGAACACCACATCTCGGTTGTACACAACCTTCCTTGCTATGGGTTCCAAAGCTTATAACCCTTTAAACCATCATTATACCCAATAAAGATGCACTTTTCAGATTTGATATCCAACTTTGTTCTTTTCTCCTTTGGAACATGTACATATGCATCACATCCAAATACCCTCAGACGTGAAAGAGAGGGTTTCTTACTAGTCCATACCTCTTGTGGAGTCTTATCCTCCAATGTTAATGAAGGTGATCTATTGACCAGGTAACATGTTGTCTCCACCACCTCTGCCCAGAATTCCTGTCCTGACCCAACACTACTGAGCATGCTTCTTGCCCTTTCCATCAACGTCCTGTTCATTCTTTCTGCAACTCCATTTTTCTCAGGTGTGTATGGAGTAGTCTTCTGTCGTGTTATACCACACTTCTTACAAAATTATTCAAATTTCTTGCTGCAGAACTCTCCACTGTTATCTTTCCTCAACACCTTTATCTTCTTCTCTATATAGTTTTCCACCAGAACCTTAGATTCTTTAATCCTATCGAAGACTTCAAATTACTCCAAATTTCTTCTTAAGGAAATATGTCCATGTATTCCTTGAGAAGTCATCTATAAATGATACATAGTACATAAAATTACTCAGTGATGGAACCTTCATAGGTCCAAACACATCGCTATGCACAAGCTCTAATATCTGTTTCGCCCTCTTACCACTAGAGGGGAAACTCACCCAATTCTACTTCCCCTATACACAACTTTCACAGAAATAAAAATCCAGAGAGATATTAGTCATATCTTCTACCATGCCTTTACCATGAAGTATTCGAAGGCCCTTCTCTCTAATATGTCCAAGCCTTTGATGCCATAGAATGGTCTTTTCTCTAGAGACCCCTAGATTTTCTGCTCCACTTTCAGGAACCATAGAATTGTTGCACCCATTAATAAAAATGCTACCTTGCAGCTTGTACATAGTTCCAACCCGAACTTCTCACATCAATACCAGTGCTCCCCGAACCATCTTGCAGGTATCTTTCTCAAACACTATTTTTACACCTGCATCATCCAACTTGTTTACAGAAATCAGATTTTTGGCTAATGCAAGAATATGCAAAACACCTGGAAGTTTCTAATCCTTCCACCTTGCAACTTCAACTTAACTTTTCTGCGACCAATGATTCTAGCCTTCCTATCAGCCCCTAAGAAGACATCAACACCATCATATTTCTCATACTCGCAGAACCACTCTCTATGGGGAGTAAAGTGAAAGGATGCACTTGAGTCAATCAATCATGCCTCATGATCTACATGTGTACTTGAAGAAGCCAAGTACACATCCCCACCTTCATTTGAGGTGGTTTTTGCCTCTACAAAAGGAGCATCATCGGATCCCTTTCATTTGTTAGGAGCTTTAGATTTACAGTCCCTTTTGTAGTGCCCTTCCTTTCTATATTTGTAGCACACCACCTTTACAGGTTTTCTTGGATATTTAGATCTCCCTCTAGATTTATATATCCCACTTGATGACTTATTTTTGTTTCTGTTCTGGGACCATCCTGATACAAACAAGGTATCACCATTCTGGCTCTCCATATTTTTTCGTCTCATCTCTTCTGTCAGCAAGGGTGGGACTATTTCATCAAACTGCAAGGCAATTTCATTGCTACCTATTGCAATAACCAGACTATCCCACGAATCTGGTAGAGAACACAACAAACTGATGCACTTATCTTCATCTGAAATTTTAATATCAACAGAAAATAACTAACTCACCATAGTATTAAATGCATTCATATTCTTTTTCATCGATTCTCCATCTTTCATCCTCAGGTTATACAACTTTTTTCGTAGGAACAGTTTATTCACCAAAGATTTAGATTGGTACCAAGTACCTAACTTGACCCACAAAGCCTTCATTATAGCTTCCCATGACACATTCAATAATATTGAATCTGAGACACACAATCGTATTGTGCTCTTTGCCTTCTAATCCAACTTCTTCCATTCTTCATCGGACACTCCCATTGGTTTAGTACCCAGATCTACTGCAATCCAATGATCTTTATCCACCAAAAAATCCTCCATCTTGAGTTTCCACAAATCAAAACTCTAACCATTAAATTTCTCATTCTCTATCTTTCCACTGCTCATCATCCTCTTTCCCCACCAAAATCGACCTTGCAGATTTCCCATTAAACAGGGTCTACCACAAGCCCGAATTGATCCTGGAGATCTCCCACTGAACAGGATCTACCCCTCAGCAACAAAGACGTCTGCTTGAAGCCAAAAAAAACTTTGATACCAAATGTAGGTTTTAACCCCATACAGAAATTACCTGCATACGAATTGTAAGAACAAAAAATAAACAATGCGAGAGCATAACACATAGAACACATATATATAGAGATTTTACCCTAGTTCCCAAAACCAAGACTACCATATTGATTTTTCATTATGTTCCTTTCAAATGTTACAATACCTATATATACACGTCGAAGCATCCAATACCATGGACTGAAAACCATCACGCCAAAAACCATGTGCGAAAACCATGCACAAAACCATAGGTAGGTCTGCCCAACCTAATATAGGGTCCAAAAAAAAATCCACTGGCACTCTCCCGAACCCTGTAGAGGGGGGCTACCCACCCCCATTAAACCCCCTATGACCCCCCCACTGTGCTATTGGAAAAACGAAGGGGGGGATCTCCCCCCCCCCCACAACCCCCTAGTTCACTAGGGGGGCTAGTCATGGAAATAATATAACACAACCCAACAGTGAAAAACAAAGAGGTGCACAAAGAATTCTAAATCACGTTGAGGTTAAACATAGAAACATTTATTGAAATCTCCATCTTTGTGTATTATGCGCCAAATTGTAACAATTATCATATAATATTTCTAGTTGTATCTAGAGGACCAGAGGCTTTCTCTTTTATGATTTTGACTGAAGAATAAAATGATCTCTTTCCTACCACACAATAATAGGTACATATTGAGCAATGATATAGCATATCAGTTGAAATCTATCATTTCTTATCAATACGATGACAGCAAACATATTATCAAATGAATCTTTGCAGTCCAAACTTCTCAACTCCTTCTCTCTAGTTATCTATGCATAGTTGGTTGTGGCATAGGGTAAGAAACTGGAACAACGTGGAGCATGTCTTGGAGGAAGCATTACAGGAGTACCAACAACGAAAACCATAGTCCCAACAATGGGTTGACCAATAGTTGCTCCATATACACTAGGAAGACCTGGCTGAGAAGCATGATTAGCAAATTGCCCTACAAATCCTGAAGATTGATTCCTTTACCAATTATGGGTCCTTATGGTGATGATACATCACTCACATTCACACTAGTAATATCATTAATGTTATATCATCTTCTGTCCCTGTTCATCGAATTCAACCAAATAAAATACTTTTGTGCATGACTAGCCACCTATGTGGGAGTTCGAGAAATAAAAAAATTCCTTGAGATGCTCCTCTAGTCACATTTGCCAAAATTTTCTAGACCAAGCAAGAGAATCCCTCATTAACAAAGATACACACATTATCATTAAAATAAACCAAGGTAGAGTATTTTATTTCCTACTTTTTCCCAAACATTCCTCCATCTTGAAAAAAGTCAATTTCAATAAGTTCTCATCTTTCATCATTTTTGAAACATTTCTCACTATTCCAATACCACCGAAGACATCAATGAAAACACAAAATGGATTACAACATTTACAGTTGTCTGACGACCCTATACTATATGCCTAGCAGTAGGGGAACATGGGGTTATGATCCCAGTTTTAGGTGTGGCTAGGATACATGGTTTTGCACAGTTTCCTTTTACTTCTCATTCTCTATTTAGTGAGATTGAAGACGTCAACTCTCAAGCATTCATTAAGCTCAATAACAACCAACTCTTGAGCCCTCAATGTTCACTTTGCAAATGGAGATATTTAAATATTCAAGTAGATAAGGATTATTTTCCACTAACTATTATATTAATTTTTAGGGGAAACTTTAAGGTTTCTTAGCTCAATAGTTTGTTCACCAATTCTTTTGGTGACAACTAACTTATAACAATTTAACCCAAACAAAACTAGGTTGCAAAAGCCTATGGGGTTGGGGGAATGACAAGATGTGAAGACGAGTTTATGGTAAAGGGCACACTTTCAAAGGGAAGCAACATAGGTGGTGAAATAGAGAAGGTAAATGGATGAAAATCATAAAGCACAAGTAGCACATAAGGGACAATTAGTTGGAAGGTTTGTTCCCAACTTGAGATTGAAAAGAGAAACTTCTCTTGATTTTATTCATTGTTTATGGGGAGTAGGAGATGATAATTTGGCTACTCGAGGTTCTTGGGGCATCTCACAACTTGTTTGAGGATAGCCATGAATGGTTTTACACCACTCCTTGTATTGAGCTTCTGGAAAAGAGGGGGAAGAACACATTGGAAAATGTCATTATACAACAGAGAAAAATACAAGACTAGAGTAAAAGAACATCCCAATATATCCAAGGACTTTCTTCAAGAAATTGGGTATTATGGGACCTACGAAGACTATTTGTTGCTTCAAGCAATCAATATATAAATGATCCACAAGAATTGAAAATTTTCACGATTTGTGAATATTGAAAGGCTTCACATCACAGTTACCACTAACTAGACTCACAAGTTGAACTCACGGGTCATTGATTCATAGAGAAACTATTTCGGACCATTTCCACCACTGCCTTTTGTAGATTTTCAACTATATTTGCCAAGATTTTTTCCAAGAGAATGCCAAGTCTTGACTCTTTTTCCAAGCTAGTTTTTTGCCAAGCCAAGTCACCATACTTCAAAGTTCATATACAGATACCTGATCTATGATCCCATTTAATTTTCCTATAAAGTAAGCTTTTTCTACTCTATTATGTAAGTAGATTTTCTATTCAATCAAATATAATGCAGAGAGTTATATGAAATAACCCTTGTTTTTCAAAACCATGATTCTGCCCAAATGTTTCTATTTCACAGTTTAATATTTGAAAATAGTCATAGGAGATGAGAAATGATTATTTGACAAATCACTTGTTTGCATAAGGAGTCATTTAAGGGAAGATCTAGAGTGTCTCCACCCTGAAATCATTTGATCAACTCCGGCTAATGTATGCAGGCTCTTATAGTTCCTCAAACGTACTTTAAGAGTCTTTACTTTGGCAACGATTTTTTATTTTAATTATCAGTTGTCAAAACCTAAGTCAGGTGGCCTTAAATTTGTTTATTGAATTTGTAGGACGAGGCCTCAAGAAATTAACTAGATAGGAGAAACAAAAGCATTATCCTTCTAAAAAGTTTCAAAATATTCACCATAAAGAAAACCATCACAAAAATCGAATGGTTCAATCCGATTTGTTTATTTTCATGTAGGAAATGGAATCAATTCAGATACTAAGTTCATATCCACATCCTGCCAATAAAAAATATTCTCATTAATAGCCCACCGCCAGAGCCTCATGCAGTCATTATTTGCAGGAAAAATTCAAAACTCGATTGGGTTATAATTTATAAATAATAACTTCTCCTATACTCAACCCTCAGAAGACCCTAAGGGCATAAATTCAGAGTGGCAGTCAAAAAAATTGTGAAAGAGACCCAACTGCAAGTGAATATAAGGGTTTAGTTTTAACATCATAAAAATAGTGTTTTCAGAAGAAAAGAAAACAATAACATCAAAAAACCCAAACGAATATAAATTTGTATTTCCTTTTCACAAAGATAAAGGTAGAAAACCTGCGCGAGAATGTTTTTCCTTATAATAATAATAGGCCCACAAGAATAGAACCTAGAGGCAATTTGTAGGTCAGATCAATAAACTAATGATAAAGAATCTTGGACAGCTATAAATTTTGAAGCTCTAAAAAGCCAAAAAAAACACAAACCAAAATCAATATAGATTTGTCACAATAATTTAATATATCGATATATTAGATAAAAATAGGGGAAAAAATTGTCGAATGGACTGAAGCCAAGTGAATAACACTCGTTCGTACAGTTATTGCTGAAAATAAAATTATTGGAGAGAAAAGGCATCAAGGGCTTAAATTTTTACCTGTGTTCTTCCTCAATCCATGGAATTCCCTTGCAACGTTCCTGGTTGGATTTGAGTTTTTTCTTACATGTATCCCCATCAAAATCATTCTTTGCAAGACAATTAACATCCTCCACTTTGGCAATCTTAGTGGAGGAATAAAATGATCTCTTTCATACCACACAGGAAAAGGTACATATTGAGCAATGATACACCAATTGATCAACATTTAGCAAATCAATTGACATTTATCATTTCCTATTGATACGATGACAACAAACATATTATCAAATGAATATTTGTAGTCCAAAGTGCTCAACTCCTTCTCTCTAGTTATCTATGCATAGTTGGTTGTGGCATAGGGTAAGAAATTGGAACAACATAAGGAGCATGTCCCAGAGGAAGCATTATAGGAGTGCCAACAGCGGAAACCATAGGCCCAACAATGGGTTGACCAACAGTCTCTCCATATACACTAGGAAGACCCGGTTGAGAAGCATGATTAGCAGATTGCCCTATAGATCCTAAAGATTTATTCCTTGACCAATTATAGGTCCTTGTGGTGATGATACATCACTCCCATTCACACTAATAATATCATTAATGTTATATCATCTTATGTCCCTGTTCATCGAATTCAACCGAATAAAATACTTTTATGCATGACTAGCCACCTGTGTGGGAGTTCGAGAAATAACAAAATTCCTTGAGATGCTCCTCCAGTCACCTTTTCCAAATTTTTCTAAACAAAGCAAGAACATCCTGCATCAACAAAGATACACACATTATCATTAAAATAAGCCAAGGTAGAGTATTTGATGTCCTACTTTTTCCCAAACATTCCTCCATCTTGAACAAAGTCGATTTCAGTAAGTTCTCATCTGTCAGCATTTTTGAAACATTTCTCACTAGTCCAATACCACCAGAGACATCAATGAAAACACAAAATATATTACAACATTTACAATTATTTGAAGACCCTGTAATATATGCCTAGCAGCAAGGGAACAGGGGGTTATGATCCCAGTTTTAGGTGTGGCTACGATACATGGTTTTTCATAGTTTCATTTTACTTCTCATTCTCTATTTAGTGAGATTAAAGACATCAACTCTCAATCATTCATTAATCTCAATAACAGTTAAATCTCGAGCCCTCAATTTTCACTTTGCAAATGGAGATACATTAAATATTCAAGTAGATAAGGATTATTTTCCACTAACTGTTATATTAAGTTTTAGGGGAAACTTTAAGGCTAGCGCAATAGTCTATTCACCAATTCTTCTGGTGATAACTAATTTATAACAATTTAACCCAAACAAAACCAGGTTGCACAAGATTATGGGGTTGGGGGAATGGAAAGATGTGAGGATGATTTTATGGTAAAGGGCCCACTTTCAAAGGGAAGCACCATAGGTGGTGAAATAGAGAAGGTACATGGATGAAAACCATAAAGAACAAGTAGCACATAAGAGATAGTTAGTTGGAAGGTTTGTTCCCAACTTGAGATTGAAAAGAGAAACTTATCTTGATTTTATTCATTGTTTATGGGGAGTAGGAGATGATAATTTTCCTACTCGAGGTTCCTAGGCCATCTCACAACTTGTCTAAGGATAGCCAAGAATGGTTTTAGACCACTCCTTGTATTGAGATTCTGGAAAAGAGGGGAAGAACACGTTGGAAAATGTCATTATACAACACAAGAAAATACAAAATAGAGTAAAAGAACGTCCCAATATATCCAAGGACTTTCTTCAAGAAATTGGGTATTATGGGACTTGCAAAGACTATTTTCTACTTCAAGCAATAAACATATAAATGATCCATAGGAATTGCAAATTTACATGATTTGTGAATATTTAAAGGCTTCACATCACAATTACCACTAACCAGACTCACAGGTTGAACTCACTGGTTACTGATTCATAGAGAAACTATTTCGGCCCATTTCCACTACTGTCTTCTACAGATTTTCAACTGTAGTTGCCAAGTTTTTTCCAAGAGAATGTCAAATTCTTGACTCTTTTTCCTAGCCATATTTTTGCCAAGCCAAGTTACCATACTTCAAAGTTCACACACAGATACCTAATCTATGATCCCATTTAATTTTCCTATAAAGTAAGATTTTGCTACTCTATTATGTAAGTAGATTTTCTATTCAATCAAATATAATGCAGAGAGTTGTATGAAATAACCCTTTTTTGCCAAAACCATGATTCTGCCCAAATATTTCTATTTCCCAGTTTAATATTTGAAAATACCCACAAGAGATGAGAAATGACTAGACAAAGCACATGTTTCCATAAGGAGTCATTTAAGGTAATATCTAGAGTGTCTCCCCCCTAGACTCATTTGATCAACTCCAGCTCATGTATGCAGGCTATTAGAGTGCCTCAAACCTACTTTAAGAGTCTTTGCTTTGGCAACTAATTTTTATTTTAATTATTATCTATCACAAACTAAGTCAGGTGGCCTAAAATTTGTTTATTGAATTTGTAGGACCATAAATAAAAGCATCACAAAAATCGAATGGTTCAATCTGATTTGTTTATTTTCATGCAGGAAATGGAATCAATTTAGATACTAAGTTCATAACCACATCGTGCCAACAAAATTTTTTCTGATTAATAGCCCACTGCTAGAGCCTCATGAAGTCACTCTTTACAGGAAAAATTCATAACCTGATTGTGTTATAATTTATAAACAATAACTTCTCCTATACTCAACCCTCAGAAGACCCTGAGGACATAAAGCCAAAGTGGCAGTTGTGAAAGAGACCCAACTGCAAGTGAATATAAGGGTTCAGTTTTACTATAATAAAAATAGAGTTTTCAAAAGAAAAGAAAACAATAACATCAAAAAACCCAAACGAATATATATATATATATCTATATATATATATATATATATATATATATATATATATATATATATATATATATATATATATATATATTTTCACAAAGATAAAGGTAGAAAACCTGTGCCAGAATTTTTTTCCTTATAATAATAACAGGCCCATAAGAATAGAACCTAGAGGCAATTTGTAGGTCAGATCAATAAACTAATGATAAAGAATCTCGAACAGTTATAAACTTTGAAGCTCTAAAAATCCCAAAAAAACACAAACCCAAAACAATGTAGAGTTCTCACAACAATTTAATATATCGATATATTAGATAAAAACAAGGGAAAAAACTATCGAATGGACTGAATCCAAGTGAATACCATTGGTCCGTACAGTTATTGCTGAAAATATAATTATTGGAGAGAAAAGGCATTCATGGCTTAAATTTTTACCTGTGTTCTTCCTCAGTCCATGGAATTCCCTTGCGACATTCTTGGTCAGACTTGGAGCTCCCCTTTCCCATTCCATTACTTTCAAATGCCATATTCTAGAAGAATGGGTTCCCCCTTTCCTTGTGCTTCCATTATTAGCAACTTGCTCTGCATTCACCATCAAGGACATCAAACAAGAACACATTTCTTGAAACTCGGGGCTTGGAGCATAAAATGAAGTCTATCAAACCTCTTGCTCAATGACAATATGTTCCACTTGTGATAGACTATTCTCAATCTCAAGATGCTCTTTAGCTGCAATATCACCAATATTAGCTCCAATATCTCCTTAGGAAGACTCTTCCATATAGATGGCACCATTGGAATATCTTCTCTGCATTGATTTTATGGTACATCTTTCTCAGTATCTTCAGTTTCCGAAGGCACTCGTTCAGAGCATTCCAGCAACACCAACATCATATTTTCAGAGACCCAATCGCTCACTCTTGTTATTAGATCCATGGCTTTACCCAAACCCTTGCTTCTAAATTCTGAGGTTTTTCTTCCAAATGCTTGAATCTAACCATTTCATACACTCAGTTTCTTCAGTCCACATGCTTGCAGAGATACTGGATATTCTATCATTTCCAGATTGTGCCTGTAAAACAAGAGGGCCAATCGTATGCAAGGCAGGAAGTCTGGTCCGGAGTGCATCGACTATAGGACCATCAAGCTCATAAAAGGTATTAAGAATTACAAATTTGGCTTCCAGGGCGGTTTGCGCTTCACTTCTGAGAAACTGAAACATGTAATTGGAGTCTGTGAGTTGCAATGATTTGGTCAGATCTTTTACACGCAATTGGGGCATTCCAGGAATGCAGGGGATTATTTGATCCATGTACCCATTTGTGAAACAACTCTCATCTGCAGTAGCAAGTAATATGATACAAAGTAAGCTCGCTCTTCGTAATCCAGAGGGGGTTAGAACTTAGAACCCAAAATCAGTGTAGTGAAAAAACAATATTCGATAAGAGATATACCTTTGAGAAGAATATAACCATGGTCGATGACAAGAGGGATGAAGAAGAAAGCAGAGAAACCACAAGCGCTATGCAACCAGATAGACAACCCTTTAGGATAGCGTTGAATATTCTTCGCGTAGGATAACCTTCAGTCATAACCAATCTTGTAAGTTTATCAAATGATGGTTGAGGCTATTCAGTAACGAATTGTAACGAAAAATAGTGTTTTCCAAATAATCTGATGGCAGAAATTATTTCTATCGTCTAACATAAAAATAAATGACTCACAATTGTACAGGTGGTATGGCAAGGGAGTTGGTTTCAGAGGGAAATTCCTTACAGCGTGATTATTAAAGGTGTAGTCTAACTTATAAATGAAATGACCTTTTTCACGATATTTTTTCTGGTTAATTTTTCTCAAAATTTTACCTAGATTTTTAAAAACTTGAGTTTAAATTGTTTAATCAAAATCTTACAGAGATTTTTAAAAACTTAACCATAAAATTTTTAATCTGCATAATTCCAGTGTCCCAAGGAATTTTCAGGATGTCGAATCCATTTTATACATCCAAAAATTTATTTTAAACAACAAAAAAACTTGAAATTGTATTGTTGTATTTTGGTGAATTCCGGTGAAAAGGGTTATTTCGTCTATAAGTTAGACTGCACCATTATTAAATATTATATGATAATGATATTTTCTATAAGTTAGACTACACAATTATTAAATATTATATGTTAATGAGATTTTCTAAAAGTTAGACTACACCATTATTAAATATTATATGTTAATGAGATTGTCTTTCGGATTAATCACATTATGAAGATTTCGTCAACATTATAACTATCTATTGTGGTTCATCCCGAGGATGAACCACATCAGATGGTTAGAGACTTTGACCAAATATTAATAATGTGATTAATATGAAAGACAATCTCATTATCATTATGAATCAAAAAAGTCTAAGGTGTAGCAAAAATATTATATGTTTTAATTAAAATGAGTATGTTGACTCTGTTTGTACCTAAAGGATTGGATGTTAATTATTATATAACAATTAATGAATTATATTATATAATATATACTAAAGAATTATAACATAATATGTTATATTATATAACTTGTTAAGAGTAAATAACCAATTATATTATATTATATATTATAATTAGTGAATATTATTTTTTTAATATTAATAATTTTCGATTTCAAAAAAATGGTGAAGGCCACTCTCCTTCACACACAGGAAAAAATTAGTCTCTATGACATGGGCTGTCACTCACAAGTATTAATAGTCACAAGGTTTTGAACCTCTATGGGTTCTGCCACAAATTCTCTTGTCAATTCAAATGTCTAAGTGAGAGAGTATGAGAGAAAAGCTAAGTAGAATCCAGGAAACAAGAGCTAAGAAACTCCTTGATGGTTTCTCATTATTTTTATAATCACTCCATATCCCTTCATCTTCTCAGTCTTTTTATAGAATCTTCTTAGGAATACCAACCATTACATCATGGAAAAATAATATTTATTTAAGCAATTATAGGATTTGTCCCACCCCTCCTTGCATTTTTTCCTCCCTACTAATGTCTTCCCCCTACCCAAAATATTGTTAATTTTTGGCTATCCCCTACTTCAATTCTAGAATTTTTATTAATGAAAATAAGCATTACATCATACAACAAAGTTTGACATCATAGCATCAATGCTAGCACCATATCATTATATGTTCTTAATTACATTACAAAAAATGGGGTAATGAAAAGGGTGTCACAATCCCCTCGACCCCCTTTAAGGAACATCGTCCTTGGTGGTCTACTATCTTTAGAACCATTCTATGTAGAAGAAAGGATATGCCACTTTCATATCAATAACATTTTCCATGTCTTTAGTTTCCACTTTGACAATGCCATTAATTTTTCACAGTCTAGCTACCTCTAGACCTCTTAGAATTCCACCAAAATACTTAATAGTTTTTGTTGCTTCACAAGGCTTATACATGGAACAAATGAAACTCATTATTTTCTTCAATATTCCTAATGAATTCATGATCCCAATGAGTATGTAAATGGATCGTTAAAAACCAATTCACTCAAGTCTCCTTTTCCTTACTAGGCCACACACCTTCCAAGTTCAAGAATCTCCTTCTTTGCCTCCCTGATACCTCGGGCAATCCATTACTTGACAAGGATTCCTCACAAAGGAAGAGACTTGAGACTTACAGAGTCTTAGATCTAATGCATTTCTCTTGCTTTCTCTAAATAGCATAACACATTTTTCGTAACATACTTCATGATAATCAATATGTATCATAGGTTTCCAATGTCACCACAATGGCCTTGTCCCTAGGATCTTCAACTTCATAACCATCATCTATCCTTCTTGGATAGGTCAATATTTCACCTATATCTCAAGCATATAGTTTCCATGAGATTAACTGAATCAATTTTTCTTCCTTTTTCTCTTATTTTACAAACTTGCTTCATATAGGAAAAAGATTTCATAAATATGAGATTCTCCTCATGATGTTTGAATCTTGCATATGGTAGTATTCAACCTTCATTATCATAACCAAGGCCATTTAAATTACAATTTGTATTTTCAAAAAGTTAAACAGTGGTAATTTTTTATACATAAGATAATTTCATTACAAGCTAAAAAGTGGTAATTATTTCATAGGCTGGAAGTATGGAAAGGTGATGGTGAATTTTTTGTGTCTCAGGGGAAGTATGCCTATGAAATACTTTAGAGATTTCACATGGAGAATTGTAAGCCCCTAGACACACCTATAGAAATTTCTACAAATCTAACTTTGATACCATGTAGAAATTCCTTGTAGATTAAAATTGTAGATTGTAATATGCTAAAATAATTTACTTGAATATACTCTAATAATTAGCGAAAACAATAAATGATCGATGAAATCGCGAAGCATATAAGATAAAGAATTCAATCACACATAACACAATGATTTTCTAGGAGAAGACACAACTAAAAATCCCTGCTATATGTATATTGCATTAATCAGAAAATATGATAAGATTACAATGCTTTGCTCAAGCCCGAGCAACCTCTTCACTATCTCTATATGTCTCACTACTTCCCAGGCAACCCTTGGATGAATACAATATTCTTTGCTCAACCTTGAGCTCAATCTGAATAAGTATTTTCTATCATTTTCTTGATTGACTACCTTTGGCCAATATTTAGCCAAATTCCTAGCCTTCCAAGATCATGCTTCCTTGTGTTGTTACTCAAGGAATTAGCCCCTATTTAATGGGGAAATTCCTCAATTATGAATTGTGCAATCCTCATAGGCCTTCCTCTGACTTCATACACCATTAGTTTGATTTAGATGATTTTACAACTAATAGTACACTGTCCCTAAACTCTAATCTCAATTGGGTCTTTCTTTGATCTGACATGCATGAGTTAATTATGAGTGAATATTTAGTTTATAGATTGATCACTACAGGAAGCACCATACTACACTTTAGGCAGCACCTCACTATTCGACTGGAAACACCACATTGTACATCATGTAACACCACACTTGACTGCAAGTAGCACCCCATTACTGCAGGAAGCCCCCCACTACTGCAGGTTTCACCCCACTACTACAAGTTGCACCCCACTACTCTAGGATGCGCCCCATTACTCAACCTCCCACTAATTCCTCCTTTAGTTGGAACTTGCTTAACTAATTTTAACTCAATTAGACTGAATTAAATAATTACAACTCAAAATAAACTCAACTAGTGCTCCTAATAGTAGGAGACAATCTACATGACTCTAGTTATACCCTCAACTCAAATTAATTGAGCTAACTAAGTCAAATTAACTTAGTTAACTATTACAAGTTGTCATGAGATGCGGAATTGCAATTTTATTCCCAATTTAATTTAAGGACAAAATTAAATTAGGACTTTTCTTGATGTTATTTTTAACATTTCTTGTTTCTATTTTCAACACTCCCTCTCAATAAGAAAAGAATTCAAATCTAACTCCATCCAGTACCTTTGGAATGTTCTGCATCAAACTCTTGTCACTATTGTTGTTGTTACTGTAACATCTACAGCAACAACAAAAGCATACAAACAAAATAAACTGAATCAACTATGTCTGCAACAGTCTACTGGGAAAACTATGTTGCTACTAACTCTGCTACTGAGGCTCCTGCTCTACTGCTAACATTTCTTTGTGACTTTCACTATCTTATTGACATTGATCCTCTTTCTACTAAATATTGTGGGCCCCCATAGCAAGGTAATTATCCATGAGATAAAAAACACCTCGATGGATCCTGCCCAATTTCTAAAACTCTTGGACTAAGATTTCATATTACCCCACCTCACACCTAGAGGTATGGTTTCATGTGCTCCTTCTACCCACTTGGCTTGAAATTTCCCCCTAATAGAGATCTGTTCTTGAGTGGATGTCTCCACTCAGTCTCCTCTCTACTTCTCCAATTTTGGTTGCTCCACAACTTGTTGAGGTTGCTTCTGAGGTTGCTTCTAAGGCAACATGTTGAGAGTTCTAACATGTTAACTCTCAAACACCAAATCTATAGTCTTTTCCTTGCTCCTCAAGGCTTTGTATGCATGAGATAAATATGATATATTCATACAACTGTTGATATTTATTTGATGTTGCTTCCACACTGTTGCTACAACTACTGCAATAATGAGTCTGATCTTCCTAGACCCTGAAGTACTAGCTTCCATAGGGTTTCTCCCTCTAAAACTAAACTCCCTCTGAGCCTTGATCTCCTTGTGGGAAATATCTCTACTCCTCAATCTACCAATACCAATGATTACAACTATTTTTTGTGTCACTAAACATTGGCTCATTGATCTTCCCACTAGCAACCTTCTTGATCCATTAAGAAGTCTACACATAGGGTCTTCTAGATTTACCATGAACTAGAGCTTCATCAGTCTACAAGGAAATCTTTGAATTCTTCTCTTCTATCATGATTTCAACTCCGATACCACGTAGAAATTACAAATCTAGCTCTGATACCATGTAGAAATTTCTACAAATCTAGCTCTGAAACCATGTAGAAGTTCCTTATAGATTCAAACTAGAGATTATAATAAGATAAAACAATTGGCTTGAATCTACTCTAGTCATTAGCAAAAACAATAAATGATCGATGAAATACAAAGAATATAAGAGAAATAATTCAATCACATAAAACACAATGATTTTCTGGGGAAATCAATAGTTAAAAACCCTTATTATTTGCATATTGCATTAATCAGAAAGTATGAGAATATTATATTTCTTTGCTCAAGACCAAGAAACCTCTACACCATCTCTACCTATCTCATTACATCCTAGGCAAGCCTTGGATGAATACAATATGCTCTTCTCAACCTTGATCTCAACTTGCACAAGTATTTTCTATCCTCTACCTAACTGACTGCCTTTGGCCAAATTCCTAGCCTTCCAAGCTACTACTTCCTTGTGTTTTTCCTCAAGTAATTAGCCCCTATTTTTCCTTAATTATGAATTACACAATCCTCATAGGCCTTCCTCTGACTTCATGTGCCATCGGTTTAATTTAGATGATTTTACAACTCATAGTACAGTGTCCCTGAAATCTAATCTCAACTGGGTATTTCTCTGATTTGACATGCATGAGTTAATTATGAGTGAATATTCAGTTTACTGGTTGATCACTACAGGCAGCACCACATTGCACTTCAGGCAGCACCCCACTATTCAAAAAGAAGCACCACATTGTACATTAAGTAGCACCACACTCGACTATAAGCATCACCCCACTACTGCAGGCTACACCCCACTACTATAGGAAGAACCCTGCTACTATAGGTTGCACCCTACTATTGCAGGTTGCACGACACTACTGCAGGATACACCCCACTATTGGACCTCCCACTAATTCCTCCATTAGTTGGAACTAGTTTAACTGACTTTAACTCAATTAGACTTAATTAAATAATTACAACTCAAAATAAACTCAACTACTGCTCCTAATAGCAAGAGAGAGTCTACATGACTATAGTTAGACCCTCAACTTGAATGAATAGAGATAACTAAGTCAAATTAACTTAGTTAATTATTACAAGTTGTCATGAGATGTGGAATTACATTTTTATTCCCAATTTAATTTGAGGACAAAATTAAATTAGGATTCTTCTTAATGTTATTTTTAACATTTCTTGTTTTTATTTTTAACAACGCCTCTAGCTACAAACTTATGAAAGGAGAATGCCACTTCAGGTGAAGAGGTTGATGCTACCATTTATAGGCAACTTGTGGGGTCTTTGATGCATCTTGTGAACACAAAACCGGGCATGTGTTATGCAGTAAACCAACTAAGTCAAGTTATGGTGAGGCCTACCAAGCTGTATTGGAAGGCAACAAATCATGTGTTAAGCTACCTCATACGTACTACCGAGTATGGATTATGGTACAAGAGGACAAAGGGAGTGAAGCCCTGAGGCTACATGAATACAGATTGGGAAAAGAGTCTATTAGAAAGGAAAAATACTCCAAGTGTTATCTTCAGTGTCGGGTCCACATATATTTCCTGGTACATTAGGAAGTAGAGGTTTGTGGCACTCATCTCAACAGAGGTCGAATACATGGCTACAAGTCAAGGAACATGTGAGGCCATATGGATGAGGAAAATACTTTTGGGTATTTTCAGTCAGGATATGGATCCGACAATTAGATTTTGTGATAATCACAATTGCATTAAGCTCTCTCGAAATTTGGTATTTCATGACAAGTCCAAGGACATTAATATCTAGTATCATCATTTGTGGGACTGTGCACAGAGGAGAATTATGTTTCTATAGTACATCCCAACTGAGGAGCAAGATGTTAACAACTTGACAAAGGAATTTTCAAGAGACAAATTTGATTTCCACAGGTGCAGGATAGGGGTGGTGAAAAATATTTTTCTTGCTAAGAGGGAGTGTTAAAAAATGTAACAAGAAAGGTTCAATTTGACTTTAGTATGAGTTAAATTGAGTAAATTGAATTTCCACATTATAAGGACAACTTGGAGGCAGTTAACTAATGTGAAATGGATAGTTTTACTCATTTATCTTAGTGAACTCAAGTTAGAGGTCTTGGAGTTCAGTTATGCATGTGTGATTGCTACATTTTAGCAATCTTGTTCAGTTATTTTTTGTTGTAATTAGTTAACTAACCTCTAACTAGTGATAGAGTCAATTGAAGCTTAGTTGTGTAGTGGGACAGTAGTCTAAATCATAGATCTGTTTGTTAACTCATCAATCAGCCCAAAATATCTAATTCATGTAATTTAAATTCCTCATCTAAAATGGAGATGAAAAGGTAATGTAACATCAATTATAGACTAGTTTTGAGTGTATTGGTGTTGCATGAGTCAGGAGATCAATCCTTGGGAATTACACAATCAATTTGGATGAAATTCATATATATTTTAGGGTAGAATTTCCTCAATATTTGTGTAAGGAAATAGGAGGCCAGGTGAGCAAACAATTGGCTAAGTGTTTTTCCATGGTTGCTCATTTAGCAAAGAGAAGGCTTATTCTCTTGCAAGTTGTGCTAAGAGGTGGAGCAGGAAATTGTAATAGTTTATCCATTCAACTGATTAATGCAAAGAGGCTTGAGGGGTTTTTCCTAGTTGTATTCCCATAGAAATCACTGTGTACTTGTGGTTTTTCTTATTGCATGTCTATGCATGTTGTTCTAAATTGTGATTTACATTTTGCAAATCAATAGAATAGAATTTTGTCTCTTGTTTTTTTGTTTGAAATCTTGAGCAGATGCAATTTCTATCAAAGTTCTCCATGAGGTACTTTTAAATCTTCACCTTCTCATCTTTAATATATGACACATACCTCAAAATATCCAAAAACATGTTACTCATGAGTGGTAAGTTCCCTAGTTTATGCTCATTAAATTCATTAATATTGTTGTTATAGTACCTCTCAGATAGGGACTTCTTTCATAAATGTCTCTCAAATATTCTCTAGGATGCCTCTTTCTCTCTAATTTCCTTGAAATTTATCAAATATTCCTGCCATATATCAGCCTTTCCCTTCAAGCTCGAAATATCCACTCTTTCCTTCATGCTTTGAGAGTAGTCATGCGCTTTGAAGTATTTCTTCATTTCCAATAGCCAAAATTATGCCACTTAAGCCTTCTCAACTTCTCCATCAAAGGTAGGTGGTTTTGCTTTCTTGAATTCCTCTGTCATTAAGTTTGTATCACTCCTTTTTTGGTGATGTCTTCTAGTTTCAACACTAGATAATTGTTCATGACTATTTGTTGTTCTCTCTAGAGTTCTAGGTGGAGTTCCTCCTCTCACTATGTCTTCACTTTTCTTTATATTCCTCTTCTTACATTTTCTAACTTATACCTAATTAGTCTCCAATTTCCCTATCTCATATGGTGTTTTTCTTAGATTCATGCCTACATAGATAGTTGGCACCAATCTCATGTTGATTAGATCTTTGTAGATCTAATAAGCCCTATAAAATCATTGCATTTATTTCTACTTTCCTTTCTTAATCTCTAATAATCCTTTCATTATCTTCCTTACAACTTTTCATCTTAGCTCTTAATCTCTTGAGTGTGGCCATCCAATCATGGGAGTATTCCTCCTTCCTCTTCCTAATTATGTTGGGATATGTCAGTGTTGTACTACACCATTTTGTTGCTCATTCCTTTATTCCCTCGTTGTACCTTGGTGTATTATTATGTGTTGTTACACACACATGACTATTAGTTAAATAAATAAAAATAGACATATTCACAAATCACCTTGGTATGTTTGCAACAAGCATACTGATGTGAAATTGGTTGTCAAACAAATCTTATGTTATTATTCAAGTTAGAAAACAAAATAACACATTAGTAATTTGTCATTCTACCAATATTATCAGTAATAAATCTAATATTAGTACAAATTTATATATATAAATTAACCATCAAATTAAATACCACTTTGTAACTCTTAACAGATCTTATAGCTTCTATTTTCTAAGGCCCATTTAGTCTGAGTGATAAACCTAAGGCCTCTCTATTACCACTCTGTAACACTCCTTCCCACCCCCTTTTATTGCTTTGGGAAATGGGAGATGTTATTTATTTCTTTAACCCAACCTCCAAGATTCTATTATGAAGATGGGGCTACAAAAATACTCTTTTACAACTTTAATAAAACTCAAAACAAATATTACCATATAAATTTTTGATGATATAAATTTTATCTCAATTTGACTCCTGAATTGAAGTTATGCCCATTCGAAGTTTAACCAATTATATTATGCCACATCCGCAAGGGATTTCCACGTGGCATCCAGTGTGACCCACGTGTCTTTTCCATGTCATTTCGAGTACTTCCACATCACTCATGAACCCTATGTGGCATCTATGTGGTCATTACCAGGTCTCCATGGCACTTGCCACATCAACCCAAACTCGTGGGTCCCACCAAGCTTGACCTCTAATTCTATTGAAATCTAGGGTGCCACACAATTTTCCATTGCTAACACACCCCAAACTCCCAAATCTTCACATTACTTAGACTACCTAGAGTAAGATCCTGCTTCACAAACATTCAGGGATCCACAAGGGTGTGCACCACTTGAAAACCATAGATCTTGGATCCCCCAGATCTAATATATGATCAACTAATCTCAGGTCCCAGTCTTATCTAGGACCTTATGCATATATTGTTATCACAAAAATTGATCATCTAGCCATAATGTACTAGATGGATCGAAGTACACCATGTAGGGCCAATTTTACCATAGTAAAATTGCTTTCACTGTGAGAAATTACTTAATAAACCACATTTTGTTAAGTGATTTATAATTAAACCCATGAAGAATAATTAAATAAATCACTTATTTAATTATCTTCTAGGAATAATTAATTAAACCGTTGTTTACTTAATATTCCTTGCCACATTTGACCCAATTATGAGAAATAAATAGATAAATCATTAATTATCTTATTTTTCTCTAGGAATAATTAATTAATCACCAATTAATTATTACTCCTTGTCAAGTTTGACTAAATCCCATAGGAATAATTAAATAAATCAGTATTTTTTTATTATTCCTTAACCATATTTCTTGAGATGATAAATAAATCATTTATTTATTTATTATTTCTAAATAAAAGTTTAAATACTTTTTCCCTCCAAACCAAATATAATAAAATATTCCAAATGGTTAATTCTAGAATGGGGTTAATAATATTTTATTATTGATCATTATTCGAGGATAACCTAATATTTTGTTATAAATAGAAGGGTTTTCCATTCATTCTTCACTTTTGATTATTTTCATTATTGCACTCATTGTTCTAGCTCTTATTATTATCATTGTCACACACCATCTTCTTTATCATTTGAATTCTCATCGAGCTCAGACATTTTTCATTGCTGGGTTTTACACATTATAGAGGAGAGAGACTCTACAAAATCTGAAGACATTCGAGTATAGCCAACAACCTATCCCATAGAGGGGGACTCATAACATTATTTTTTCCCTTCACAGGTGTTGTTTAATAAAATACATTATTTACGTATCTGGTTTCCATCGGATTATTGGAGTTACTTGCACTTATTTTACTATTCCATTTTGTTGTTTAACTGGTTTTGTTGCATAGTTCAAGGCTTTATGAATTCTAAAACACAAAAAATAAACAATGTGAGAGAGTAACACATAAAACACATATACACAGAGATTTTCCCCTAGATCCCAAAACCAGGGCTACCAGCTTGATTTTTCATTATTGTCCTTTAATGTTATAATACATATTTATACATGCTGAAGCATCCAATACCATGGACTGAAAAACATCGCATCCAAAAGCATGGACCGAAAACCATCACGACCAAAACCATGTGCCCAAAATCATGCACAAAACCATAGGAAGGTCCGCCCAACCTAATATAGGGTCCAAAAACAAAATTTTCTAGGGCGTTGCCCCGTACCCCATAGAGTGGGGTTACCTGCACCCCTCAAACCCTCTGTGACACCCCCCCCCCCGCGACCCCCCACCGCTACGCAATTGGTGCAACGAAGGGGGGGCTTTGCCCCCCTTCTAACCCCCTAGTTAACTACATGGGCTAGTAGTGGAAAGAATATAACACAACCCAACATTCTTCCACTTGTTGTTTTCTTTCCATAGGGGGCCACAAGAGAGCTTAGTCATTTAACCAACCCTGCAATGCCCATTGTTTCTCTACACCAAGAGAACTTCTCAGAGCTCATATATTTTTCAATGTATCTGCAGTACTCTTCAAAGTGTCCACCTTTACCAACAACGCCTTTTTGTCTTCTATCATATCCCTCACAAAGTGATACTGAACATCAATGTGCTTTGTCTTTGAATTATATGTAGGGTTCTTTGCCAAGAAAATTGCACTTTGGCTATCACAGTCTATCCTTATAGCTCCCTGTACTAACCCCATACTTGAACACAGTCTCTGCAACCAAACTTCTTCCTTGCTTGCATCAGTGGTTGCCATGTATTCTACCTCTATAGTTGATAATGCTACTACAGATTGTTTCTTACTCATCCAATTCACTGCACCTCCAAATAGGTTAAACACATACCCACTTGTAGATCTTCTCTGGTCTAGATCTCCAGCCCAGTCCGCATCAAAAAAATCCACCAATATCCAACACTCTATCCAATCCCAGTCTTCCTTGGTAGCACAAACCATAATCACTAGTGCCACGCAAATACCTGAAAACTCGCTTCACTGTTGTCCAATTCTCCTTCCCTGGTTTTGACATAAACCTGCTCAATACTCCCACTTCATGTGTAATTTCTGGTACAGTACAGACCATTGCATACATCAGGCTAACGACTGCACTTGCATATGGAACACGGGACATGTCCTCTTCCTCTTCTTGTGTCTTGGGACACTGTTCAACAAATAACTTCACACCTACAGGAATAGGAACCTTCACCGGTTTACTATCATGCATATTAAACCTCTGCAGTATTGTCTCAACATACTTCCTCTGGTTTAACTAGAGCTTCCTCTTTGCCTGATCTCTTTCAATTTCCATGCCCAAAATATAGTTTGCAACACCAAGATCTTTCATGTCGAATTTGGAGGACGAATGGGTCTTTAAATCCTGGATAATTTCTTTGTCAATTTCAACCAGTAACATATCATCCACATACAAGACCATGTAAATAACACAGTCAACAATTAATTTAAAATTAACTCAGTAATCTGCTTTGCTTCTGGTGAAGCCAAGTCCCCATATAAATGTATCAAATTTCTGATACCACATCCTTGGTGACTATTTCAACCCATACAGAGACTTCTTTAACTTGCATACCAATTCTTTCTTACCCTTGACCAAAAAACCTTCAGGTTGCTTCATGTAGATCTCCTCTTCCATATCCTTGTGAAGAAATTTTGTCTTCACATCCATCTGTTCTGTTATCTCAAAATCAGACCCTGATAGGCTGCTGGTCAGGTTGACTCTAAGTAACTATTTCAAACCTACTTTAGGCTGAGGCCTAGCCTCCTCAACCTGAGAGGGCTCTCTCTTGATGGATTAATGATTTGATTAAAGATAAGATGGCTAACTCTTATAGAACAACTGTGAAAAATATGAATGCTGGAAACACATTAAACAACTATCCATTGGGCTTATGGAGTCAACAACACCTCAATATAACAGTGAACTTAACCTTACAAGGAAGTCAGGGCATTCAGCATTTAGACATTCAGAACATCAACTCATATGGGACCACACAGTTTATAAATGTATACAGGAAATCAGAGCACATTCAGTGAATTCTGAGTGATTATACATCTATACCACTGTAAGAATTAATAAAATGACAACATCACATATTCTGAACATAAGAAATCCTTCATGAATCCTGAGAAGTAAAGTCAAAATTATATTACTGAAAATGAGTCTTACATAAGCCAAATACAAGCTTTGTTATAAAGTTTTCCAACCCTGATTACATTTCTATTTCAGCTATATATAGAACTCTTATTCTAATTGATCAAGATTCCTCCTCCAGCATGAGGGGAATTCGAAAACTACTTCTAATGACACCTATTAACCCTTTAACTAACTAATAAATACAACAAAGTGTTGACTGGAGTTTTTTTAGAGATCTAAATCAACTATGACTCTAACTCCATATTACATGCATGATGGCTTTAATTAAGATGATTCCTCGTTCTTTGACATCTGGTTCCCTTCTAGTTTAGTTGTGATGATCTTCAAGGCTCCATGGTTGTCTTCAATGACACATGTTTTCCAATGCCCTGAAAGATAGGAAACTACCCCTGTTTACTGGTCTTTAGTTTTCCCCAAAATATTCGAATGCAAATAAGCATGTCCTTTATCCTTTAATTACCCAAAATGGAGCAGACTGCCACGTCCTTGATGCGTTGTAAGCTTTTTCCCATGTACATGTGTGCAGGCAAAAGTTTCTTGTAAACTGTTTGATATATCCTGAACTGTGGTAAATGTGCTCACTTTACGTCAAAAATTTAAAGTTGGATTTGAATATATATTTTCTCCACCTGTCTTGACCTGGTTGACTATTGATAGCTTCAGATGATGCCTTGTATGCCTTTTAGACGTTTCCCTTTCAAAATTCCCGCTTATAATTCAAAACTGCTTGATTTACGTTGAAATCATCACTTTCAGCAGTTTCGTAGCGCGCTACGAAACTGCTGAGTTATTTAAAACAGCTTGTTTTTAACCTGAGACCTTTATTAGCCGAGTGCTTGATTTCCAAAAACTTCTTTAGACTTTCCACAGGTCGAATAGGAATTTATATTTCTTCAGAAAGATAAGATCAAGAAAACTTGTCAAAATTTTGAAACAAAATCTTACTTGAAATGAAAACTCATTTAGCAGGTCCTTTAAGCTGGCTTAGCTGTGCCTTCAGATCTTCAATTTGTTTCTTCATAGCCTTATTCCCAGCTCTCAGTTGCATATTGATCCTTCTGATGTATTTGGCTTCTTTGATTGCTGGTACTGTCCAGGTGTGAAATTGTGAATGGCCATCAACCACTGAATTCAGCTGGGCTTCTACAGTTGCATTCCCTTCCCATAGAGTTTTATAATACTTTGCGTGTATGACTGCATGTCTTCTAACGGCTTTCTTCAATTTGGCAATCTCATACTTAGCTGATTCTAATTGGCTCTTCAGGGCTGCTATATTATTTTCTTTAGGTGTAATGACCGTTTTGCCTGCGTTTTTCTGTGTCTCTTCCCCTGTTTCCTCTGTTCTTGGCAGTACTTCCTGTACTTGCTGGAATCTCCTTGTCATAGGTCTTCTAGGTTTAAAAACGAACTCTTCAGCTGGCTCATCAAATTTAAGCCTTTTTGAGGCCTTGGATTTCTTGGTGCTTTCTTGTTCTGACTGTATTAACTCGATTTGAACTGGTAGAGACTGCTCAAATTCAATAGCCTGTAATAAGTCATTTAAACTTGCCTTGGACACTGGACTTTCTTCAACTGCTATAGATTTACCTTTTTCCTTATTCATCAGGCTTCTTGTTCTTATCCTTGAGACTACTTCCGATGTGCTTGTTTCAGGTACAGTCTTTTTACCATGAGCTTTTTCATTAGTTGATTGCTGAGGTTGATCTTGGATGACGAGTGGCTTCACTTGTTTTCTTACTTGTGACTTTGGAACTCTTTTAGCTCTTGCTTCTGTTTGGAGCTCAGCTATTGTAAAATCTCTAGCAGGTGGAGGAGTGAGGCCAGTCTGGCTTTTGAAGCCAGCCATAAAAATGAATGAATTCCAATCTCTGTCTATCTTTTGGAGTCCATCTAAAACCAGTAGTTTGATCAAACCATGATGAAACAAAGAGGTTTCACAATCCTCTTTCCTCAGCTATACCTTATCACACATCTTACTCAAACTACGAAACAGATAAAAAGGTAAGTCTATGGAGACCTTCCCGGTGAAATGCAAAAGGAGTTTAAAATGGTAAGAGTAAACCTTGTTATACCTTCCTTCACAAGTCATATATTTCTGTATGCAGGTGAGTAAGTGAGCATAATATTCTTTGACATAATTCTTGGGCACTGCCTTACTTAAATCTTCATTTACAAATTCATCCTTCAAAAACTCCTTACAAGGATTCATGTCAAATTTGAAGTTTTTAAACCATTCCTCTTGTCCTCGTGGGATCTCCGTCACAGTAGATATCACTTCTGGCGAAACCTGCAATTCTAACATGGCTACTTTTGAATTCAAGCCTGTGAAGTTAAGTGCAAATTCTTTAGTTACCTGTGCGTGTCCTCCTTGTAACTTTTTGCAAAACTTCCAGCACCCGGCCTTTTTAAATGCTTTCTTCACCTCTTCATTTCTCAGCGTTATATCCAGGCCTTCAGGCTCAGTCCTTAGACATTTTCCGGATCTGTGCTCCTTTTTCTCCATTGATTCTTCCAAATCTTCGCAAACAATAACTACCAGCTCCGGTTGGAATTGTGTTTCAGCTTCTATTTGAATTCAACCTCGCTTGATTATCAGCCTCGCTTGATTATCAGCCTCGCTTGAGTTTTAAATTTTTCCGTTTAAAATCTTTCAAGATGTAATCTTGCAGATTTGTCATTCATGCAAGACTTACGGCCATCATTAAGATTTATGCACGGTTGTCTTTCTTGGGAATGATAATTCGTGCGTATCAACAGATCTAGTGGTGGTGATAGTGGCAATGAGTGGTAAAATGTGATAAGAGAGGTACATGAGCTGACATGAGAAGACATGGCCTATGACTCACCTAACGGAATTGATATTTCGGGAAAGACTCGCTGTGAAATGTACGAATCCATGATTTCGCAACGCTGTTAGTTTTAAATTTTAGTGATGCGCTGCGAAACTGCCTAATCATGATGCGCTGTGAAATTGCAAAAAGGCACGGTGACTGACATAAGATAACAAGTGGCTATAGAACAATGGTAGATGGAGGGGAACCAATGGGAGCTGAGAATAACTTGACTCAAAAACTCTTCAAAACTCCAGATTCTAAGGGAAAAAATTAAAACAAAATTAAACTAGCACTGACCTTTGTCATCGAGCTAGGATAAAAAGTTACATGTGGCTCCACTTGGGATAGTGTGCTCCTGTAGTACACTAAGAACTCGTATGTCCCGTGCTTTGTCCAATTTATGAAAACATAGATGGAGTTAACAAGCATCCTTTTCTAGCTTTGTGAGCCTTCACCTCGGGCTTGAGCTTCCTGTTCAGCTTGTCATTTATTTGCAACAAAGAAAGACTAATAAAACGGTTATATACAATGTTGTGAGAAACTTGGCAGAGATTTAATCAATTGTAATGCTTTAGGAACCTGCCATTAACAGGTCCTCCAGCATATGGTGTTCCATCAATCTCTTGTAGAATGTAGGTGTTATTCCCATGGAAAGCAGAAATTTGATATGGCCCTTTCCACAAATTTTCAAATTTACCATGTTTACCTTTATCTTCAATTCTAGCTTCCCATTTCAAGACTTTATCATGGATCTGGAATGTAACTTCTTTGATCTTTTTGTCAAATGCTCTCTTGATTCTGTTCTGGTTTTGTTGATGACTGTCAAACACCTCATTTCTTTTCTCTTGCAAAACTATTAGCTGATTAATCCTTCGTTGTATAGCATTTGGTTCCTCTTCTAGTCCTTGAATCAACTTCATTACTGGTACTCCAAGGGATGTTGGAAATATAGCCTCTGCCCCATATTGTTATGAAACCAGCTCAAGAAAAGATAGAAAAGATAAATCCACGCCTTAGAATTCAGCCTCTTCGAGGGGGCAACCTCCTTTACATTACATAAATGAACAATTCTTGGATGATACAAATGAAAATACTTCCTTTCTATATATAGGAGTCTAAGTGGTCCCAATACAATCAAAGCCTACATAACAATAATATTGTAGGGCACAACAGTAACAATGATGGGCTTCTATGTGGAATAATAGTAACAATATGGGGGTAATAGGGGCACAACAATATAAATAGGGGGTATAACTACAATAGTAATGGGGTAATCACTAGTATTATAGGGACCCAACATGCCCCTCTCCTTCAAAAAAGTGTTGTCCTCAACGCTTGAGCAGATCTGGATACTTCTGCATAAAATTCTCATCCTCCCATGTGGAATCTTCAGCGGATAAGTTCTTCCACTTGATAAGATACTCTGAAATTGATCGATTTTGTAGTTGTCGAGTTCTTGTTTCTGTGATTGCTTCCAGTTCCAATATAATTTTTCCTTCCTCGTCAAGTTCTGGCAATATTGTTTGAATTGGGAGCTTGTCACCTATAACCTTCTTTAAACATGAAACATGGAAAACTGGGTGCACTCGAGAAGCTGCAGGAAGCTCCAATTTGTATGCCATAGTACCAATCTTTTCCAACACCTTGTACGGACCATAATACTTTGGTGATAATTTATTATCCTTCTTAGCTTGCTTTAGGGACATTTGCTTATATGGTTGTAGCCGTAGGAATACCCAATCACCTACATCAAAACTTCTTTCACTGCGATGTTGATCTGCCTGTTGTTTCATTCTATTTTGTGCCAACACGAGGTTATCCTTTAAGAGTTGGAGGACTTGTTGTTGATGTTCGATGTGATGTTCCACTGCCTGAACCTTAGAATTTTCTCTTAAATATGATGTGATGGATGGTGGTTGATACCCATAAAGTGCCATAAATGGGGTCATTTTTGTTGCTGTATGGAAGGAAGTGTTATACCACCATTCAGCTAGAGGCAACCATTTGACCCATTGTGTCTGTTTATCAGATACAAAGCAACGAAGATATCCTTCCAAACATTTGTTTACTATCTCAGTTTTCCCATCAGATTGAGGATGATAAGATGAGCTATGAGCTAACTGAGTACCAAGACAAGAAAATAATTCTGTCCAAAAATTTCCAGTGAAAATGGGATCTCTGTCACTTACAATAATCTTTGGGTTTCCATGTAGCTTTTGAACTGTTTCCATAAATGCAGTAGAAACTGTACTGGCTTTAAATGGATGTGATAATGCACAAAAGTGTGCATACTTGGTAAGTCTGTCAACTACCACCATGATGACACTCTTTCCCTCAGACTTGGGTAAACCTGTGATAAAATCCATTGAAACCTCCTCCCAACGTTGGCTTGGAATGGATAAAGGTTGTAATAGACCTGGTGTCTTAATTGTTTCAACTTTATTTTGCTGGCAAACCAAACATTCCGCCACAAACTTTTGAATATCTGATTTAAGGCCATCCCAAAAAAATTCCTTCTTAACCCTGTGGTAAGTTTTTAAAAATCCTGAGTGCCCTCCTAAGGGAGAAGTGTGCAATTCCATAAGAATCTTTTGTTTTAGCTGGGAATTCTTACAGAGGTATAAGCGATCTTTGTACCATAACGAATCATTTTGCCAGCTAAATGTATCAGAAGTACTGGAATCTTGTTGTAGCTTTTGAATAAGTGCCCACACTTCTTCATCGTTCTTCCATTCCTCCCTTGCTTCGTTTATCCAATCTGGTTGGATAATAGAAATGGCAGACAACAATGCTTCCACATCCTCATCCTTTCTTGAGAGTGCATCTGCCACCACATTTTGCTTCCCTTTTTTGTAGATGATTTCAAAGTCATAACCCAACATCTTTGTGACCCACTTTTGTTGCTCTTCAGAGGATAATCTTTGTTCTAAAAAGTATTTAAGGCTATCATGATCCGTTTTTACCTTGAAGTGTCTTCCCATTAGGTAGGGTCGCCATTTCTTAAGTGCATGGAGTATTGCCAACATTTCCTTCTCATAAATAGCTTTGTTTAAAAACTTTCCCTTGATTGGACGACTTTCAAAAGCAATGGGTCTTTCATCTTGCATTAGAACAGCACCAATTCCATTTCCTGAAGCATCACATTCCACAATAAAGGTTTTTGTGAAGTCCGGCGTAGCTAAGACCAGTGCTTGGCACATTGCCTCTTTAAGATGTTCAAAGGCCTTTGTTGCTTCCGAAGTCCATGAAAATGAATCTTTCTTCAATAATGTTGTTAGAGGTGCTGCTATTCTCCCATAATTCTTAACAAACTTGCGATAATACCCTGTCAACCCAAGAAATCCTCGCAGATGCTTTATGGATGTGGGGATTTTCCATTCCTTAATGGCTTTAATTTTGCTAGGGTCTACCTTAACTCCTTCATGAGATACAATATGACCCAAATATTCCACCTCCTGGACTCCAAAGAAACATTTGGATCTTTTTGCATATAATTGTTTCTCCTCCAATAGTTGTAACACCCTGTCAACATGTTCAACATGATCCTTCCAAGACTTGCTGTAGATTAGTATATCATCAAAAAATACTAACACAAATTTTCTAAGGAATGGTTTGAAAATTGAATTCATCAAACCTTGAAATGTTGAAGGTGCATTGGTAAGGCCAAAAGGCATGACCAAAAATTCATAATGACCCTCATGAGTTCTAAATGCTGTTTTTGGAATGTCTTCAATCTTCATTCTAATTTGATGATATCCCGAACGAAGATCCAACTTGGTGAAGTAAATTGATCCATGCAATTCATCCAGTAATTCATCAATAACAGGAATGGGGAACTTATCTTTAATAGTGAGCTTGTTGAGCTCCCTATAATCTGGACACATGCGCCATGATCCATCCTTCTTGTGCACCAATACTACTGGAGCTGAGAAAGAACTTTGACTCGGTTGAATTATACCAGCCTCTAGCATTTCTGCAACCATACGTTCAATTTCACTTTTTTGGACATATGGATATCTGTACGGCCTGATGTTTGGAGGAACACTTCCTGGAATCAGATGAATAGCATGATCATGATCACGCATAGGTGGGAGACCTTTGAGAGTCTCAAATACCTTGGAATGATTGTCCAGGACTTTTTGGAGATCTGGAGAAATAGATGATTCCAATGTGGAAACATCTAGCGAACATAATTGTGCAATTACACCTCTTTGCTCCTTTTTTAGAAGCTTTGTCATACCATTAGAGCTGATTATCTTTCCTGGTTTCCCTGCAATACCCCTTAATTCAACTTCCTTTCCTTCCACAGAAAATTTCATGAAAAGTTCTTGAAAATTAAAAGCTATTGTACCCAAGGATTGTAGCCATTGGACTCCTAGTACAACATCAGCACCTCCCATTGGAATGGAAAGCATTGGGCTAGTCAATACATATTCTCCCATGGATAGCTTGATATTATGGCACTTTCCAGAACAATTTATTGTTCCTCCATTTGCAATCATCACTTGACACTCTGGTGCTGGATATAGGAAGCAATTCAATTCTTTTGCTACCCTACAATGAATAAAATTGTGGGTGCTTCCTGAATCAATCAACACTATTACCTTTTTCTTCTTGATTTGTCCTTCTATCTTGATGGTTTGAGGAGTGGTAATTCCCGCCAATGCATTACAAGATATGGTCGGATTTATTTGTTCTTCATCTAGGCTTTGTTCCTGGAATATATCCTCTTCTTTTGACCTTTCTTGCTCCTTTTCTTCTTCCTCTTCACAATCTATGTAGAATAATTTCTTCTCAACACACTTATGACCTTTTGTGTATTTGCTATCACAATTGTAACAAAGCCCTTTTGCTCTTTTTTCTTCCAATTGTTGTGGTGTCAACCTTGTAGGTTGTGGAAGACTATGGGCAACAACACTTCCGTCTTTATAGTTGTGAACGGTATGCTTCCTAGTTGCCATAATTTTGCTTTCCATTTTTCTTGCTAACCTGAATGCCTTCTCTAATGAATCAGGTTCCCAAAGGCGCACATCATGTTGGATATTATCCTTTAAAGACCCTATGAACACATCAATCCTATGCTCCTCTGGAATATCTTTTACCCTTATGTTCAATTTTTGGAACTCCTCAATGTGCTCCATTATTGAACCCTTTTGTTTGAGACTTATCAATTGGCTAAAAAAAGTGTTGCTTTTTGTATCCTCATAATGTGCTATCAATTCTTCCGTAAAAATTGCCCAAGTGATAAATTGTTTACGAGAACAAAGCCATTGATACCATACAAACTGATTTGGTTCCAAATATAAAGTTGCCATACGTACCTTTTGTGTGTTTTGCACATTATTGAGATCGAAGAATTGCTCCATCTGTAATATCCATGTGGCGGGATCCTTGCCATCAAACTTCCTCATATCGATTTTTGGAACATGGTGAGTCTTCGATCCAACATTAGAGTCTATGGAATCATGATTAACATTTCTTTTATTCTCATCATGAGTTTCCTTTACTGCCTTTTCACCATTAGTGACCCTTTCTTGTAGCAACTTCTTCAATTCATCCATCTTATCATCCATGCCATCAATTTTAGCATCCATGCCATTCACCTTAGCTTCCATGCCATCCATCTTAGCTTCCATGCCCTTTATCTTAGATTCCACGCCATTTACCTTAGCTTCTGTTAGCTTTTGTGAGCGTGACATTTGTTGCACTTGTTCTTGTAATTTTGATATATCATGTAGCATTTCTTCCTCTTCTTCATGAGTCATGCTAGAGCTTTCAGGTTCCTTACTAGGTGTTTGCATTTTCTTTCCTCGGGGCATCAGTTACCGATAATAATGTTTTACTATGCCCTTTGAATTCCGTTAAACCAAGCTTACACAAAAATTAAAAAAAAATAACTACACACCTTTTTTCACTTTATAGAAGCCTGATATTGAATCTGATGTATCTCTGTAATTTCGGATCATCCAATTCTGAAAATGCTACCTGCAGTAGCCTTCTGCGTCCTCTTTCCAATGCCACAAGTCTGAGCCAAATTGGATTCTCCAAGGAAGAGTTATGTGAAATCTCCCACAGTGACTTTCTTTTAGACTGTTTCAGTAGAGCGAACTTGTACGACGTGCCACGAGTCACTGTTTCAACCTTTGAATCTAAAACACACATACAAAAAACTACAGTCCGTCCTCTTTCTGTACCTTTTTACGAAATTTCAATCCGATTCTCAGAGAGAGAGTTATGACGATTTTCCCCAGGTCACCTGTTTTGAATGTAATTCAGGAGTCTGCAAAAAGGCCAACTTCCTCAGATCATATCTCCGAAAATATCGTGCAAAAAGCTCTGAAATTCGGACCCAAGGTTCAGCGCCAATTCTTCTCAAATGGGTTTTTTTTTGCGATTTCTGAAACGTCACAGAGCAAAAGTTATAGCGAAAATTCCACGATGACCTGTTTGGAGCAGTGAAACCCTAGAATCCAAAGCTCTGATACCAAATGTTATGAAACCAGCTCAAGAAAAGATAGAAAAGATAAATCCACGCCTTAGAATTCAGCCTCTTCGAGGGGGCAACCTCCTTTACATTACATAAATGAACAATTCTTGGATGATACCTATGAAAATACCTCCTTTCTATATATAGGAGTCTAAGTGGTCCCAATACAATCAAAGCCTACATAACAATAATATTGTAGGGCACAACAGTAACAATGATGGGCTTCTATGTGGAATAATAGTAACAATATGGGGGTAATAGGGGCACAACAATATAAATAGGGGGTATAACTACAATAGTAATGGGGTAATCACTAGTATTATAGGGACCCAACACATATACTAGCTCATATGGTGATGTTCCAATGGATCTCTTTGTGCAAATCCGGTCAGCCCACAAAGCATATCTCAGTTTCAAATGCCAAGCTTTTTTATTTTCTTGCAGCAGCTTCTTAATGATTCTCACAAGGCTCTTGTTTGATGACTCAGCCAAACCATTTCCCTGTGGATAATAAGCAGTGGAATGTCCAAGGGAGATGTGATACTGATGACAAAAATTAATCATCCTTTTGGACTTGAAAGCTTGAGCATTGTCTGTAATTATCTTAATTGGGCAACCAAATCTTGATAATATATTATTTTCTAAGAAAGAAATAATCACGGAATCATTTGCTTGCCTTGTGGGTATTGCTTCTATCCATTTTGTAAAGTAATCGGTGGCTGTGAGAATCCAGCGATGCTGTCCTGATGAAGGAGGATGGATTTCCCCTATAAAGTCTAATCCCCACTGCTGGAAAGGTGCTTCAACATAAATAGGAACCAAGGGCATTGGCATAAGCTTTCTCTTTCCTTCAAACACTTGACATTCATGGCATGTGGCTATCTTTTTATAGATATCTCTAAACATAGTTGGCCAAAAATAGCCAGCTCTCAAGACCTTGTTTGCAGTGGCTTTCCAATAGTGATGTCCTCCACAATCCCCTTTATGAAACTCATCAATTACTTTATTCGCTTCTTCTTCAATGAGGCAGTTTAATAATATTCCTCCTGCATCTTTCCAAAACAAATTTTGGTCATAGACAAAATATCTGAGAGATTTCAATTTGGTAAACCGAGCTTTGGATTTTGAAAGATTATCAGGAGCTCTATTATGCTGCAAAACAAATGCTATATCCTTGTACCATTCTGAGATTAAGAATTTCTCATTTATTTGGACCAATTCCTCTTCATTTTCAGAAATTTCTGAGATTTCTGTGCTTAAATTAATATCAATACAGTCCAAATTTGACTGAGTCAACAATTTGGCTAGGCCTTGACCCTTTACCAACTTTGTGGGTTTGATCTCAATGTCATACTCCAGCAGTTTTGCTATCCACTTTCCCCTTTTTCCATCTGGATCAGCTTGTGTAAGAATATCTTTGATAACAGCATTTGGGACGTAGGCAACAATGTGAGAGTGTAAAACATAGATTCTGAAATCCTTAATTGCTTTCACCAATGCATAGGCTTGTTTCTCTAAGATATTATATTTCAATTCAGCATTGGCTAATGTCTTGCTAAAGAAAGAAATGGGTTGTTCAGTACCTTGACTTCCTTTTTGCAATAAAACTCCAGCAATTTTGTCTTCAGAAGCGAATGTGAAGATAAGGAACTCCTTGGTAAAATCCGGGCTGATGAGTACTGGTGCTTGAGTAAGTGCCTTCTTGATCTCTTCAAATGATTTCTTTTCTTCAACTGTCCATTTAAAATCTGCTCCTTTCTTTAACATCTTTGTTATGTTCTTGACAACTTCAGCAAAATTAGGAATGAATCTTCTAACAAAGTTAACTTTCCCAAGAAAGGATTGAATCTCCTTCTTACTCCTTGGTAAATCTAATTTTTGAATTGCACTAACTCTATTAGGATCAATCCTAATTCCTTCTTCAGAAATAATATGACCAAGCAGTTTGCCAGAAGTTAGAGCGAAAATACTTTTGGTTGGGTTTAGAGAAATACCAAACCTCCTACACTTCAGTAGGACCTTTTCAAGGTGCTTTAAGTGGTCTTCTTCCCTTTTTGAAAAAACTGTGATGTCATCAAGATAAACCACCACTGATTTGTCCTTTTCTTCAGCAAAAGCAATATCCATTGCTCTCTGGAAAGTGGCTCCCGCGTTCATGAGGCCAAATGGCATTTTTGCATACATGAATGTTCCCCATGGTGTAGTGAAGGCCGTTTTCTCTTGATCATCTGGGTGAACAAGAATCTGATTGTACCCTGAGAAACCATCAAGCATAGACATCCTTTGTGAACCAACAATGTTTTGCAGAATGAAATCCATTTTGGGGAGGGGGTAATTATCTTTCAATGAAGCTTTGTTTAAGTTTCTGAAGTCTATACAAATTCTGATCTCTCCATTCTTTTTTCTGACTGGTACCAAGTTAGCAAGCCAATTTGAGAATCTGATTGGGACAATAATTTTAGCATCAAAGAGCTTTTTCACTTCTTTTTCAATCAGTGGCATTAGAAGAGGATTAATTCTTCTTAGCTTCTGCTTAAAAGGCTTTTCATTCTACTTAATAGGAATGGTATGTTGTATGATTGAAGAGTCATATTGTTTCAAGTCAGCATAACTCCATGCAAAAACATCAATGAATCTTTTCATCATCTCAACATATTTAGTCTTCATATCAGCTGAAAGGAATTTTGAAATCTTGACTATCTTAGGCACAACCGAGTCTCCTAAATTGCAGCTTTCTACTTCTTCTTCATTAGCTTGTAGTCTTGGTGCTTTGAACACATCATTTTGATCAAATAATTTCTCAAGGGGAATGAGGCCTTTAGGAATTAAGTTGTTTTGTAATTGTAAGACTTCAGAGCTTTCCTTTGACTCTATTAACATATTTTGCTGATCTATCTGATTGTGTTCAAACTCTCCTTTTAATTCAATGAAGTTCCTTACATGTTGATCATCCTCAAAAACTTGCCAATTTGTGATATTATCCGGTATAACTGGTCTATGGCGAACCTCCACTTCATAATTTTCAGAAGAGTGCTTAGGAATGATAAAGAGACTGGCCGAAACAGCAAGAGAATCTGCAATAGAGTTTTGATCTCTAGTTTTGATGCTAAAAGAATAGGATTGAAATTTTTCCAACATTTCCAACACTAAATTTCTGTATGCTCTCATCCTTGTATCCTTAGTTTGATATGTACCTTCTACTTGTTTAATTACCAATTCAGAATCTCCACAAACAGCAATGTTTCTAGCTTTCAATTTTATCAAGGCTTCCAAACCTAAAATCAGAGATTCGTACTCAGCCATATTGTTGGTACAATCAAAGTTTAATTTGTATGAGAGAAACTTACTTTCTTCAGTTGGACTAGTGATCCAAATCCCAGCTCCTACCCCTTCTTTTCATGCTGATCCATCAAAGTATAATGACCAGCAGCCCATGATGTCTCTTTCATCTCCTTGCTGCCCTTCTTGACACTGATTTTCCGCAGGTTCATCTTGTGATTCTTTTGCAACTGATTCATTGAAAAGGATAGCTGACCCAAGACCAGTATCACATGAATAAATAGGAAAATTCTGAGGCTTGTCTTTACTGCTTACCATGTAGGCCATCCTTGTCTCGCGATACAACCTCCTTTGTTCACCAAACACTGGGATGGTAGCATATGTAAGGTCCATCTGCATTGTGCCCTTGATTTTTGTTGCCCATGACCTTGAAAGAAGCATCCCAAACTTTGGTGGAATGTCTGCAACAACAATATCCATAACAATTGTTTTTGCTGGAATTTGTGTGAGCCCCACAACAACATCTTTTATCAAACCAATGCAATGGACTCTTTTTGAATCAAAGGAAAATAAATCCTTATATGGCCTAGTTACCTCTAACCCCAGTCTTTCCATGATTACCTTAGGCATGAGATTATGTGATGCCCCTGAGTCTAACATAGCATTATGTAGAGTCATATCATGAATGCTAATGCTTATGTAAAAAGGGGGAAACTCTTCATTTTGTTCATCCTCAAGTCTTGGATCCAAGCAGATAACAAGGTTATCTTCTTGTACATTTAGGATATTAGCTACTCCTGGTTTTGAATTAAGCATTTCAACAATTTTGCTTCTGTATTTGTCTACCTTGAGAATTTCATTAAAAGGGACTAATATCTTAATTTTTGCAATCTCATTCTCAAGATTAAAAACAGAAGTAGTCTTGTCAATTTCTTTAGGAGGAGGAAGAATTTGAATATCCTTTTTGACAAGAGGAGAATCATCCTTACCTTCAACCACCTTTGATTTTTCCTTTTTATCTTCAACTGTCTTTGAGGTATTCTTCTTGGGCTGTGCTTTGTTTGTTGTAATAGGAACATCTCTATTCCTAAGATTATACTGCTTTTGCATCTCAAAGATAGCGTGCTGATAGCCCTTTAAAAAATCGGAAGGCTCTTCTCTTGATTTTACCATACTGGACTCATCATGTTCCTCCTTAGTCAAGAAAATCCCTGACTCTTCTTCATCAAAACAATGGATTGATTCCTCAGGGACTTCAGGTTCATCTTCTTCATCTACCAAATTTTGTTGGAAGGGAGGTCTCACTGGAGGATCTGCCTGCTGATTTCTGTTGTCTCTTGGCCTTTGCTGATTCTGAGGTCTTCTGAACTGAGGGTTCCTGAATTGAGGTTCCTGCTGTGCTGGAGGAGCAGAAGCATTCCCAAGAGCTAGTCGGTCCATCAATTTCTCCATGGTTTTCATCATTGTTTCAAACTTGTCTTCTTGAGCAGAGGTAGAAGGTTTCTCTTCTTCCTTCAGCTTAGTCTTTGCCATCTTTGATTTCTTAGCAGCAAGCATATTCACCTCTACCTTAATTGCATCATTTTGCATGTCAGCAAGAGAGGCAGACTCCCTTTCTCTAAGTAAAAGAGAGAAATCTGAATCAAATGATTCAGCATATCTCAACTGTGCCAAAGCTCCAGGAGGTTTCAAATGAGCTGGAATAGAATTGTATATTTTGTTAAACCTCTTAGAGAAGTTTTGGACAGTTTCGTCTGGAGCTCTTCTAAGATTGTTGTATTCGGTAAGGGCTTGGACAGGGTTGGGTCTGTTTCCCCATTTCCTTAGAAAGCTATCTTCAAATTCTAACCAGCTATGAATGCTTCCGGCTCTAAGGGCTTTAAACCATTTTCTAACTTCCCCAATGAAAGTTTGAGCAAAAAATCTTAGTTTTACATCTTCATCATCCACTTCTTCCCTGTCAACAAAATCATTGAACCTATCCACATGTTCCTCTGCTGTAATATCTTCATCTCCTCCCCATGTTGGAATTCTGGCAGCATATTTGCTAGGAAGATCATGTAAAACAGCAGGGAGAGCTAGAGGATCATACCTAGCAGGTATAGCCATAATGAATGGAGGAGCAGTGATAACAGGTATTGTATGACCGGTGGGAGCAGAACTAGTGTGAGATAGTGTCTAAGGACTATTTGGACTAGCAGAGGCAGAAGATAAAGTATTGGTACGAAAAGGACTATTTGGACTTTGCAAACCACTGACAAAGGAACTCCAATTTGGGAGAGGTAAACCAGTTTTGGATTTGAGCAAAACTTCAAAAGGATCAAGCTCTTTGAGTTGATTCAAATCTTCTTCTTCTAACAGTAATTCTGAAGTAACAACCTCCCAAAACTCTTCCTTATCTTTTTGTGACACTAAGGATGAAGTATCAATGTCTCTTTTTTGTAAATCTAAAATAATTCCAATAAGTTCTTCTTCGTTCTCAGACCTCAACAATACCTCATGAATTTTATCATCTACAATTTTATCTTCAGGACTTCTAGAAAATTCAGGGAACAAAGATTTTGATACAGATGAAGTACCTGGTATATCAGGAAATCTTTGCCTGCTCCTTGAGATGGTGTTTGGATTATCCACAGGAGTAGGTGGATCTGGGTCAGGATTACTCCTTGTATATCTTCCTCTCGAAGCCACCTTTTTAACTTTAAGATTGTATGGAGTCACCAAGGTAGAATGCAGCCTCGAAAACCTTCTGAGCTCCTGCTACCTTCAGAAGTTCAGCTTCATGATTTCGGGAAAGAATAATCTTCGGCTCCCGGCAGACGCACCAAAATGTTATCTCAAAATCAGACCCTGATAGGCTGCTGGTCAGGTTGACTCTAAGTAACTATTTCAAACCTACTTTAGGCTGAGGCCTAGCCTCCTCAACCTGAGAGGGCTCTCTCTTGATGGATTAATGATTTGATTAAAGATAAGATGGCTAACTCTTATAGAACAACTGTGAAAAATATGAATGTTGGAAACACATTAAACAACTATCCATTGGGCTTATGGAGTCAACAACACCTCAATATAACAGTGAACTTAACCTTACAAGGAAGTCAGGGCATTCAGCATTTAGACATTCACAACATCAACTCATATGGGACCACATAGTTTATAAATGTATACAGGAAATCAGAGCACATTCAGTGAATTCTGAGTGATTATACATCTATACCACTGTAAGAATTAAGAAAATGACAACATCACATATTCTGAACATAAGAAATCCTTCATGAATCCTGAGAAGTAAAGTCAAAATTATATTACTGAAAATGAGTCTTACATAAGCCAAATACAAGCTTTGTTATAAAGTTTTCCAACCCTGATTACATTTCTATTTCAGCTATATATAGAGCTCTTATTCTAACTGATCGAGATTCCTCCTCTAGCATGAGGGGAATTCGAAAACTACTTCTAATGACACCTATTAACCCTTTAACTAACTAATAAATACAACAAAGTGTTGACTAGAGTTTTTTTAGAGATCTAAATCAACTATGACTCTAACTCCATATTACATGCATGATGGCTTTAATTAAGATGATTCCTCGTTCTTTGACATCTGGTTCCCTTCTAGTTTAGTTGTGATGATCTTCAAGGCTCCATGGTTGTCTTCAATGACACATGTTTTCCAATGCCCTGAAAGATAGGAAACTACCCTTGTTTACTGGTCTTTAGTTTTCCCCAAAATATTCGAATGCAAATAAGCATGTCCTTTATCCTTTAATTACCCAAAATGGAGCAGACTGCCACGTTCTTGATGCATTGTAAGATTTTTCCCATGTACATGTGTGCAGGCAAAAGTTTCTTGTAAACTGTTTGATATATCCTGAACTGTGGTAAATGTGCTCACTTTATAGCAAAAATTTAAAGTTGGATTTGAATATATATTTTCTCCACCTGTCTTGACCTGGTTGACTGTTGATAGCTTCAGATGATGCCTTGTATGCCTTTTAGACGTTTCCCTTTCAAAATTCCCGCTTATAATTCAAAACTGCTTGATTTACGTTGAACTCATCACTTTCAGCAGTTTCGTAGCGCGCTACGAAACTGCTGAGTTATTTAAAACAGCTTGTTTTTAACCTGAGACCTTTATTAGCCGAGTGCTTGATTTCCAAAAACTTCTTTAGACTTTCCACAGGTCGAATAGGAATTTATATTTCTTCAGAAAGATAAGATCAAGCAAACTTGTCAAAATTTTGAAACAAAATCTTACTTGAAATGAAAACTCATTTAGCAGGTCCTTTAAGCTGGCTTAGCTGTGCCTTCAGATCTTCAATTTGTTTCTTCATAGACTTATTCCCAGCTCTCAGTTGCATATTGATCCTTCTGATGTATTTGGCTTCTTTGATTGCTGGTACTGTCCAGGTGTGAAATTGTGAATGGCCATCAACCACTGAATTCAGTTGGGCTTCTACAGTTGCATTGCCTTCCCATAGAGTTTTATAATACTTTGTGTGTATGACTGCATGTCTTCTAACAGCTTTCTTCAATTTGGAAATCTCATACTTAGCTGATTCTAATTGGCTCTTCAGGGCTGCTATATTATTTTCTTTAGGTGTAATGACCGTTTTGCCTGCGTTTTTATGTGTCTCTTCCCCTGTTTCCTCTGTTCTTGGCAGTACTTCCTGTACTTGTTGGAATCTCCTTGTCATAGGTCTTCTAGGTTTAAAAACGAACTCTTCAGCTGGCTCATCAAATTTAAGCCTTTTTGAGGCCTTGGATTTCTTGGTGCTTTCTTGTTCTGACTGTATTAACTCGATTTGAACTGGTAGAGACTACTCAAATTCAATAGCCTGTAATAAGTCATTTAAACTTGCCTTGGACACTGGACTTTCTTCGACTGCTATAGATTTACCTTTTTCCTTATTCATCTGGCTTCTTGTTCTTATCCTTGAGACTACTTCAGATGTGCTTGTTTCAGGTACAGTCTTTTTACCATGAGCTTTTTCCTTAGTTGATTGCTAAGGTTGATCTTGGATGACGAGTGGCTTCACTTGTTTTCTTACTTGTGACTTTGGAACTCTTTTAGCTCTTTCTTCTGTTTGGAGCTCAGCTATTGTAAAATCTCTAACAGGTGGAGGAGTGAGGCCAGTCTGGCTTTTGAAGCTAGCCATAAAAATGAATGAATTCCAATCTCTGTCTATCTTTTGGAGTCCATCTAAAACTAGTAGTTTGATCAAACCATGATGAAACAAAGAGGTTGCACAATCCTCTTTCCTCAGCTGTACCTTATCACACATCTTACTCAAACTACGGAACAGATAAAATGGTAAGTCTATGGAGACCTTCCCGGTGAAATGCAAAAGGAGTTTAAAATGGTAAGAGTAAACCTTGTTATACCTTCCTTCACGAGTCAGATATTTCTGTATGCAGGTGAGTAAGTGAGCATAATATTCTTTGACATAATTCCTGGGCACTGCCTTACTTAAATCTTCATTTACAAATTCATCCTTCAAAAACTCCTTACAAGGATTCATGTCAAATTTGAAGTTTTTAAACCATTCCTCTTGTCCTCGTGGGATCTCTGTCACAGTAGATATCACTTCTGGTGAAACCTGCAATTCTAACATGGCTACTTTTGAAGTCAAACCTGTGAAGTTAAGTGCAAATTCTTTAGTTACCTGAGCGTGTCCTCCTTGTAACTTTTTGCAAAACTTCCAGCACCTGACCTTTTTAAATGCTTTCTTCACCTCTTCATTTCTCAGTGTTATATCCAGGCCTTCAGGCTCAGTCCTTAGACATTTGCCGGATCTGTGCTCCTTTTTCTCCATTGATTCTTCCAAATCTTCGCAAACAATAACTACCAGCTCCGGTTGGAATTGTGTTTCAGCTTCTATTTGAATTTAGCCTCGCTTGATTATCAGCCTCGCTTGAGTTTTAAATTTTTCCGTTTAAAATATTTCAAGATGTAATCTTGCAGATTTGTCATTCATGCAAGACTTACGGCCATCATTAAGATTTATGCACGGTTGTCTTTCTTGGGAATGATAATTCGTGCGTATCAACAAATCTAGTGTGGTGATAGTGGCAATGAGTGGTAAAATGTGATAAGAGAGGTACATGAGCTGACATGAGAAGACACGGCCTATGACTCACCTAACGGACTTGATATTTCGGGAAAGACTCGCTGCGAAATGTACGAATCCATGATTTCGCAGCGCTGTTAGTTTTAAATTTTAATGATGCGCTGCGAAATTGCAAAAAGGCACGGTGACTAACATAAGATAACAGGTGGCTATAGAACAATGGTAGATGGAGGGGAACCAATGGGAGCTGAGAATAACTTGACTCAAAAACTCTTCAAAACTCCAGATTCTAAGGGAAAAAATTAAAACAAAATTAAACTAGCACTGACCTTTGTCATCGGGCTAGGATAAAAAGTTACATGTATCAATTTTAGTTCTAAGTGATAACATGTTCTACCTCAAAATCAAAATCAACAGCAACAGATAGAAGTAATCTAATAGAAGCTACCTTCACAACAGGAGAAAAAATATCACCAAAATCAATTCCCGACACCTGGGAATAACCTTTTGCTACCAATTGAGCTTTGTATTTCTCCACCTTTCCTTCTGCATTTGTCTTCTTCTTGAACACCCATTTGTTGTCGATGGGTTTCCTTCCAGCCGATAACTCCACCAAATCCCATTTCTCATTTTTGTGCAAAGATGCCATTTAAACAACCTTGGCGTCTTTCCAATGTTTTTCATCCTCTGAATCTACTTCTTCCTTCACAATTATGGGACCATCGTCAATAATAGATAAAGAAAAATTTGAACAGAAAGCAGATGGATTATACCTCTCTGGTTTTCTTTCTCGAACTGATCTTCTCCCACCCGAAGTTTGTGGCTCTTCATCTTCTGATTCCTCCTCTGTTGTAGACTCTGATTCTTCCTCCTTAAGTTCAAACTCTATCTTCTCAGGTTCCTTTGGTTGGACTTCATGTTTAATAATATATTTTACCTCTCTGAACACCATATCTTGGTTCTACACAACCTTCCTTTTTACTGGGTTCCAAAGCTTATAACCCTTTAAACCATCCTTATACCCAATAAAGATGCACTTTTCAGATTTACTATCCAACTTGGTTTGTTTCTCCTTTGGAACATGTACATATGCATCACATCCAAATACCCTCAAATGTGAAAGAGAGGTTTTCTTACCAGCCCATACCTCTTGTGGAGTCTTATCCTCCAACACTGATGAAGGTGATCTGTTGATCAAGTAACATGTTGTCTCCACTGCCTCTGCCCAGAATTCCTGTCCTAACTCGGCACCACTGAACATGCTTCTTGTCCTTTCCATCAACGTCTTGTTCATTCTTTCTGCAACTCCATTTTGATGAGGTGTATATGGAGTAGTCTTCTGTCGTGATATACCACACTTCTTACAAAATTCTTCAAATTCCTTAATGCAAAACTCTCCACCGTTATCTGTCCTCGGCACCTTTATCTTCTTCTCTGTCTGGTTTTACACTAGAGCCTTAAATTCTTTAAACCTGTGAAAGACTTCAGATTTATTCTTAATGAAATATATCCATGTATTCCTTGAGAATTAATCTATAAATGATACATAGTACATAGACTTACCCAGTGATGAAACCTTCACAGGTCCAAACACATCATTGTGCGCAAGCTCTAATATTTGTTTCGCCCTCTTACCACGAGAGGGGAAACTCATCGATTCTTCTTCCCATATACACAATTTTCACAGAAATCAAAATACAGAGAGATATTACTCATACCTTCTACCATAAATTTACCATTAAGTATTTGAAGGCCCTTCTCTCCAATATGTCTAAGCCTTTGATGCCACAGCATGGTCTTCTCTCCAAAGACCACTAGATTTTCTACTCCACTTTCAGGAACCACAGAGCTATTGCACCCATCAACAACAGTGCTACCTTGCATCTTGTACAGAGTTCCAATTCGAACTCCCTGCATCAATACCAGTGCCCCCAAAACCATCTTGTAGGTATCCTTCTCGAACATTGTTTTTACACCTACATCATCGATATTTCTTACAGAAATCAGATTTCTTGCTAATGCAGGAATATGCAGAACACCCAGAAGTATTCTAACCCTTCCACCCTGCATCTTCAACTTTACTTTTCTGTGACCAATGATTCTAGCCTTCCTGTCATCCCCCAAGAAGACATCACCACCATCATATTTCTCATACTCACAGAACTAGTCTCTATGGGGAGTGAAGTGAAAGGATGCACCTGAGTCAATCAACCATGCCTCATGATCTACATGTGTACTTGAAGAAGCCAAGTACACATCCCCACCTTCATCTGAGGTGGTTTTCGCCCTTGCAGAAAGAGCATCATCAAATCCCTTTCCTTTATCAGGAGCTTTAGATTTACATTCCTGTTTGTAGTGCCCTTCCTTTTTGCATTTCCAACACACCACCTTTATAGGTTTTCTTGGAGATTTAGATCTCCCTCTAGATTTAGATCTCCCACTCGATGACTTATTTTTGTTTCTATTCTGGGACCATCCTCGTATAGACAAGGCATCACCATTCTGGCTCTCCATATTTTTCCGTCTCATTTCCTCCGTCAGCAAGGATGATACTATTTCATCAAACTACAAGGCAGTTTCATTTCTACCTATTGCAATAACTAGACTATCTCATGAATGTGGTAGAGAACACAACAAACTGATGCACTTATCTTCATCTAAAATTTTAATATCAAGAGATAATAACTGACTTACCATGGTATTAAATGTGTTTAGATGCTCTATCATCGAGTCTCCATCTTTCATCCTCGGGTTATACAACTTTTTTCGTAGGAATAGTTTATTCACTAGAGACTTAGATTGGTACAAAGTCCCTAACTTGTCCCACAAAGCCTTCACTATAGCTTCCCTTGATACATTCAGCAATACTGAATCTAAGAAACACAATCATATTGTGCTCTTTGCTTTCCGATCCAACTTCTTCCATTCTTCATCGGACACTCCCATTGGTTTAGTACCTCGATCTACTGCTATCCAATGATCTTTATCCTCCAACAGATCCTCCATCTTGATTTTCCATAACTCAAAACTCTGACAATTAAATTTCTCGATCTCTATCTTTCCATTGCTCACCATCTTCTTTCACCAGCGGAATCGATCCCGCAGATCTCCCACTGAACAGGGTCTACCACAGGCCCAAGCGAATCCCCTCAACAACAAAGGCATCCCCTTGAAGCCAAAACAGCTATGATACCAAATGTAGGTTTTAACCCCATACAATAATTACCTGCATACGAATTCTAAGACACAGAAAATTAACAATGTGAGAGTGTAACACATAAAACACATATACACAGAGATTTTCCCATAGATCCCAAAACTAGGACTACCATCTTGATTTTTCATTATTGTCCTTTCAATGTTACAATACATATTTATACATGCTGAACCATCCAATACCATGGACCGAAAACCATCACGCCCAAAACCATGTGCAAAAATTCATGCACAAAACCATAGGTAGGTCTGCCCAGCCTAATATAGGGTCTAAAAAAAAAAAACTGGGGTGCTACCTCGGACCCCATAGAGTGGGGCTACTTGCACCCCTCAAACCCCCTGTGACCCCCCCCAGCTACACAATCGGCGCAATGAAGGGGGGGCTCCGACCCCCTTCTAACCCCCCGGTTAACTACATGGGCTAGTAGTGGAAAGAATATAACACAACCCAACAATTCCTTCCACATGTGGTGTTCATCCAATTCCATGACCAATGATTTCATTCATCTTTGGTTGTTCCAACACACACTCACTCGAGATGTTGCAAAGTGGTATGTCCAGAATCCTACCACATCTCATTCCATTTTCACGACGCTTGCTAAAGTGTTCCTCTCATATTTTTAGTTACCTCTACAATACGACACTGGTACAGAGCTCTTGATTGCATTCTATCAATCCTCTGCCACTCCTCTTTCTGATCAAGTCCAAGAATGGTGTAGAAGGAGGAGCATGTGTCGTGCTCCACACTTTGAAGACCATATATACCTCGATTGGTTTCTTATGACTCCTTTAGAACCTATTTCCAAATATGTCGCATCTCATTTCCTTAGACAGAGGAAGAGGCTCTCCAGACTTCTCTGAGATATGACCTGATTTATGATCAATGCGGTTATGTCTATACCATTATACAAAACCTCCCCCATCCTAGTCATGCCAATGCACCAAGGGCATCTCACGTCACTGGTGGTATCATTGGAGCTATTTTTCATCCTTCACCATATACTCAATAGAGTTATGGCTATCCATAGGGGGCACCAGTTCCTCCAACACTTATGCCCCTCCTAACAGCAATGTGTATTCAGGAAAAAGAATCTCTTATACATTAACACAACCACATCATCAGATTTCAAGGTCATCTAGTGCTCAACCTATCTACCAGACCATTTCCCCTTCACCATATTATACCTATGCACCAATGAGTGCTCTAGCCCATCAGACATTAGTGCCATAGCCTCCCATGCATCCTCAACCTCAGTAGCCACTGCCTCCTTAGGGTCAAGTGTTTTCCTAGAAGAGTGCGACCAATCCCCAAAATTTGAAGAAAAATAATAAGGGAAAAGGTAACAAGGGTAACCAAGGTAACCAACATAATCAACCTAGTGAACCCCAAGGGAACCATCCTAACACCAACAACCAGTAACAGGGCGACCATCCCAACTAGACCAAGGCTATTTGCATGAAAAAAGCCTTGTTCATGTTGTGGTGTACATGGCCATTATACTCATGAGTGTCCCCTCTTACCCCAGATGTGCTAAATGTGGGAAGCCCAATCAGCTTCTAGAGGTCACCCACCCATGCAACAACCACCTTAGAATCCTATGCCATCTCAATCGATCGTGCTCACAAATCCTTTCTCTCAGCAAGGATTTGTTGCTGCTCAAACTCAACAAGGTCAAGCAGCCCACCTTCCCTGACCGTCTAGTCCTTGTGACTACCATATCCTTATGATGAATTCTAACAAGGTCAATCCCTCTTATATCAACCTACAAACTCAGTCACGTCAATGTAACAATCCATCTACTTCATCCTCCACTGATTCCAAAACCAAAGAATCTATTGAGCCTCTTATGACACCAAATGGTCCATGATAGATCCCTCAACCTAAGTTTGAGTCAATCCCTTAGATCCCAAAAGTACCATTACACTGTAATGCGGCTTCAGACCAAGCTACCCATACATATAGTATAGAATACGACTTGGCACAATCCCCTGCTGCCATGTCGACACTAGAAGTGCTCTAGTCGTGTCCATCCAAAATAAAGGTATACTAAATACTTTTCACGTAGTAGATCCTTCACACGATCATTTAATTTTCTTTCATGTTGATACGTCAAAACATCCTCCATTATCTCCATCTATTTCTTTCCAGATACCAGTCTGAGTCCGTAAGGCCATCATCTCTCAATGCATTATTGACGAATGTGAATCCACCTGTGTGATGTCCGCTATTGTTTGGAAGCAATTCAAGTCACTTGAATTGTCCCCATCCACCATTTGTTTTGCATGTTTTGGATGGTCACTTCTCCCATCCCCTCGGCATGTATTGCAATTGTCTAGTGACCCTTGTAGGAGAGATTTTCCACGTATACATTAAGGTTATTGATGCCCCTCGAGACTACAACATTCTCTTAGGTTGTAGTTACACTTACGCCATGTCAGGCATCGTGTTTGTCATTTTCCGCAAGATGTGCTTCCCCCATGAAGGGAAGACCATCACCATCGATCAGTTGACATACTACAGCCATCATCCTTGACCTCCCCTGAGTCCATTATGTCATCAATGTTTAACAAGTAGTCTTCTACCCCTCTCACCATTTTTCCCCCGCAGTCTACAAATATTCCTCATTATTGGGTGCTTTCCCCAGTCCTCCCCCTCCTATCTCTGAGCCTATCTTTATGAGTGTTTGCATGTTACAAGCATCATGGGCTGATCAAAATTAGTCTAGTACATCTGATCTACAACCATCTCTTTAGCACCCCATGGTTACCATCTCAGTCGAGCCATTCGGATCCACCCCCCAGGAACTCCTTTTGTGAGTGCCTCTCTTTTGTTCCCATGAGGAACTATTCCTCCAAGTCTTAACTATCCAGGAGTTGTCCCGCCATGACATTATCCTGTAGGAAAGATACCTTTCTTGTTTCCTCCTCTTGGAATCTTTTATGCCTTTCTCATGGCTTCGTTGACTCTCCCTAATATGACTTTAGGGACCCCAGTGTTGTACATTGATACCCCATCAAACACTCTACCTGGCAATCTCAAACCATATCATTGTACTTTTTAACGCTGTACAGAAATTACCTGCATATGAATTCTAAAACACATAAAATAAAAATTGCAAGAGCATAACACATAAAACACATATACACAGATATTTCCCCTGGATCCCAAAATCTGGACTACCAGCTTGATTTTTCATTATCTTTCTTTCAATGTTATAATACATATTTATACATGCCAAAGCATCCAATACCCTGGACTTAAAACCATTGCATCCAAAACCATGGACTGAAAACCATCGCATCCAAAACCATGGACCGAATACCATCGCATACAAAACCATGTGCGAAAAATATGTAAAAAACCATAGGTAGGTCCATCCAACCTAATATAGGGTCCAAAACCTGCACCCCTCAACCCCCTGTGACTCCCTCCGCAATCAACACAACAAAAAGGGGGCTCCACCCCCCCAGTTAACTATGTGGGCTAGTCATGGAAAGAATATAACACAACCCAACATTCTCCCACTTGTTATTTTTTTTCCACAGGGGGCCACAAGAGAGCTTAGTCATTTATCTAGCCCCACAGTGCCCATTGCTTCTCTACACCAAGAGAATTTCTCAGAGCTCACAGATTTTGTCAATGCATCCGTAGTATTCTTCAAAGTGTCCACCTTTACCGGCAACACCTTTTTGTCTTCTATCATATCCCTCACAAATTGATACTTAACATCAATGTACTTTGTCTTTGAATGATATGCAGGTTTCTTCAACAAGAAAATTACACTTTGGCTATCACAATCTATCCTTATAGCTCCCTGTACTAACCCCATACTTGAACACAATCTCTGCAACCAAACTACTTCCATGCTTGCACAAGTGGCTGCCATGTATTCTACCTCTGTAGTTGATAGTGCCACTACAAATTGTTTCTTACTCATCAAACTGACTACACCTCCAAATAGGTTAAACACATACCCACTTGTAGATCTTCTCTGGTCTAGATCTCCAACCCAGTCTGCATCAACAAAGCCACGAATATCCAACACTCTATCTAATACTGGTCTTCCTTGGTAGCACAAACCATAATAACTAGTGCCATGCAAATACCTGACAACCCGCTTCACTGTTGTCCAATGCTCCTTTCTTGGTTTTGACATAAACCTGCTCAATACTCCCACTGCATGTGTAATGTCTGGTCTAGTATAGACCATTGCATACATCAGGATACAGACTGCAGTTGCATATGGAACATGAGACATGTCCTCTTCCACTTCTTGTGTCTAGGGACACTGTTGAGCAGATAAATTTACACCTATAGGAATACGAACCTTCATAGGTTTACTATCCTGCATATTAAATCTAGGAAATATTGTCTCGACATACTTCCTCTGGTTTAACCAAAGCTTCCTCATTACTCGATCTATTTTAATTTCCATGCCCAAAATATATTTTGTAGTACCAAGATCTTTCATGTCGAATTTGGAGGACAATTGGGTGTTCAAATCCTGGATTAGTTCTTTGTCATTTCCAACCAACAACATATCATCGACATACAAGACCAAATAAATAACACGGTCACCAATTAATTTAAAATACACACAATGATCTGCTTTGCTTCTGGTGAAGCCAAGTCCCTATATAAATGTATCAAATTTCTGATACCACATCCTTGGTCACTGATTTAACCCATACAAAGACTTCTTTAACATCCATACTAGTTCTTTCTTACCCTTCACCACAAATCCTTCAGGTTGCTTCATGTAGATTTCCTCTTCCAGATCCCCGTGAAGAAATGTTGTCTTCACATCCATCTATTCTACCTCAAAATCAAAAGTAGCAGCAATAGATAAAAGTAATCTAATAGAAGTTACCTTGGAAACAGGAGAAAAAATATCACCAAAATCAATTCCCAACACCTGGGAATAACCTTTTTCTACCAACTGAGCTTTGTACTTCTCCACCTTTCCTTCTACATTTGTCTTCTTCTTGAACACCCATTTGTTGCCAATGGGCTTCCTTCTAGCTGGAAACTCCACCAGATCCCAAGCCTCATTTTTGTGCAAAGATTTTATTTCATCAACCATGGCCTCTTTCTAGAGTTTTCCATTCTTTGAATCTACTGCTTCCTTCACAGTTCTGGGATCATCATCAGTAATAGATAAAGAAAAATTTGAAGAGAAAGCAGCTGGACTATACCATTCTGGCTTCCTTCTTTCTTGAACTGATCTTCTCACACATGGAGTTTGTGGCTCTTCATCTTCTGACTCCTCCTCTATTGTAGAGTCTGATTCTTCCTCCTTTATCTAAAACTCTATCTTCTCAAGTTCCACCCCCCTTCTAACCCCATGATTTTTGGAAATAATACTGAGAGGGGGGGGGGGGGGGTGAATTAGTATTATCAAGTCAATAAAACTTTTCAATTTCCATATTAAGATTCGTATACGCTACTTCAGTTAATGGAACCCGCATGTATACGCAACTGTGTCTAATGAAACTAGCATATATCCAAAATACTTATGATTTAGATAATCCATTAAATGTTGATCTTTAGTTAGTGCATCATAACTTCATTATCCATATGAACAGTAAGCAAGTGCAGTAAAATAGAATAGATCATCACACACAAGAAGCACACATGAACACCATGATATAAGGTGGAAACCCAATGTGGGTGAAAACCACCTGCTGCAAGTTGTCTCTATCTTCTATTAACAAGAAACTTCATTTTACAATATTTTTGTACTAGTGTAGTCTTATACCAGTACACAGGCTTCTACCTGCAGAAGGCTACAACCTTCTCTCGTTCTCCAAACTCTCCTAGAAGGGAGCTACAACCCCCTTAGCTCTTGTACTAGCCGATCCATTTACTAGTACGTAGGTGCCGACCTACTGAAATGCTCCAACCTTTACTCGTTCTCCAGCTACTACTGGAAGGGAGCTACCACCCCCTTAGCTCTTGTACTAGCTGATGTACTAGTACGTAGGTGCCAAGCTACAGAAGGCTACAACCTTCTCTTTCTTCCTCCAAGTACCACATTTCATACATTTTCAGACCGGATACTCCTGAAGCATAACACAATAAGGCCACGTTTCATCCAATTTTCATATTGGACCCATCAATATCATTGAAGCACAAAATCAATAAATACTAGCATCATCAATCACTGAAACACTTAAACCCTGTCAACAACACAGTCACCAGAACACAGAGCAGACAACAGAACTCTGCAACTTCAAATATCATACTTCATAATGTATATGCTACTACGATGAACCAAACCCACATACATACGCGCTTTCACCAAAGCCAACCCGCATACAGATCTATAAATATTCAATCATGACTTGCAGCTATTTCAAACTTAAGTTATACCCAGTTCAGAACATTACATGCATCAATATACAGATCTAGGATAAGCATAATCAACCATATAGAGATAGTTCATTTCAAACCATTTGATCCCGATCTATCCTTAGATCTTGTTCTCCATCAACTAGTGAGATTCCTCCTTAGCTCAGATCAAGCAATGCATCCTAAACCCATAACCTGCATACTGGATCTCACACTTCATCAAATATTCAAGTCTTTCTCAATGCATTTGCCTAATGATCTTCTTCCCCTTTTATAGTCTTAGGCCTTACTCAATACCATGGTTCAAAACCATTGAGAACCAATACTTGGGTTCAACACTTTGGACGCAATACCAAGGACCAAAACCATAGGTCTAAATACCATGGACCCAAAAACAAGCTTTCCCACATGTATGCGCTTTTCTGTGCATGAAAGTGTGTGCATACGCATACGTGACTTTTGATCAGCAATCCTGTGTGTATATGCGCCTTTGTATATAGTGAACCTACGTGTATACCCTACTTGGTATATAGAGAACCTGCGTATATACGCGACTTGGTACATAGTGAACCTGCGTATAACCTACGTGTATACCCTACTTGGTATATAGTGAACCTGTATATATACTTTGAGCCTGCATATATACTCTTCTTTCTTTATTCTTTGTAGTCTGATCATCAATTCCCTTCTACTGACCTGCTACACTATGATCTGTCATCTGTGTGATTTGCCATCAAGGACAACACTTGTCTCATAATGCCAACAATCTCCCCCTTTGGACTTGATGGCAAAGCTAACTTGAGAACTGTCATCTGATTCTTTTGAGTTGTCCGGCGTCCCATGCATTCAGTCACATCTGATATCTCTTATGTAGATTCATCTAGTTATAAAAAGTGAGATGTTCTTCTACGAGTGGGTTTCCATCAAGTACAACACATGCATCATAATGCCAACAATCTCCCCCTTTGGACTTGATGGCAACAACACCAAATCACTCTCCCCCTTTGACATCAAGGGCAAAGGGCGGACCAAGATATTCTCTTTCCTTGATAAACATTCCGTTGTCCATACTCCCCATGAGTACCTGTTGAAATCTCTGAATGAGCTCCCCTTTTGTATATGCCAAGGTGTACCAATCTGTCCAAGCTCCCTCTGAGTACATGCTTAAAGCTTTGCTTGTTCATGCTCCCCCTGATTGTAAGCAAGGTCTGCAAAAAGATGTTCTACAAGAAAGAACATGACTCTATACATCATAAGTGACCTTCCTAGCACCAAAGTCTCATACATACATCCATCTCCCAACCAAGTGGGGATATACCAGAATTGACTCATCTACCCAACCAAGTGGGGATACACCAGAAGTTTACATATGACAAATAAATACATTACATTATTCATCCCAGGCATAGTGGGGAAACCAACATAGGCCGTTACATGACCTTGATAAGAAAAGATATACATGACATAGAGATGAAATATCTAGAGCAAGACTATGAAAGTCACCAATAACTAATATTAGCAGCACTATCCAGATCAGCAACCATGTTCTCCTTCTGCACCTGTTCCATTTGTGCCAAATGGTCTCTATCAGGCCCATATCAGACTCTTCTCATCCTAAGTTTGGCCCACTGATTTCCTTCTAATCAACATATATGCGACTGTATCCATAGAAACAGGCGTATATACGTGGATCCTCCTCGTGAAACTCGCGTACAACCACTTCCAGATCAACAATATGTAAATGTCTTATAGCAAGGTATGTTTTCATATAGATATCAACTCATCCTTTTGAACATCATCATAAAATCATTCACATTATATCATATGTGAAAAACACCATAGTCATCTCATCATCATCAAGATATGCATGATCTTATATACCATCCATGTAACATTACACGGGAATATCCCTTATCTGACAATCATCAATCAACATATGTGAGTATCAACCTATCATCATATCATATCTCCAACAATGCAACTCCATGTATCCAGCATATTGTATATAGCACTATGTATCTAGAGCTCAAGACAAGACTTCTTGATATCATCAACAGCAACAATCCTCATCCACATGAGTGCCAAGAATTATAGGAAACTTGCATCATAATTGTATTATATGATCTTTATGCATATGATGACAGCAACATATGAGTAACTCATTATCAAGTAAAGAAGATGTGTATTCAAGCTTTGTACTTCTCCTTATCCTTATGAAGATCACCATGTAAACACCATATATGCATCATTAGAGAATCAATCCACAAATCTGATCTGAACATCAACTATCTAACCCTAAGAATCATATGAGATTTTGTCATGGATAAATCATAACCATATCATAGCAAGATATATCATTTAGCCATATAAGCATCATCACCAAGGACTACTAACCATAATGCCAACAATGCATTATTCAAAACATAAACTCCCCCTGAACCTGTGCCATCTATTTACTATCAGATCTGATCATGTATATATCATCAAGAAGTATCACGACACCATCATCATCAAGTTAGGATCAAAAACACTTCTAAACATCTTATGAGTAGCAAGACATTTCCACACATCATTAGCAGATTGTAACCATTATCACACAGAGCAAATAATGGACTGAATCATATCAGACCCTTTTTCTGAACCTGTCCCTACTGCTTTTCTCAACATGACATATACGCGAATGTGCAATGTATAACTCACGTATATACATGACTTCCATTTATGAAACTTGTGTATGAGATTCAGGACACTAAAGTTTTACACTTTCAGCTCCTACTGAGCCTGTTATGTATGTGTTGTGCTGTGTCTGAGTATATTGTGTTGTGCCACATCTTTCTGACTGTACTTCCTTCTTGTTCCATATCTTCAAGCGTGATGATGTTTTCTCCTTTTGGTATGGTGCCTGTACTTTTTTCTTGCATTCCTTTACTCTATGTCCAAGCTTGTTACATGCATAGCATCTTACATGTTTCATATTCCTTCTGTAGCAATCAACAGCTTTGTGACCAAACATATTGCAAGAAAAACAATATCCTTGAAAGTACCTGGAATGTGATGAGCTTTCTGTGTGATGATCTTGAACTATTCTTCTTCTGCATCTGGCTGTAACATGTCCAAGATTATGACATACATAACATTCAACATTACCCATCAGAGGAGTGAAAGATTTTCTTTGAAGAATTTCTTTCCTTGGCTGATGGTGGGATTGACTTCTCATCTCCTTGTTGAGCATTTCAGATTTTTCATTAGAGTTCCTTGTCTTACTTTGTGAACTAGATTCACCTTCAACAGATTCATGAAAACCAAGACCAGCTTTGATAGCGGGAGACCTTTGATTGCTAAGAATATCATCCAAGATCTTAGTACTATCTTGAAATCGTAAGAGCTTATCCTTTTCTTCTAAGTTATCTTTAAGAATATTTACCTCAACCTGATGTTGTCCCTCCTTTTCATGATACTGCTTCTTCATGTTTTCTTCAGCTTTTCTTCCCTCTTCAAACTGATGTCTTAGTTCAAGAACTTCGTTTTCTTGTTTTTCAAGAGCTTGGATTAGTTCTTTACTCTGCTTCTTTGATTCTTCAAGATCTTCCTTTAGCGAGAGGATCGTAGCTTCAAGCCTTTCATAATAACTAGATCTATCTCTAAGTTTCTTGATTGTCATGCTCCTTTCATTGACTTCATTTCTTAATGATGTCACTTCATCCTGCAGATTTTGATATTGAACTACCTTGTCCTTGAATACCTTCCTTACCTTGTAATCTTCCTCTAGTTCAACTTTTAGTTTGGTAGCTTCTTCTTTGAAAACACATTCCCTTTTGTTCAATAGATCTTTTTGATCTCTAATTTTGTCTGTAATACTTTTAAATTCTGCCTCTATTTGATATCTTTCTTGCTCACCCATAAGAGAAATTTCAGTTGTTTCGTTATCACTTTCATCATCTTCAAATGGATAGATAACTGTATCACCAGAAGATAACAAATTCATACCTGATAGTTCATCATCATTCTAAAGTGATTCTGAATCTGAAGTGCTTCTTCCACATATTCCCCAATCAATACTCCCACTATCATAGCTCTTCTGAGATGTATTCTTTTTCTTATGTGCTTTCTTCTTAAGCTTCTTACCCATTGTTCCACGAATCTCCTTCAAGCGATCAAGATTCTACCAAAGGACCTGCTCTGATCCCAATTGTTGGAAATAATACTGAGATGGGGGGGTGAATTAGTATTATCAAATCAATAAAACTTTTCAATTTCCATATTAAGACTCATATACGCTACTCCAGTTAATGGAACTCGTGTGTATACGCAACTGTGTCTAATGCAACTAGTGTATATCCAGAATACTTATGATTTAGATAATCCATTAAATGTTGATCTTTAGTTAGTGCATCAGAACTTCATTATCCATATGAACAGTAAGCAAGTGCAGTAAAATAGAACAGATCATCACACACAAGAAGCACACATGAACACCATGATATAAGGTGGAAACCTAATGTGGGTGAAAACCACCTGTTGCAAGTCATCTCTATCTTATTTTAACAAGAAACTTCATTTTACAATATTTTTGTACTGGTGCAATCTTATACCAGTACACAAGCTTCTACCTACAGAAGGCTACAACCTTCTCTCGTTCTCCAGACTCTCCTGGAAGGGAGCTACAATCCCCTTAGCTCGTGTACTAGTCGATCCATTTACTAGTACGTAGGTGCTGGACTACTGAAATGCTCCAACCTTTACTCACTCTCTAGCTGCTACTGGAAGGGACCTACCACCCCCTTAGCTCTTGTACTAGCTGATGTACTAGTACGTAGGTGCTGACTTACAGAAGGCTACAACCTTCTCTTTCTTCCTCCAAGTACTACATTTCATAAATTTTCATATTGGATACTCCTAAAGCATAACACAATAATCTGAAGGCCACGTTTCATCCAATTTTCATACTGGACCCATCAATATCATTGAAGGAAAAAATCAATCAATACTAGCATCATCAATCACTAAAACACTGAAACCCTGTCAACAACGCAATCACCAGAACACAGAGCAGACAACAGAACTCTGCAACTTCAAATATCATACTTCATAATGTATACGCTACTACGATGAACCAAACCTGTGTACATACACGCTTTCACCAAAGCCAACCCACGTTCAGGTCTATAAATATTCAATCATGACTTGCAGTTATTTCAAACTTAAGTTATACCCAGTTCAGAACATTACATGCATTAGTATATAGATCTAGGATAAGCATAATCAACCATATAGAGATAGTTCATTTCAAACAATTTGATCTCGATCTATCCTTAGATCTTGTTCTCCATCAACCGGTGAGATTCCTCCTTAGCTCATATCAAGAAATGCATCCTAAACCCATAACCTACATACTAGATCTCACACTTCATCAGATATTCAAGTCTTTCTCAATGCATTTGCCTAACGATATTCTTCCCCTTTTATAGTCTTAGGCCTTACTCAATACCATGGTCCAAAACCATTGAGAACCAATACTATGGACCCAATACCTGGGTTCAACACTTCGGATGCAATACCAAGGACCAAAACCATAGGTCTAAATACCATGGACCCAAAAATAAGCTTTCCCACATGTATGCACTTTTCTGTGCATGAAAGTGCGTGCATATGCATACGCGACTTTTGATCAGTAATCCCGCGTGTATACATGCCTTTGTATATAGTGAACTTGCGTATACCCTACTTGGTATATAGTAAACCTACGTATATACACGACTTGGTACATAGTGAACCTGCGTATAACCTGCGTGTATACCCTACTTGGTATATAGTGAACTTGTGTATATACTTTGAGCCTACATATATACTCTTCTTTCTTCATTCTTTTTAGTCTGATCATCAATTCCTTGCTACTGACCTGCTGCACTATGATCTATCATCTGTGTGATTTGCCATCAAGGACAACACTTGTCTCATAATGCCAACAATCTCCCCCTTTGGACTTGATGGCAAAGCTAACTTGAGAAATTTCATCTGATTCTTTTGAGTTGTCCAGCATCCCATGCATTCAGTCACATCTGATATCTCTTCTGTAGATTCATCTAGTTATAAATAAGTGAGATGTTCTTCTACGAGTGGGTTGCCATCAAGTACAACACACGCATCATAATGCCAACAATGATTAACTACATGGGCTAGTCGTGGAAATAATATAAGACAACTCAAAAATCATGCTTTGATCCTGTTAAAATGGTCCCTATGACCCCTGTCATGGCTCCAGTTCCACCACAACATCAACGGGAACACACTCCTATTGTGAAAGCATCTAGATAGGGGGGCAAAGCCAAGAAGAAGGAACCTAAGGACAAGGCTCCCCAAGCACCTCCAACTCCCAGAGCTTGAGAGTTGACACCTCCCTGCACTTTGTGTAATGTTGTTGGGCATGCCACCAATAACTATCCCGACCTTCCTCATCTCAAAACTTTGCTCATGAAACGCTCCCTGAGTCAAGTATCCCTAAGGTCCAAGTTACCTTAGCGGGACTAGCCAAGAAACTAAAAACTTTGCACACAAATCACCCTTGTGCCTTGTGCGATCATTATGGTCACTATTCCCATTTTTTCCCTCAACATGACAAATTTCATGATTGCCTTCAAGCCCTTTGCAAATATGAGGCCACTCGTAGTGGATCACCTACTCCTCTATATGTGGATTCTGGTACCACTAGTACACCAGAATAGGGAGACTCTGGTCCAACCATCTTGATCCATGTTATAGACATATTTGTGCACTGCAAACCCAATCATATATATCCATAAACCAAGGGCTTCTAAACCCCTAAAAGTGTTGTTTCATAGCCTAAAGGAACAAGGTCAGCTGATTACATCATTTCCCAGAATTTCTCCTTGAAAAGCTGCTCAGAACTTGTCAAAACTAGACCATACAGACTGCTCCATGCTAAGGGTGTGATGCATCTCACCTGTCACATGCAAAGGGTGCGATGCATACTGAACAACCCTTCTATAGGGTCCAATGAGCGAGAGCAGACAAATGGCAGAGGCAGTTTGCTAGGTGGAAACCTGGAGAATCTTCTAGAAACTACTCATTTGACACTTGCCTCTCTAAATTTGCCCAGGGATGAGTAAGAGATCATCAAATCTCCAAGTGGAACCAAGAACTATCAGTGAAATGACACTAATCAAAATCCCATAAGCTGACTCACCCACCTGCAAATATCTATATATACCTCCCTCATCTTAGAGATCCAGAGGCTGGAATTTTGTATTTTGTAAGGAATTGTTGTTGGTTTCTCTATGAAACATTATAGTGTTGGGTGATCTAGCTTTTCATGAGGTGAAGAGGGCTTTCATGCTGGGAGGATGGCACTGAATTAGACCATTGGGTTGTAATCCTCTCTTCTACTACTTCTATCAATAAAGCTATTTGAGTTTTCCTCCATATGCTTGTATATCTCTGAATCTTGTATTTGTGTATGCATTTGTATGGTTAATATACATCTGATCCTATATTTTTTATGGTTATAGATCTCTATGCTTTGATGGAATTATGTTGCTTTGACTCTACAGGTGTTCTTTGAAGTGGGACAAGTGAGGAAGGAGTGGCGAAGTTCTGTCAAAGGAAGGAGGAAACAAGCAAGGAGCCAAGCGAAAGACTGAGGTTGTTACTCTCTGCATCTCTCTCATCTATCTCTCATAAAGGAAAACACAAGTAACTTTGGGTTGTTTGTTTCTAAGATAGCTACCCGTCTTAGTGGGACTAGCAACTCTGAATGGACACTAGTTTTCCCAATAACAAAATGACGATTCCACTAAGGAGTGAATAGTTTGATTGTTATTCACTATTGTTTTCTTTATAAACAACAGATGAAGCCTGAAGTTAAGCCAGCTAGCCTTCGAACTGCTTTTGTTATGCAACTGCAAAGTAGATCAATGATGCTTCAGTCAATCTCCGGGTTAGTTTATGAACTGAACATCTGACTTGCAAACATCCTAAGTTCCCTAGTGGTAGATCAAATAACCTCATTAGATCATCCCCTACACTTTGTGTTTACTGCCTATCATAAGCTCAGCCTAAACCCGTGAACTTAGTTGCAAACTGTGAGTAAAAACCAAGCTCAGTCTCATCCCTGGACCATCATGCTATCTCTCATTGGCAATCTGGATGCATCGCACCTCCCGTGTGTTGCAGGTGAGATGCATCCCTATTTCCCTGTGTTACAGGTGTGATGATTGAATGAGACTGTCTCTGCCTCCAGATTTTGGTTTTTTCTTCATTGCCTTCAGCTTTATTCGGTAGTTTTGCTGTCTATGATCAGTATATCACAGTTGAAACCTTCTTCCTTTACATTATTTAGCATCCATTGATAAGGAATTGTGAAATTTTTTATGTATTTTTCATCATTTACAGTTCTCCTTTGCAAACAGTAGCTTAATCAAATTGTCGTCTTTTGATTTGAAAGTGTCGCAAGTGTCGTTTTCAGTCAAAGAAAAGAGTGTCGTAAAGTCTTCCTCTTTTAGATATTCAATTACACTTTTGCTATTGTATTTGATTTGAATCATCAATTCTTCAAAGTGTCGAAAGCAGTTTTCAAGTCGAAATTGAAAGTGTCGTCTTAGTCTTCCTTTCATTTTTGAACAAGAAATTGCTAAAGTGTCACTTTGAGGAAAGATAGTTCAGATTTGTACTTAGTTTTCTTTTTCTCATTCTCACATTAAGGAAACTGTAAAAAAAAAAAAAAAAAAAAAAAAAAAATCATTTGCATTTGCATTTAGACTGCATGCGGAAATTGATTTAGGATAGTGCATCTTAGTGTGTGCTCTCTGCTCTATGTTGAAATAATTTTACATCTCTTTCCTTAGTAGCTAAGATTTTCATTGCTAAAAGAAAGTAAACGATTGTTTATCATCTTAGATTGCATATTTAGGAATTGTATATCTACATCACATGATGAACCTTAAAGGCAAACTTCTTAAGAAAGATCAACTGTAAAATAAACCTCAATGAACATAAAAATGCTTTGGTATCTAACACACAACGGCTAGAGATATGTTCCGAAGTCGTTAAGCCTGGTAACTATCATTTTCATCGTAGGTTGGGTGATTCGTCCTCTTTGATACGACAAGTGCCAGTACGAACTTGTGCTCCCACATACCATCGAGTATATATTGGGAGACCAAAATATGCTATATCCTTTATCCTTAGGAAGCCGTTTCTACCACCCTATCGATCGCAATGCACTAAACACAACATTCGGGAAGATTAACTGCCGTACATAAAAAGTATTCTATAGTTTTTCAATTAGTTTGGTAATCCCTTTGTCTAGATTTCCAGAGTAGTTACTTTCATTCCTTTTAAGACTTCTTAAAAAAAAGGTCCATCTGAGCACTTGTCACTTCAGGCTCATTAAAAATTGAAGGCGACTAGAGTCATCTTTAGCCTTTTCTCGACTCTTCAAAATTCAAAAAGCAAGTTGTGTCAAAGTGTCATAAAATTTATTTTAATTGGAATAACATCACTATTCCCTCGTTGGTCTTAGGTTGAGAAAAATGGAGTCCACCAATCAAGGATTTCGCCTTGGGGGAAATCCTAGTCCTTTCTCTTCTTGGGGAGATGTTTGTGCTCCACACATGGCTACATTGTCCCTTCCAGGACTCATAATTGGCATGCCAGTATGGCTTTTCTTGACCTCTATCGTTCAAAACACCATAGTTCCTAAGCAATCAAATCAGCAACTAGATGATATTAGAGTTGCTCCCCCACCTTCTACTTTGTTTGTTTCTCCCTCTCCTTCTTCCTCTTCGCTTGGTGAAACTAGTAACACTAAAAACCAAGCAACTGAGAAGAAGAAGAAAGGGAAGGAGAAGAAGAAGAAGAAGAAACCAATGGAGAAAGGGGGCAACTATGCATCATTTTTCAAAAATCCACACACTGCACCATCCAAACCTAAATCTCCATGTGTCATTTGCAAAGGAGACCACTATCATCGAGATTGTCCTGTATCCTGCAGATCTTAAGGGATTGGTCTCCCCACTTGCACAATCCAGTGTCTTCAACCTCTAACGATCATGTTGAGAATACACCATCAACTAGTGAAAATGAAGTCAATGGACAGAAAGGAAGATCTAAATTTCCTTGTAGACTGTGTGAAGGCGATCATGCCCTCCACCATTGTCCTTTCCTGGACGAAGCTCAAAGAGTCTTTGATAATCGTCCTGCTTCACTACAACGACTTCCTCCTGGATACAAGAAACTCTTGCCGAGTCCATCGCTAGTTGAAAATCTTACTTATACACCTTTTTTGTCAGTCGAAGCATCTATCATTGAAGATATACCCTCTGAGTCTGCACTGGACGAAAGTCAACAGGTCGAGACTGTAGTCGACCCAGTCCTGTCTTCAGAAGGTCCACCTTCAGATGATACAGTCTCCAAAGAGAATGGAATGACACCATTCAAATTCTTTTTGTTAACATAGAATCTGATGAACATGGGGGCAATCTACCTATTCCTTTACCGCAGGAAGGAATTTCATCAGAGATTCATCCAGTCATTTATTCAGTCCCTCCTCCAAGCAATCTAGTCGTTTCCTTCGATTGGAATCTACCAGGGAGACCCCACCTACCATCTAATGTACCATTCTGAATCATATTACAAGCTTACAGAATGATCATGGCTGGTACTATCATAGATGAAGGGGCTTCCATGAGTATCCTTTCCTCAACTACTTGGAAATCACTTGGTTCGCCATCGCTTCTGCCTAATATTCGAAATCTGTCAGGCTTCAACAAAGGAACCAGTCAACCGTTAAGGATCCTTCCAAATTTTCCTATAACTTTGAGAAGGAAAACCGTTCATCTAAATGAGATGGTAGTCCAAGGGCCTCTAGATTACAATCTACTCCTTGGGCATGACTACATTTACAGCATGGGAGCTATTGTTTCCTCACTCTTTCGAGTGATGTGTTTCCCGTATGAATGCAGAATGGTCCAACTCGTAGACTAGCTTTCATTCCCCGGTTCAAACACAACTACTAGTCAAATGCCATCCCTAACTGGTCTTTTTGCATAAGGAATGTCTCATCGACCTCCAGTCCATCCACCTTATGAGCGCGAGTGATTCAGTGAATTTGACTAAACCCAGGGGGCATGCACCCTGGTCTGCCTCGACAGAAAAACCCCATATATAAGGTAGGTTTCTGCGTAGGATATATGACTAGTCTGACACACCCATCCATTTAGGAAAATGGGATTAGACTGGAATAAGATTCCTTCATCAAACATTATGTGAGTGGAACCTCCCACCATTCACCTTTGTCTATTTCGATGGACATAGCCAAGCAAGTTTTTTGTCTACAAATGCGGATGGAACAACCTTGCTTTAATGCAAGAACTTCCATAAGGTAACCTGGAAACTCTACTTCTCTTTATAACTGGGGGCATGCAAACCTTTTGTACACAAGTGAAAAGCGACCAACGTAACTCTAACCTCATAGTTTTTACTAACTTCAACTACTTAAGTTAGGTGATTGGTCTGATTAACCATTCACCTTTGTCGGGATCGACGAAAACGACAAAGTAAAGGAAAGGTTTTCCGTCGAGAAGCTATCCTACCTAACCTAAGTAGTTCTTTAACCCCTAGGATAGTAGTTGGTCATTCCTAGCTTGCATACAAAAGGCTCTGGAGCAAAGTTGCGCATGGGACAAGCTCCCTAAAAAATGAACCTACTGATGAGAGACATCCTTATTATACGACTAGCACAAGCAGGTTTACGAGAAGTTCAAGATTGTTAAAAAATAAAACCTAGCAATGAGCATATGTTCACCCAGAGTTCAAGCTCATTAAAAAATGAACCCACTTTCGGTAAATAACCTTTGTGATCACATTAGTATCAGCTTTTGAGTCTTTGTCGTGTTCTTACCATCACCTCCACTTTTTAACCGATCATACTCCTCCACTTGATTGTTTACCCTTTTGAGGAACAACTGCAACGAGTGATTCTGTTGACCACCTTCTTTACACTACCATGATTGAAAAGTTCCAAACCTTACATAGAACCAGTTGCTACCCGAAAATATCACTCGTTCCTCAAAGATGAGTCTCTTTTAACCTATTTTTAGACTCATAAAATATAAAAAGATTGCTGAGCAATTGGCCTCTCCAGCTCATTAAAGTGATTGGAAGTGCCATCCCTCCTCTATATTTTAATCTTTTTGGACTTGAGGGATCATTACACAAAAATATCGAGCGCTTGTCTTTTTCGGCTCGTTAAAGTGATCGAAAAAGTCACCCCTTTCGTATTATTTTATACTTTTTCGGACGTAAGGGATTATACTACAAAAAAAGATTATTGGAGTTTGCTTTCCGTCTCTTTTCAGACTTTCTAAAACTGGAAAGGACTAAGGTATATTTGTTGTTAAAATCGTTAAAACAATAGCGACAAACTTGTCCATTACAGACAAGAGCGAGTTTCACTGTCGCTAGGCTCGCTAAAACATAGCGACAGGTTTGCCCGAAGGGAAAATTATAGAACAAGCATATGTTATCCTCCTCAATCCTGACAAAAATAAAGAGGTACTGGTCAGCAACTGGGGAAAATTGGGAAGAAAACTTGAAGAACTTCATTGGTAGCAGGTCGCTCTTGAACATGACACTTTCACTCCATCACCATGATTGAGTCGGGTTGGGTTATTTCGTTCACCGGTCATATCACCATTGGTCCTCTGTACCATCCATTTTTGGGGTTAACACTACCAATCCATTTTCAGTGTCACCGATATGTTCAAGATAAGTCACTCAGAGAATTCACCAACCCAGCTTACGCGTCATCCGCTGCAATACCTTCACTCTCCATTTTTCATGACCATCATCCTAAACCTTGTAACATCATATTGTTTTCACCTCCACAAAATCATTTACTTTATTCTGTGTCATAGATGTGGGATTCATTAAGGCCCTCCTACGACGGGTCACTTCTTGTCGACATCAGCTCATTATCCAAGAAGGTTACTTAGGAACAACCCTTTTAGTACTTTGAAGCTTGCATGCCTCAATGGAAAGTTTCTCACTTCCAATGACAGGTTACATCAATAGCCTTTGACCAAAAGATTTTGCGTGGTGTTCAACATCAACTCATGTATTCACACCATTTGAATTGTACTGCAGCACCTTGAGGGTCAATATCATTATCGGTAATTCCTCTCGTGCCTATTAATCGCTTACATCATTGGCTGGTAATTAGGCGATGTCTTTCCATGTTCGACACCAAAACATCTTTTCACATGGAACGACTTGTACTCCGAGTGAAGATTGAACGAGTTTGAAGACCCCAGATCTAGTTTCATCCATCTGAGCTACGATATATTTAGGAAAATAAAGACATCAAATGTACATCATAACTACACAGATAATCCTCCGAGCCAAGGAGTGATGGCTCTACCAGAATCATCAGTCTGCCACATAGACAGTTGTCTATCCTATGTACATGAAAATGAATTTATAAATTTGAGCATGGGAATGCCCGCCTTAGCTAGATCATATATTATGAAGATAATGTATTGTATTATATATTATTACAAGTCACCTTCCAGTTTGAAAAACCTTGGATCCTCATGATAAAGCATTTCACCCGACATCAGAATATTTACGACCTCATGCTTTAGGGGGCAACTTTTATAGACATATTTGGGCACTGCAACCCCAATCATATATGTCCATAAACCAAGGGCTTCTAAACCCCTAAAAGTGTTGTTTCATACCCTAAAGGAACAAGGTCAGTTGATTACATCATTTCCCAAAAGTTCTCCCTGAAAAACTGCTCAAAACTGGTCAAAACTGGAACATACAGACTGCTCCATGCTGAGGGTGCGATGCATCTCATCTGTCACATGCAAAGGCTATGATGCATACTAAAAATCCCTTATGTATGGTGTGATGAGTGAGAGTAGACAAATGGCAGAGGTAGTTTGCTAGGTGGAAACCCAGATAATCTTCTAGAAACTGCTCATTTGACACTTACCTCTCTGAATTCACCTAGGTATGAGTAAGAGATCATGAAATCTCCAAGTGGAACCAAGAACTATCAGTGAAATGACACTAATCAAAATCCCAGAAGCCAACTCACCCACCTGCAAATATCTATATATGGATCCCTCATCCTAGAGATCTAAAGGCTATAATTTTGTATTTTGTAAGGAAGTGTTGTTGGTTTCTCTATGAAACATTATAGTGTTGGGTGATTTAGATTTTCATGAGGTGAAGAGGGCTTTCATGCTGGGAGGATGGCACTGGATCAGACCGCTGGGTTGTAATCCTCTCTTCTACTACTTTTATCAATAAAGCTATTTTAGTTTTCCTCCATATGCTTGTATGTCTCTAAATCTTGTATTCGTGTATGCATTTGTATGGTTAATATACATCTGATCCTATATTGTTTATGGTTATAGATCTCTATGCTTTGATGGTATTATGCTGCTTTGACTCTACAGGTGTTCTTTGAAGTGGGACAAGTGAGGAAGGAGTGGCAAAGCTTTGTCAAAGGAGGGAGGATTCAAGCATGGAGCCAAGTGAAAGACTGAGGTTGGTACTCTCTGCGTCTCTCTCATCTATCTCTCATAAAGGAAAAGACAAGTAACTTTGGTTTATTTGTTTCTAAGATAGCTACCTGTCTTGGTGGGACTAGCAGCTCTAAATGGACACTATTTTTCCCGATAACAATCCCTCCCCCTGATCTCATGATGACAGACTCCACAATCCACATCCTTTACATGTCATCATTCTTGAGTTCCTCGCAGGAAAACCTTTCTGAGATGTTTGTGCACGCTTCTATCGAACCTCCTTTTTTGGAAGCCCTGATCTCAACATCAATAGATTTTCCATCTACTAGCTTATCGTCTACCATTCCATATGATGTGTATCTGAACCTTCTTTCTCAGGATGATGCACCAAGTACCATCGTCGCAACATGTATTTAGTCTTCCTCCCATCCACCCATCTCCTATTCTGATGAATATATCATGGAAGCTAAGTCTACCCCTGATTACCCTCGCACTTAGGCAAGGGGGCATCTCTTCTAAAGGATTCTCAAGGAAACCTCCTTCCTAATCCTCCCAATGCACTCCTCAATAACTTTCACTCATATCATATCGCATTGATTTCTGGGTTTTTATTCCTGTCATGCAGTTAGGTAGTTTGCATCATCTCGTCTGTTGTCTTTTTCACCTTTTAGATGGATCTATCATCCACATTGCATATCAGTTATGCTAACAATGTGAGTCGCTTCTCTATGAATCTAGCCTCAGCAGCCTGGGCCACTTTCACCCCCATTTCATATGTTATTCCATTCAAACAACGTGTGCATTGGATCTGCCATTAATAACCAGGTCAAATATGATGCAGTGATAGGTTTGTTAGTCGATTCCCTTGATCATATCATACTTCATCCTCATGTTCATTTAGATTCCATGTTGCTATTTATGCAATTGAATGGTGTGTATCATGTGCATAACCAAGTCCTATTTGGAAAACATCTATGAGTTAATTTGTCGGTACATGAATTTGAAATAATTACTTTCATTCATGTTCCTAAAGCCCAAAATAACTATGTAGATACCATAGAAAATAACATTCTAGATTGGTATTTATCACATGTATACCACAGAGGACAACCATAAACACAACACATGGAAAACCATCATCGTCATATAAAAGATTCATAATCACACTATGTAACACATAAAACAAATAAATGTGTTTGGATTCCACCACTCTAAATACATCTAGTACGCACATAGCATACTGGGGGGCATATAGGCCCCTACATCATGTGTACTTTCTTTGGAGGATCTTGTGCCAAGTTGGGTTGATATGCTTGAATCCCTTTTTCGTACACTTGAAACACAATGGCACTCCACAAACTCCTTCTGCTAGGGGGCATCATTCCCACCTTTGCATAGTAGATCAGTCCCCTCCATCACATATGCTTGCGAACAGTCTCCCATGCTTGGGGGCATGATGGTTTTCCCCTGGCCATCTTCTCAATTGGTTAACATAAGTCTCGACCTAGACCCCACCAGATCTAGGTATGATCGATTATCCTCCCATTCCTTGGATAGTTTTTCCTACCGGCCTCTCCGGCGAGCCATATTCACACCACATATCATAGGCATTTGATACCATATCTTCAAATATTCTAATATATGTTATACCAACTTTATGACATAGTCCCCATGTTTGACTTAGTGGGTGAGGATGATTCTAGACCTCTAGTAGTTCATTCTTGTTTTCCTCTTCCCTTAATTCTTCACCAGGAACCATCATTCCAAGAAGCATTAAAGCCATATTTATAGAAGTAAGGCCACTTTCCTAAAAGTCACGGATCCTAATTCCGATGGTCGGTTTGTCTACTATGATATCCACAAGATTTAGGGCCTTCTCCTCCTCTCAAATTGGAGGGAAAATTCCCTTTTATAGAAAAACCCACAATTTTTCTGTCATACATTGTGACTAGACCATAGCTACATTTGATAAACCATCAACACCATTGGAAATCTCTCATCGATTACTATAATGTGTCTTTCTTAGTTTTCGATGATTTTACACTTAACCGGGAAGCCATTTTTTCAAGAAGGATCACTTCGTCGCCTCTCAAAATCAAATTTCTTCATAAGAGACACTTGTACTTTGGATTCCACCTTCCCTTGGAAATTTTCATCTCACATGTCAATTTTCATCATAAGCAACCATCATTTGCTCATGTTTTCATGGTCCCCACGGGGCCTATTCTTTGTGGCAGCGCAACAAGTCACCCTTGTTCAGAGCATCCGTGATGAGTCACCTTTACATCCATGTAGTCTGTTTCAAATCCCATTATATCATGTCACAGTATTCCATCCATATTTGCATACCATTCATCCTATGTTTCCCATTTTGGCCTTCAATCATACTGCCCACCATCCCCTCCAGAGTCGATTCAGTCACTGTCAGGTCAACTGTGCAATTTATGCTCTGACAAGAGAAGTCATATGTTTGTCCCTCAGTCCCATTTTTCCCATTGTCCCTGGTGTCATTCCATCAATCACATTACTCTTTCCCCTCGTGCCTTTGTTGAGGCTCCCCATTGCCTCACCTATTGTAGGCCTTATTCTATCTACATCAACACATCTATTCCAAAAGAATGGCCTAGAGGGCGACGTATCTTGGTTCCAGCTTCCACTCTTGTTTGGTGCCTCGGATCAAGAAAAGGGAATCATCATTTCCCTTTGACTTGATTGTTTCATGTTCGTGATTCATACACTTGATGGTCCAATGATGCAGCAGATTATACCAATGATTCCTCGGTGTGTGTGAGATGTTTCAGACCTCGTGAGGGGGTGGCCCTTCAGGTAGCCCCCCACATGCTCAGATACCTTCCTATTATGCTACAACATTAGATGAAATTCCACAGATTTGATGGGTTCATTTCCTATCGCTTTCAACGTTCATAGCATGCATGTCTCCTACATATGATCAATTCATTTTTGTAGAGCCCTGCCCTATTCAGCGGGGCTTCTTTGGTTGTTCTACCCTCCCTCCCACCCATTTTTTGAGGGAAGGGACATTATATCTCATGTTCTCATATGTTATTGTATCCAGTCCTAGCTCATGTTTTTTCCAGGCACATTATGTATGTGAGACACATTGTATTATTTTCTGGTTCATTTATGCCAGTATGTCATGTACCATTCAGCATGTACTTTATTACTCAGTTTCATTTTCCTAGGTGCATTATTATTTTTGTACTAAGGTATCTCGATGGGTATAGGTATGCCTCCCCTGCCTCACTGAGATCTGGTACCACAACATAAAGAGACTTGCATTGGTCTTGCCCCCCCGTCACTATCCTCTTTCGCTTTAGCTCCATTGGTCTTTCTCTCTCTCTCTCTAACTCCACTTTGTTGTCTAGTGATTGTGTACATACAATGTACCTCAATCATACTTTTTTCTCCTAACACTCATACGTTGGGGAGAAATCTGTTATCACAAAAAAATGATCATCTATCCATAATGTACTAGATGCACCGAAGTACACCATGTAGGGCCAATTTTACCATAATAAAATTGCTTTCACTATGTGAAATTACTTAATAAACCACATTTTGTTAAGTCATTTATAATTAACCCATGAAGAATATTTAAATAAATCACTATTTGTTTAATTATCTTCTATGAATAATTAATTAAACCATTGTTTAATTAATATTTCTTGTCACATTTGACCCAATTATGAGAAATAAATAGATAAATCATTAATTATCTTATTTTTCTCTATGAATAATTAATTAATCACCAATTAGTTATTATTCCTTGTCAAGTTTGACTAAATCCCTTAGGAATAATTAAATAAATCATTATTTATTTATTATTACTTAACCATATTTCTTGAGATGATAAATAAATCATTTATTTATTTATTATTTCTAAATAAAAGTTGAAATACATTTTCCCTCCAAACCAAATATAATAAAATATTCCAAATGGTTAATTCTAGAATGGGATCAATAATATTTTTTATTATTGCTCATTATTCGAGGATAACCTAATATTTTGTTATAAATAGAAGGTTTCTCCATTCATTCTTCACTTTTTATTATTTTCATTATTGCACTCACTGTTGTAGCTCTTATTATTATCATTGCCACACACCTTCTCTTTTTTTATTTTAGTTCTCATCGAGCTCAAACATTTTTGTTTGTTGGGTTTTACACATTATAAAGGAGAGGGACTCTACAAAAGCTGAAGACATTTGAGGATAGCCAAGAACCCATCCCATAGAGGGGGACTTGTAACATTATGTGTTCCCTTCACAAGTGTTGTTTAATAAAATATACTCTTTATGTATCTAGTTTCCATCGGATTACTGGAGTTACTTGTGCTTATTTTACTATTCCATTTTGTTGTTTAACCAATTTTGTTTCATAGTTCAGGGATTTGGCAGGTTTTGTTTCTATCATTTGTTGCAAATCCACATTGTTTAACAGCCATTTTCATTGTTAGGTTTGTTTTTCATCCACAGCCTAAAGTGGTTTCTTTTCGTACACATTCGAGAAGAATACTACATAAAAGAAAAATACATCCCATGCAAAAATGAACTACCAAAGCTTGTCCTGCTCTGGATTCCAATTATGACTAGAAATTATCACATAATTTGGTCTGAAATAAATCTAAACCATTTTCATTGATTCCATATCGTATCCATCTGGGTGCCTGGATCATCGGATGCATATAAAAATGAGATGGGAAATTCACGCCCCCTCGGTTATCAAGATACAAATAACATTTTAGAAATAATAAAGTATTTTTTCTAGATACAGGATACATTAAGAGAGACATTCGGACCCAGATGAGTTCTCAATAGTGTCAAAGCTTTGAAAAATAGGAAAATCAAAGGAAATTAACAGAAATTCCTAAAGAAATAGTGCTTCTACCAAAACACCAATGTTCTAAGACAATGGTGAAGAACTGAGAATAGACCATCAGAGGAACTATGCCAACCTATATAAGCAAGTTCAAACCTACCAACATGCTCTACTTTACATCAGGTCCTAAGCACATAATTAAATGGCTCCAAACACCACATTTCACAGGAAAACTATAGATGAAGCTTTAATCAATGAACCTCGTGATATCACAATAGTTTATAAGAGTGCATAAACCATAGGATCATCAGATCACTCTTAAACTAAGTGACTATAAGATCTCAATTGAATCCTCATTTAACATATATAACCTAAGTTACCTTATTAGCATATGATAGAGTCTACAACCTTATGTATCGTAGTGAGCCATCTAATTCATAGATATGTCAGATGATTGAAAATATATGTAATAACAAGTTCATATAAATACCACATACAACAATACATATTCACATAATCAACACTAAAACCATAAAGGAAAAACGATCACATAATGCCAGAACTTTTGTTGACACCTAATATTTGGGATTAGGAAAACCTATGTAAATATTGTAAATAGAAAAATAAAGGAAGTTGGAATATCAAGAGACATTGGGAGATGAAACCCAATAGTCTCCCTCTCCTTGTATATATTCATATTATCTCTTAATCAAAAATACAATTTGATTCGAAATTACAAACCTGGCCTGACATGGTATCAGACCACAGGCCCAAATTTAGTTTCTTTCTGCAAATAACTCTTGCACTCTTTGTTATATTGTCCCTACGGTTATTCTATTAATTGCATACGTGTCCTTTATCATTATTCTCTGAATAATATTCGCATCTAATTCCATATTGGTCTCTACATCAAATGTACTGATATTAGGTATTTGTGTTGAATTTTTTGTAGGTCTAAACACTACATTGAGTTGGAGACTCTTCATCTAGACATTGGTACCTCCATGCATGAATGAACTATGGATGTTAGTGAATACTGGTTGAAACACCTATTATGCTTGAGCCATATGGTATATGGTGCAACCAGTTTGAGGTAATTAAGTTGGTCGAAACCCCTGCCATGGTGAACATTGGTTGAAACACCTGTCGTGGTGAACTGTGCATGTTGTTGTGCATTGGAATTTTTTTCCATCATGAATAATTTTCCTTGCTGCTATGAAATGTGAAGGACGGAACGCTGGCTTGGTTGTGGGTTCAACCCCCATAGTGAACATTTCATGACTAACGCTGAGGTGTGCTAACTACTTTTATCCTTGTGAAAATCCACAAGGACCGAAAACAATGATTTGAAGACCATGTGTAAGACTGAGGCTATGGTATATGTCAGAGAAAAAAAAAAAATAAAAAATAAATAATAATAATAATAATAATAATAATAATAATAATAATAAATAATAATAAATAATAATAATAATAAACAAATTAAAATTAATTAATTAAAATTAAAATTAAATTAATTAATTAAATAAATAAATAAAAATAAAAAATTTAAAGATCACATTGAATATTTTATTAAAATCATTTGTGTTGAATGACATATATGTGAATAAAAGTATGTATGGTATGTGATGAAGATTTGATGTGTTTCATTGAGCCCTATCTTATAAAGACCATGTGGTGCATTTCATGAAGTTTTTTATATGATATGTTGTGAGTCCTATTTTATGAAGACCGTGTAGGGAATTTCATGCCATACATTTGTATGAATGATATACACTTTGTTTGGTGGTCATGAACTATATAATAGTTGGTGAATAATTTTTTTACACTCATTGAATCTATTATATGTTGAAATAGATCATATGGCATATAATATATGGTTGTGATGGTTTATATATATATATATATATATATATATATATATATCTTGTTGGACATTTGGCATTGTTTGGATGGCTAGTGGCATCGTGAAGGCATCTACAAGTGTGTTGGCATTGATGTCAACAACCATGTTGGGGAGATGTGTTGGGTAGATGGCTTTTCTTAACTATTGGCAGGAGCGTTGGAATTCATGTCAAATAGATAAACTCGATGCTTTTTGAACCAAATGTTGGTAGTTATGGCCCAAGAGGAATCTCAAGGTAGTTGTGGGCTTCATGTAGAAAATTATCATAGTAGCAGGCTTATTGGAGAAGCCATAAAATGATGATTATAATGATGGCTCAAGAGGAAGGATTCCTATGATAGTTGCAAGCCTTAAGTAGAGAATCATCATAATAGCAGGCTTAGTGGAAAATCCATAAAATGATCAACTATTATGCTCATCACGATGGAATCTCAAGGTAGCAGTAGGCTTCATGCAAAGGATCACCATGGTGGGTGTGATCTCAAGTTTTTAGAGATTCAAGGAGTATAAGGTAGGAAGTGACCTTGGAGTCACCTTTTGAGGTGTCATATGGACTCAATGTCTAATCGGACTTCTTTCATTAGAAAGTTCTCTGGAAGATATTTCCAACAGTATGCAGAAGTCCATAAATGGACTTGTTGTTCGAAAGTTTGAACCAGTTGAAGTTGTTCCCCTTCAAAATAGAACTTCCAGCATCCGTCTGACACATGTCCAGTCGGAAGTCCTGACATATCAGAGATTGGAGGATGGAGAATCAGGGGTACAGTGCAATAGCAAGTTGCGATATGTGATTTGCGATATCGCATGTCGGAGGTCTCAGCATATTTGAGATCAAAGGATGGAGAATCACTGGTGAAGCGCAACAACAATATGTGATATGTGATTATCTATATCAGAAATCGTAATATCGGAGGTGGGTGCAGTGGTGTATCATCACACAATGGTGCATCGGTGATCTGAAAATGGGGCTCTTAGGCTTCTTATCTAACTTACAAGAACCTCTCCCACTTCCAAAGCTCTAAATTTTCCCAAGTCTTAATGATTAACCAATGCGGAATTAAGAAATGCTTGAAAATATAGGTGTATGCTTGTATATCTTTTTTACTGTTGAGTTCTTATGTTCATTTGCTTATGCTGATGTGAAACATAAATAACAGTAAATAAAGAAGTGATTCAACAAACCCATAAGGCAACAATATAATATGGAGTTCACCCTGATATCTTGGGCTACGTCTCCTTGAGCTCTAATCAGCTCGATTATGCTCTCTGGGATTATGGATTCAACTCTTTTACAAGTTCTAAAATTAACTCCATTGGTTTACAGCTGAACCAATGGGCTTAGAATGCCATCTTACCCCTAGTTGTCCTTGTTTTGCAGACAGGTTTAGACTTCTCTAGACTTGACTCCTTCAGTCGTTGCTCTGAGCTTCTTGAGCTTTTGGCTTCTCTGACTCCCTCAGAATTCTGCATTTGTCTCTAGAACTCCTTCTCCTATCTTCGACACACCTTAGAAAACCAGCCACAGCTCGATCATTCGATCTCCTGTTGTGTTGCAACTTCACTGCAGCCTCGTGGCTCTTTAGAAGTCTATTAGAGCTCTGCGGCTCTGCAGCTCTACCTCCAACCTCTGATGGCTCTACCTATTACAGTGAGCACAATTTGAGTCTCACACAACAAATACAATCAGTAGGACTGTACTTGGATCCCCCAAGTCTCTTTGGAGTACACAGACTCTCTAGAGTACACAGACTCTCCTACTTTATTGATTATAATGGTATGAGTCCAATCTGAGACACAATACCTAACAGGCAATGCAGAGGAGTTCACTTGAACGTCTCAAGTTTTCTCTGGAGTACCTAGACTCTCTGACTCTCTCAGTCTCTGCCTTAACCCTAGTTCACTTGCTACCTTCGCTTCTTCAGGTCAGCTTGGCTCTGGTTTCTCTCCTTCCAGGTTTTCTTACTTCTTCCTGGGATGCCCTTTGTCTTCTCTGTCAGTCTGTGGCTTTAAAGCCAATCTGCTTCTTGACTGTTCATTGCCGCTTCTCGGCTTTCTAATTCCCTACCTTTGTCTATTTGAATCCCTTCTTTCAGCTATTACAGTAACTGCATAACACCTTATAGGGGGGTGGCCACCTATTCCTTTAACAGATGAGTGTGTCAGGTTCACCGGAAACACTCGATCATTTGAAATGGCCGTTATTTCTATTTACTCCAAGAATTCTCGCAAAACGCAAATCTCTGACAATTCATCATCCACATCGGACTTCGAAATCCCACACAATCTTCTTTGTAACTTTGTCAAATCTGGTCATCCATCGGGTCGCATCTCCATCATTGATTTGGACCCTCTAGATCCTATGGTAATCGCACATTTCGGGTGGATAACTTGCTCAACGTTTACCCATCCGATGTGAGTGGTTTTCTCTCCCTTCCACTGGACGTGTGTCACTTGTTGTGTGGCATCAGGTGGGACTCAGTCTAAACCGCTTATCGCTCGAAGCACTTCCGATATCTTGTCTGTTTCTGTGGAATCTCACCTCAGACTGAACCGAAACACTTTTCACTGCATTTCATGATTTTTTGGGTCTGAGTGCATGTGGCTCTCCTTCTTCGAGGGGTTTTCCCTACGATATGTGATTAGCAACTTGTCACTAATTGCATATCAAATTCCTCCCTCGTTGACTCAAACCACCACTAACTTTGCTAATTCGTGACAACACGCGTTACCATGGTCCACCGCTCTGTGCACATGATCGACGACCCTCATTGATCTACACTGATCGCAGTTAGCAAATGTCATGAGGATTCCTCTGATAAGCTTGATATTCACAAGATATTTAATATTTAGCATAAATTATAGAGAGTTCATGAAGACTTAGAGAGTTTTAGGATCCATTTTGGATCACGCCTTCCCACTAAAGAAATTTTGGTCCACCAAAAGACTGATATACTGATCTAAGCATTAAATGAGAGTAACAACACCCTCTTCTTTCAGCCTCCCTACACTTGCCTTTGCATAATGCCTCTGAACTGAAATCTCTGACCACTTCCCTTCTTAGATGGGTTGCTCGTCTCGGGAAAAATTGTTTTCCTCCTTGACTTCATGCAGAACTTATCTTGTGAATTTTACAGAAGGTAGTTTGAACTTATTTTCCTTGATCCTTGATCCATGGTGGCTCAAACGAATGTGAAGTACATCTGCTCCACAAAACTTTCATTTGTACCTGTTTGAAAAGCTGCCAAAAACAACTATTAACAACAAAAAGCATACAGACAACGACTGGATGGACCAACTCCTGCTTCAACAAAGAAACAGATTTCAAATCTTGTGAACCCTTCCATGTCTTATATCTGCATTCAAATGATCGACTAGATAACAAGCCAATAAAACATTCCTTTACAACAAATGACTCTTCAAGTCAAGCATGTAGGAAAAATACCTTTAGGACTCTTTTCCAAAAGATGAAACATTTCCTCATTATTATCTCCATTTTGGAGACCAACTTAACTTCTCCCAAGCAAACATCACATGCATCTCATTCTCATGCATGCATTCCATCTTTCAACTTTTTCTTAAGTACACTGTACTTTCAAAGCTGAAATGAACATATTGTTGCAGCAATAAAATGAGTTTCCTATTCAACTTCTTTCCATTTACCATTATGGTAAGATCCTGCAACTGGCATTTATTCCACAAAGAAATGCAAACAGATGCATCAATAGACATGTAGTCTTAATTGGATAAGAATTCTAACCATTTCTTACCAATCCATTTCAAAGGTCCCTCCTTTGTTTGCACATCAGCATCAATATGTGAATCATCCTGAAACACATCAATCATGGAATCTCTATTTCCATCCCTGCCATTTTCTTTTCCCGCCTTCTCATTTAGCTTTGGTGGAAGTAATGTTGGATTCAAATTCCAACACCTTTCAGCAAGATGCCCTTTTTTATGGTAGTAAGTGCAACAAATGTACATCCTTTTAACAACATGATTTTCCTTGTCCTGTGGACCTTTGGCTGCTTGCTTCTTTTCCTTCAAAAGTTTCCTGTATGTGGCTATCCTCTTCCAACATCTAGAAACATAATGGTTATCCAAACCACAAAAGGAACATTCAATTCTTTTTCCATGCTTCACAAAATCAAAAGGAATGTGTTTAGAACTAGACTTATATCTGCCTCTTTCACCTTTATTACCTTCATGAGGAGGTGAAGCAAATGAAGAAGTGACTCCCTTTGGAACACCATCACTTTCTTCAAGGCTGTCAAAGTTTCCACAACTCTCTGGTTCAAGTGTGTGCCTCTGAACACCTGCATCCTGCGAATCATGTTTCAAGTTATTGCATTCCTCCTTAATACAATCCTCACACTTCTGAGGTATAGGACCTGCAATGAAACTCATTTTTGGAACTGTTTCAATGGCTTTCATGGAAGCTTTGGAACTCTCTCCATAAGACTGTCCATAGCCAAGACCCAAATACTTAGGCCTTTCCTCAACCATTATTGACTCAAGATTACCTTGTGCATGTTTGCCCAATCCTTTTCCTTCATAGCCCATCTTGGACATTAGCTTGGAACCTATGACTCTAGTATGTTTTTCAAAAGAACCAATATAATCATTCTTAGAAGAATTTGAAGACAAATAGGAATGGTTTAGCTCTTCTTCAAGCTAATACTTGGCCAAGGCTTCTTCGGCAACAAAGAGTTGTCACTCCAACTCATGTATCCTTTTCAGATTCATATTTGCAATATGAAGTTGCCTTTCCATTTCCTATAATTTGCTAGAAAGCATCTGCTTCTCTTCCTCCACAGAATTCAACTGCTCTCTAAGTATGATGCTCTTCCTTCCATCCTCATACATTTCTCTCACCATATCCATCATGGTGGACAATTCTTGCTTCATATCTCCATCAAAGGAACTTGGGGAGAAAGAAGAATTTCAGAACTCACTTGTAGAAGTTGTCATTTTGAAAATGCACAAAAAAACTTCAAACAAGATTATTAAAGAGCTTATTTAGTAACCTCTTGCAACAACCTTTTGTGCTTCAAGGATTGCCCTAAGGTCCTTTGGGATAGAAGAATGCCTCTAGCCCTTCTTCCTTCTTGTCCTTCCTGGACTCAGCTATCAATAGCTTTCCCTTCACTTCTGCAAACTCAAACAATATTCAGTCCAGAACCAATCATACAGTCAATGAGGCAATCAATCCTTGACTATCCAAACACCTTTCCAACAAGCAATCTTTGCCCTATCAATCAAGTATTCTGATACAACCTTCTTTAAAGGTGTGGTTAATCAATCTTAAGCTCTGATACCACTTGATTTGAAAATGGGGCTCTTAGGCTTCTTGTCTAACTTACAAGAACCTCTCCCACTTCCAAAGCTTTAAATTTTCCCAAGTCTTAATGATTAACCAATGCGGAATTAAGAAATTCTTGAAAATATAGTTGTATGCTTGTATTTATTTTTTACTACTCAGTTCTTATGTTCATTAGCTTATGCTGATGTGAAACACAAATAACAGTAAATAAAGCAGTGATTCAACAAACCCATAAGGAAACAATATAATATGGAGTTCACCCTGATATCTTGGGCTACATCTCCTTGAGCTCTAATCAACTCGATTAGCCTCTTTAGGATTATGGCTTCAAATCTTTTACAAGTGCTACACTTAATTCCATTGGTTTATAGATGGACCAATGGGCTTAGAATTCCATCTTACCCCTGGTTTTCCTTGTTCTACAGACAGATCTAGGCTTCTCTAGACTTGACTCCCTCAATCAATGCTCTGAGATTCTCGAGCTTTTGGCTTCTCTGACTCCCTCAGAATTTTGCATTTGTCTCTATAACTCCTCCTATCTTCGACACACATCAGACAACCAGCCACAACTCAATCGTTCAATCTCCTGTTGTGCTGCAACTTCACTGCAGCCTCATGGTTCTTTAGAAATCTATTAGATCTCTCTGGCTCTGCGGCTCTGCCTCCAACCTCTGGTGGCTATGCCTATTACAGTGAGCTCCATTTGTTTCTCACACAATAGATACAATTAGTAGGACTATACTTGGATCCCTCAAATCTCTCTAGAGTACACAGACTCTCTGGATTACACAGACTCTCCTACTTTGTTGATTATAATGGTATGAGTCCAATCTAAGACTCAATACCTGACAGGCAATGTAGAGGAGTTGGCTTGAACCTCTCAAGTTTTCTCTAGAGTACCCAGATTCTCTGACTCTCTTTGTCTTTGTCTTAACCTTGGTTCACTTGCTACCTTTGCTTCTCTAGGTCAGCTCGACTCTCGTTTCTCTGCTTCCAGGTTTGCTTACTGCTTCCTGGGTTGCCCTCTATATTCTCTGTCAGTCTGTGGATTTAAAGCCAATCTTCTTCTTGACTGTTCATTTCCACTTCTCGGGTTTCTGGTTCCCTGCCTCTGTCCATTTGAATCCCTTCTTTCAGTCATTACAGTTACTGCATAATGCCTTATAGGAAGGTGGCCACCTATTCCTTTAACAGATGAGCGTGTCAGGTTCACCGGAAACACTCGATCGTTTGAAATGGCCGTTATTTCCATTTACTCCAAGAATGTCCGCGAAACACGAATCTCCGCCAACTCATCGTCCACGTCAGACTTCAAAATCCCACACAATCTGCTTTACAACTTCATCAAATCCGGTCATCCATCAGATTGCATCCTCACCGTTGATCTAGACCCTCCAGTTCCTATGGTCATTACACATATCGGGCGGATAACTTGCTCGATGTCTACCCGTCCGATGTGAGTGGTTTTATCTCTCTTCTGCCAAACGTGTGTCATTCGTTGTGTGGCATCAATCAGGACTCAGTCTAAACCGCTTATCGCTCGAAGCCCTTCTGATATCTTGTTGGTTTTTGTGGAATGTCGCCTCGGATGGAACCGAAACACTTTTCGATTCATTTCATGATTTTTCGAGTCTAGGCACATGTGGCTCTCCTTCTTCGAGGGGTTTTCCCTGCGATATGTGATTATCAGCTTGTCTCTAATCGCATATCAGATTCCTCCCTCATTGACTCAAACCATTGCTGACTTTGCTAATTCATGACAGTGTGCGTTACCATGGTCTACCACTCTGTGTGCTTGATCGACGACCCTTGCTGATTCGCGTTGATCGCAATTAGCAATTGTCATGAGGATTCCTCTGATAAGCTTGATATTCACAAGATTTTTTAATCTTTGACATAAATTATAGAGAGTTCATGAAGACATAGAGAGTTTCAAGATCCATTTTGGATCAATCGGTGATCGGCGATCGAAATTTGAAAAGTGATGTCGGGATTGAGGCCTCCAGTGTTAAATCACCTAGAGATATGAAAATGTTTTTACAAAGAAAATCACTGCAAAACAAAGAAGGGTGCTCGGCCCTTTCTCTCTCCTCCATGAGGACACATGGAGGTGTCTATTTTGATCCGACAAGGATAGATGGAAGCATTGGAGGAGCTCCGATGAGGACACTTGGCAATATTTGATTAGTTTTGATAAGGGGCATGTCGCTTCTTACGACAGCATGACAAAACGATATGGAGGGACAAATGGTAGGCAGTTTCAATGTTTCTCAACTCAATGGGCCATATTCGGGTGACATGTGTCACTGGTTAGAAATCACCATGTGGCAGGTAATGAAACCACGTCAACAATAAGAAATCGACGATCGGTGTCGGAGTGTTGTTGGCTCATGTGGCATAAATGAAAAATGATAATAAGGGGCTCTGATATGTGTTAGCACTTGGTTGTGAGGCTGATAAGAAACCAAAGGCACAGAGCTCTAATGAAGGAGAAAGGTTCCTGGTAGAGTCTAAAGGAATTAGCGTCTCAGGTCTTGGCACTTGGTCATAGCTCTAGTTCCTATGAAAGTAATTCGAGAAAGGGGCTAGAACAAGAAGGGCCAAGACTAATCAGAATTCATTGTTTTGGATGTTTCTTTTAGTATAGAAGTCTCGATAGAGGAAAAGGATTTGATAGTGATTTGTAGTGTCTTTTTCCTCTAATAGAGCATGATACAAAGTATTGAAGGAGGTATGGGTCAACAGTTGCAGTTTTGACTATGGAACAGTGGAATTAGTTGCTGAAGAGCTTTAGTGCATGCTTTGAAATAAATGAAGAAAAGTGATGCCATGCCTAATGTACAGGGAATCCATGCTTGATTAATGTCAAGCTCTAGGAGCCTTGAAGTGCATGGTGAGTCTCAGTGATGGGATATTTGTTGACAGAGAGGACCGTGCCCAGGTTGAGTATGCAGGTGGCCTAGCTAGTCGCAAATGCAACAACAACATGGAGAGGCCATGTCAAAGTACATTGTGAGTGATGCCCAAGGATAGTGCAGCAACATTGACAGGAAGGCGACATCAATTGAGGTGAACTGTAGAGAAAATAAAAGACATGTGCTCCAATGATCAAGTGTGGAGGGGAATGTAGTATTGTTTCCATAGAGCCAAGAGGAAAAAGCTTTGAGTAAGTTCACTATTGTGAGATGTTGTGTAAGAGCTAGTTCTGTGTGTAAAGGTCAAGTGTGCCTAAGCAGAAGAAAAGAGAAGACCCCAAGAGCAACACTCTGTGTGTGAGGCTAAAGTGCATGTGTGCTCTGTGTGTAAAGTTCAATAGTTTCCTATGTTGTGTGCATTAGGCCAAAATTGTCTGTGCATTGTGAGTGTAAAGGTGGAGTTTCCTGTGTGTTGTGTGGAAGGTTGAAGGTGCCTGTGATCTGTTGCGGAGAGAAGAGAAGCTGAGAGATTAGTGCATGTAGTTGAAGGGGTAGAGACAGAGTTGCATAGAGGGCTGAGAGACTACTGATGATAAGCAGATCAAAGGGTTGTTGAAGAGTGTTGCAGAGGGATGTAAAGTGCAACAGAGTGAGTTGAGATCAAAATATGTTATCAGGAAGAGTTACTTGCAAGCTACAATGAACATTCAATTCCTATTTGAATGTAGGTTGGTTCCTACAAAACAGGAAGTTGGTGCCTCCATCTCTAGTGGTGTTGGGGAAGGCTTGGGGGTCGGTGCCTCATGCAAGTTGGTGCTTGCACAAATCCAAGGAGATGCAAGTTAGTTCTTGCAACAAATCCATGATATTGGAACCTTATATGGTGCTTCTTGGAAGCTGGACAGGTGTCTATAAATAGGGAGAGTTGGTGCTTCTTGCTAGCTGGTGCTAGCAAACAAATCAAAGGGAGTTGGTGCTTCCTGTGACTGGGTGCTCACAAACAGATTGATGTAATAGAGTAGGTGCTCCTATTTACATCAATAAAAACAACAAGCTTTGTGGTTTTTTTCTAAAAATGGTTTCCATGTGAAAAATGTTGTGTCTAATGTGTATGATGCTTATGGTTTTTTCGCTTATATGTTGATTTTATGTTGTTGCCACATTATATACATCCTTGTTGTTTATATGGATGAATTCTATGTTAAATAAGAAAAGTAAATTGGCATAAAGAAGTTAAAATTATCCTTAATACTTATTCACCCACTCTCAGTATTAACATTGCTTCCAACAATTGGTATCAGAGCCAACTTCCTTTAAAAATAGCTTAATCACTAGAAGGTAGATCAAAGGGAGATAATGGCTAATAAAATTTGGCTAATAGTAGCAGGACTTCCTTATTTAAATGAATCATATTATGGGATCGATTATGAATTCTAGGAGGTTTTAATGATGGAATGTTTACTGGCCTTGAATGTTGACATGTAGTGCTTTGTTCATTATATAGAGAAGAATTAGCAGAATGTAAAAGCCAAAGAGATCATCATGAGAGGGCTATCTAAGCCAGATGTTGAAAAAGTGAGGCATTGTAAGTTAGCAACAGATGTGTTGGACATATTGTAATGTCTGCATAGTGTAGATAGCTACATGGCTCGAGAAAAGGCTGACGAGACCTTTTGCTTTAGCAAGGAACCAAAAAGTGGAGAAGTTGTTTCTCATCACACTTTTGTTGATGAGGTATAAGTCTCATAGGAGAGACCATGTTTCTCAGAAGGTATTCTATTGCCTTGTGATATATGTAAAGAAGTAGATAATTCATTATCTAGATGTTCATTTGAAGATAGATATAGCCATGCATCTAGTAGTTGTAATGAAGATAGACCTACTCTAGTAGCAATAGAAAACAAGGGATCCTAAAATGAAGACGAAGGAATAACCCTTAGACCTGTGGAAGACTCCATGAACAGAGAGATGGGATTAGATCTTTTTTTAAACTCAGCTAGCACCTATGATAGAGAAGAGAAGGATCTAAATGAAAGGATATTTTCTATAAAGAAGTTGATCTCTACTCTAAAAGAGATCAAGGACCTATCAGAGGAAAATCTCAAGAAAGAGTAGAAACTAAAAGTTTATGAGCTTGAGTATGAGAATTTGAGAAAAACAATAGTTAAAAAAATTGCTCAACAAGAAGAGGCTAGCAGTTTGACTAGGAGTTTAACCCATCAACTGAGAATAAAGGAGGCTTGCTACGAGAGCTTATAAGCTGAGGTAGTCTCATTGAGACATGACTTAGAAAAGTCATATAAAGAGTTGTCGCAATATCAGAAGTTGAGGGGAGTCCAAGGTTCCAAAAAAAAGGAAATAAAGGTTGATAGATAGTAGCAGCAGCAAGAATATCATAAGCAACAACAGCAAGGTAAGAAAAGGCAGTAATATAAGGCTAATAAGAAGTAGCCTGTAGTGTAGCATAAGCCCAAGCAGTAGCAATAGCAAGTGCAGTAGAAGAGGGAAAGGTAACTGCAAGGGAGTGTGCATGATATAAATGATTGTTGTCATATAAGGAACAAGAAGAGCTAGCAGAGGACCCCTCCTCCTCAACGACAAAGCCTACAAAGGAAAGTTAATCTCTGTCAACATAAACCTTTTTATCAATATTGTTTTTCTTGCAATAATTTTGGACATAGAGCCATAGAATGTATATAGCATGAAAGGAAACAAAATATGTTGAGTAGAAGCAACCCAAGCTTGCACAAAATGGTTGCGAGTAGGAAAGTTGGCCATGAGAGGAGTTTTGACAAAAAAGGTAACTCCTTTTCCCTAGTCTTAAGTCATGTTGAATGCTCCAACAGTGAAAATATCATGCAGAAGAGAGCTAACTGTAGAAATGAGAAGAAACAAAATGCTTCTCAGCATGTGCATGTGAGTGCATCAACTCGGAATTTTAAGACAAGGAGAAAGAATAAGGTAGAAACATGCTCACATCTCTTCAATGCTCTGTTTCAATAGACAAAGGTGCATATAGGAGGAATAAGTCAAAAGAGTAATCCTCCTACTCTCTTAGAAAACCCTTCTAAAAGGAAGAGAGGATCCAAGTGGCTTTGGGCAAAGAAAGAGGAGTTGAATGAAAAATTTTATCTACCCAAGTGTAGCTAAGAGAAGACCTAAACAGGGGTAATGAAGAAGAAATAAGGGAATGCTTCTCGGAGAACTCGACCTTTAAAGGTCTGGATGAAGAAGGAGGATGATATTCTCAAGGGGAGTAGATCCTATGTTTCTCTTTAGTGGAGGAAGAGAAGGGCCTCAAGGGAGGCCAAGTAAGTCAGATGCAAGAGGCCATGAAGGATGAACAAAATGGTGCATCTCATTAATAAAGCTAGAGTGAAAGCATCATGAGGAGGACACAATGATAACTTTTGTTGTGGGAAGAAGATGGATTGTAGTGGAAGTGTGGAATAATAGGGAGCTCACAGTATTTTTAGGTCCACAGCATCAGTCCCCAAGCAAAGGTGAGATAGATTTGCAGGATATCAAGGAGCATTGGCTCAAGGGGAGCTACTTTGATAAGCAGTCGCAGTAAACATGGGCAGCCTTAGAAAGGAGGATTGCTAAGAAATTGAAAGATTTGCATCTTTGGACAAATACTCTTATTTCATTTAACTTGTAAGTTTGGTTATGCATAAATGTCACATGTTCATGAAACACAGTTGGAAGAAGATTTTTCATGCCCCTTAACTCTCAATTGGTGTAGCTATGTCAATTGGTTGTGACGGGCTCATGTTAAGCATCATGTTGACATAGATTGTCATTGATGTTAATATGGGAATATTCTAGGAGAAGCGGAGAAACAAGCCATGAGGAGAAACAAGAGAAGAAGTTATCAAAATCCATCATAAAGCATGAAGCCAAAGTGTAAGAGGAAGAGGTCATTGGAATGTAGGTTTTAACCCCGTACATAAATTACTTGCATATGAATTCTAAAACACGGAAAATAAACAATACGAGAGCATAACATATAAACCACATATACATAGAGATTTTCCCCTGGATCCCAAAACCGGGACTACTAGCTTGATTTTTCATTATATTCTTTTCAATGTTTTAATACATATTTATACATGCCGAAGCATCCAATACCATGGACCAAAAACCATCGCGTCCAAAACCATGGACCAAAAACCATAGGTAGGTTCGCCCCATCTAATATAGGGTCCAAAAAAAAATTCCCGGGGCGTTGCCCCAGACCCCGTAGAGGGGGGATACCTACCCCCCACTGTGACCCCCCCACTGCACAATCATCACAACGAAGGGGGGCCTCTGCCCACCCTCTAACCCCCCAGTTCACTACATAGGTTAGTCGTGGAAAGAATATAACACAACCCAACATTCTCCAACTTGTTGTTTTCTTTCCACAGGGGGCCACAGGAGAGTTTAGTCATTTTTCCAACCCTGAAATTCCCATTGTTTCTCTACACCAGGAGAACTTCTCAGAGCTCACATATTTTGTCAATTCATCTACAGTATTCTTCAAAGTGTCCACCTTTACTAGCAACACCTTTTTGTCTTCTATCATATCTGTCACAAAGTGATACTGAACATCAATGTGCTTTGTCTTTGAATGATAAGCAGGGTTCTTTGCCAAGAAAAATGCACTTTGGCTATCACAGTCTATCCTTATAGCTCCCTGTACTAACCCCATACTTGAACACAATCTCTGCAACCAAACTGCTTCCTTTCTTGCATGAGTGGCTTCAATGTATTCTGCCTCTATAGTTGATAGTGCTACTACAGATTGTTTCTTACTCATCCAACTGACTGCACCTCCAAATAGGTTAAACACATACCCACTTGTAGATCTTCTCTGATCTAAATCTCCAGCCCATTCTGCATCAGCAAAGCCCCAAATATCCAACACTCTGTCCAATTATGGTCTTCCTTCGTAGCACAAATCATAATCACTAGTGCCACGCAAATACCTGAAAACCCGCTTCACTGTTGTTCAGTGCTCCTTCCCTGGTTTTGACATAAACCTGCTCAATACTCCACTGCATGTGCAATGTTTGTTCTAGTACATACCATTGCATACATTAGGCTATCGACTACACTTTCATATGGAACATGGGACATATCCTCTTCCTCTTCTTGTGTCTTGGGACACGGTTCAATAGATAACTTTACACCTACAGGAATAGGAACCTTCATCGGTTTACTATCCTGCATATTAAACCTCTACAGTATTGTCCTGACATACTTCCTCTGGTTTAACCAAATCTTCCTCTTTGCCCAATCTCTTTTAAGTTCCATGCCCAAAAATATAGTTTGCAGCACCAAGATCTTTCATGTCAAATTTGGAGGACAATTGGGTCTTCAAATCATGGATAATTTCTTTGTCATTTCCAACCAGCAATATATCATCCAGATACAAGACCAGATAAATAACACGGTCACCAATTAATTTAAAATACACACAGTGATCTGTTTTGCTTCTGGTGAAGCCAAGTCCCCGTATAAATGTATCAAATTTCTGATACCACATCCTTGGTGATTGTTTTAACCCATACAGAGACTTCTTTAATTTGCATAACAGTTCTTTCTTACCCTTCACCACAAAGCCTTCAGGTTGCTTCATGTAGATCTCCTCTTCCATATCCCCATGAAGAAATGTTGTCTTCACATCCATCTGTTCTACCTCAAAATCAAAAGTAGCAGCAACAGATAAAAGTAACCTAATAGAAGTTACCTTGGCAACAGGAGAAAAAAAAACACCAAAATCAATTCCCGACACCTGGGAATAACCTTCTGCTGTGAAAGAGAGGGTTTCTTACCAGTACATACCTCTTGTGGAGTCCTATCCTCCAACGCTGATGAAGGTGATTTATTGACCCGGTAGCATGCTGTCTCCACCGCCTCTGCCCAGAATTCTTGTCCTAACCTGGCACCACTGAGCATGCTTCTTTCCATTTCCATCAACATCTTTTTCATTCTTTCTGCAACTCCATTTTGCTGAGGTGTATATGGAGTAGTCTTCTGTCATGCTATACCACATTTCTTACAGAATTCTTCAAATTCCTTACTGCAAAACTCTCCACCATTTTCTACCATCAGTGTCTTTATCTTCTTCTCTGTCTGGTTTTACACCAGAGCCTTAAATTCTTTAAACATGTCAAAGACTTTAGATTTCTTCTTAAGGAAATATATCCATGTATTCCTTGAGAAGTCATCTATAAATGATACATAGTACATAGACTTACCCAGTGATGGAATCTTCACAGGTCCAAACACATCACTGTGCACAAGCTCTAATATCTGTTTCGCCCTCTTACCACCAGAGGGGAAACTCACCTGATTCTACTTCCCGTATACACAATTTTCACAGAAATCAAAGTCCAAAGAATTATTACTCATACCTTCTACCATACCTTTATCATGAGGTATTCGAAGGCCCTTCTCTCTAATATGTCCAAGCCATTGATGCCATAGCATGGTCTTCTCTCCAAAGACCACTAGATTTTCTACTCCACTTTCAGGAACCACAGAACTATTGCACCCATCAACAACAGTTCTACCTTGCAGCTTGTAGAGAGTTCCAGTCCAAACTCCCTGCATCAATACCAGTGCTCCCTGAACCATCTTGTAGGTATCCTTCGCGAACACTATTTTTACACCTACATCATCCAACTTTCTTATAGAAATTAGATTTTTGGCCAATGCAGAATATGTAGAACACCCGGAAGTGTTCTAACCCTTCCACCTTACAACTTCAACTTTACTTTTCCATGAAAAATGATTCTAGCCTTCCTATTATCCCCCAAGAAGACATCACCACCATCGTATTTCTCATACTCTCAGAACCACTCTCTATGGGGAGTGAAGTGAAAGGATGCACCTAAGTCAATCAACCATGCCTCATGATCTATATGTGTACTTGAATAAGCCAAGTACACATCCCCACCTTCATCTGAGGTGGTTTTCTCCTCTACAGAAGGAGCATCATCATATCCCTTTCCTTTATCATGAACTTTAGATTTACAATCCCTTTTGAAGTTCCCTTCCTTTCCGCATTTCCAGCACACCACCTTTATAGGTTTTCCTGGAGATTTAGATCTTCCTCTAGATTTAGATCTCCTACTCGATAACTTCTTTTTTTTTGTTCAGGGACCGTCCTCATACAGACAAGGCATTACCATTCTGCCTCTCCATATTTTTCCATCTCATCTCCTCCGTCAGCAAGGATGAGTGTATTTCGTCAAAATGCAAGGTAGTTACATTATTACCTATTGCAATAACCAGACTATCCCACGAATCTGGTAGAGAACACAACAAACTGATGCACTTATCTTCATCTAAAATTTTAATATCAATAGATGCTAACTGACTTACCACAATATTAAATGCATTTAGATGCTTTGTCACAATGTATCCATATTTCATCCTCAGGTTATACAAAATTTTTCGCAAGAACAATTTATTCACCAGAGACTTAGATTGGTACAAAGTCCCTAACTTGTCCCACAAAGCCTTCGTCGTAGCTTCCCCTGATACATTCAGCAATACTGAATATGAGACACATAATCTTATTCTACTCTTTACCTTCTGATCTAACTTCTTCCATTCTTCATCGGTCACTCCCATTGGTTTAGTACCCAAATCTACTCCGATCCATCGATCTTTATCCACCAACAGATCCTCCATCTTGAGTTTCCACAACACAAAACTCTAACCATTAAACTTCTCGATCTCTATCTTTCCACTGCTCGCCATCTTCTTTCACCACCAAAATCGCTCCCGCAGATCTCCCACTGAATAGGGTCTACCATAGGCCCAAGTGAAACCCCTCAGCAGCAAAGGCGTCCCCTTGAAGCCAAAACTGTTTTGGTACCAAATGTAGGTTTTAACCCCATAGAGAAATTATCTGCATACGAATTCTAAAACACATAAAATAAACAATGCGGGAGCATAACACATAAAACACATATACACAGAGATTTTCCCCTGGATCCCAAAACCGGGACTACCAGATTGATTTTTCATTATATTCCTTTCAATGTTACAATACATATTTATACATGCCGAAGCATCCAATACCATGGACCGGAAACCATCGCGTCCAAAACCATGGACCGAAAACCATAGGTAGGTTTGCACAACCTAATATAGGGTCCAAAAAAAAATTTCCTAGGGCGCTACCCCGGACCCCGTAAAGGGGGCCTACCCGCCCCCCTCAAACCCCCTTGTGACCCCCCCACTGCACAATCAGCACAACGAAGGGGGGGGCTCCACCCCCCCTCTAACCCCCCGGTTCACTACGTAGGTTAGTCGTGGAAAGAATATAACACAACCCAACATGGAAGCCATGAGAAACAAAGAGAAACACATATCATAGGTGCATAAGCAAAAGAGTAGTTAATAGAGGAGCCATATTCTTCAATAGAAGGAACAAAGAGGAACACGCATCAGGAGGAGAAGCCAGTGGAAGAGCAGTTAACAGAGGAGCCATATCATGAGATAGAGGAGGAATATCAGAGAAGAACTATTGGAGCAGTGTATCAGAAGCCATCGTGGAGCCATATCAGATTAGGGAAGAGCGGAAAGAGCTATTGGAGCAGAGAATTGTTACTCTGTGTATCTGTGTCCAATAGCTATAAGAAGGTTTGTAATAGTGGTAGTGGTTTTCGGGTGGATGCTACGTAGTAAGTGGTATTTAGAGGAGAGCACTTGATTCCATTAAATGGGTGACACGTAGAACTCGGGTGGAGAGAGTGTTAGGGTCCCACCTTAACCCCCTTATTTATGTCATGGGATCACGTCATAGTCAAGAGTTAATAAAGCCCATATTAATATTTGTAAGTGGTTAACCCGCAATTAATGACGGGACCACAGTTAGTTGCAAATGGGCCGTAGTATTAGATAGATGGTATTAATAAAACCCACGGTATTGGCCCGTGGTATTGCATGTATGAGTCATATATAAAGGATAGAGACTCCCTGCGAGGAGCATTGTGTCTTGTTTTGTAGTCGAGCTCTACTCTATTGGAGGTTGCCCCCTTGAAGAGGCAAGTGAACATTACTCTCTGAATAATAAAAATCATTGCTATTCTATGTTCTGGGTATCTTTTCTTCGCATATTCTGTATTTGGGTATCATTTTGCAGGTTAAGAGCATAACAAGTGGTATCAGAGCACTTTCCAGGGCCGGTGGGATCTCCAATTCTTAGCAAAAAAAAATCGGCTAGAGACATGTTCCGGCGCCTTTAAACCTCGGGATCTATCGTTGAGCGCATAAACCTGCGGATTTGGGGAGGCATGCACGCAGGAAATACAAGAGGTTGTCACGTCTGTTGGACTCCCTTATAACCCCTGTGGGTACCCCTTCGAGTAGTAGCGCATTAGACAGAACCGCGCATGGACTGTCTTCCACGTACCCTCTGGGTATATCGGAAGCCCCCTAGGCTCCCTTCAAACCTCGCCATAGATAAATTATCAGCCGTCTTGTGGCTACAGTACACCGAGAATAGCACTCGGAGAGATTACTCGCCCGTACGATAGGGAAGTCGGGTTGTACGGCTAAGGGTACGGTCGATCCTCCTTAGTTAGAGTCCTGAAACATTGGGCTAAGTACTACTGCCAAACCCTTATGTATATTGCGATCTGTAGCACCTGACACTCCTCACGACCATAGTTTCCTTTTCTATCGGGGGATCACACATCATCTATTCCCGATCCGCGTGTGCAAAGAGGTGCCGCAGCAGCAGACATCAATCCCGCAGATCCATCAGATCCGCCGCAGCAGTTGTTCCGCCATTCAGATCTCTCAGACCCACCAGATCGAAGTTGTTGTGAAGGGTTCCTATACCGGGGTATACTTTTCGCATGACTTTTGGCGCTTATTGGTGATCTAGCCCATCAGAATCAGGATGACGAGCTGAGCAAGGTGGTACCATTCAATTTATTAGAAAAAAAAACTTAGGCGGTCCCAATTTTTCATCAGGTTGGTGTATGGTAGAAACTAGAGCTCAAGCGATGGCCAATGAAAGGATGGACAAACTTGAAGACACTGTGAACTCCATCCAAACTACGATGAACTCCATCCAAACTAAGGTTCGCGGACTAAGTCTCCAGATACAGCAATTCCTCCCGAAGGGCAAGGAGCAAGCCCACGAGGAGGCGTATAATGGCCATGAATACAATGAGGGTGAGTCTAGCCACTCTCCTCACGTCTGGCACACCCATCCACCACCCAGTCAGCGACCTCCCAAGTTGGATGTGCATAAATTTGACGGTTCTCACCCATCCACATGGATAGCACAAATGGAGCAGTATTTCAAATTGAATCATATCCCAGATGATGCTAATAAGCTTATGTTGGGGAGCATGTACTTAGACAATGAATGGTGGCAATGGTGGGAATGGCATCAGCGTTGCAATGGACCTCTTAGGACCTGGGCCCAATTTACCAAAGCTCTGCGAGATCGCTTTGAACAGGAAGATTCTTTTTTGGGTCGTCTCACTAAGCTCCGATAGACTGGTACAGTGGATGAATATATTACCGCTTTTGAAGCCTTAGCCTTCCGCACTAGGGGTCTCACAGATGAGTTCTACACGGAATGTTTTATCAGCGGTCTTAAAGAAGCCATCAAAGCTCAAGTTCTACTTCACCACCCTCCCATGTGGACGGAGGCTTGCCAGGTAGCTCGTAAGGTGGAACGTGCATTAACAGCCCAATACAGTCGCCCAAATTTCCCCACTAAATGTCGTCCCCCACAAGCTCACAACACGACTCAAACACTTAAGGTCCAAAAGGTGTCACCTACGGAAATGGCCGAAAGAAGGAAGCAAGGACTATGTTACTACTGTGATGAAAAATATGCCCCAAGTCATAAATGCAAGGAGCCCAAATTTTTTCAAATAGATGCCACTGACTACAGCTCACCAGAGGAATATCCATCACTTGAGGAACATGAGGCGCTAGAAGAAGACAACCCAAAGGAGAATTGTTGTTGGGAAAAGTATCTATTCAGAACGCCCCTATCCCACTCTAAGGTGTGATAGTGCCTTAGCAACAAACAAGGAAAACTACTTGAGTATTCTTCTTTATGAAATGTAAATGAGGAGAAAGGATGTAACTAACCTGTGTCTTTCGCTAGTTTGTTGATCCAATCGCTCCTCTCTTCAATAGCTCCCAGCTCCCTGCTCCCTTACCGGCCCAGCTTCACCGAATTCCTGCAAGATCACAAGAGAGAGAAACTACACGAAGATATAGATATACATTCATAAAAAGCTCAGGATCAGATTAAGCTAAACATGCAAATATAACAAAACATCATTGATACACAGCATGTAGGAGAAACTAAAATAATTTTATTGACATGATAATAAAGTCCAAGAGGAGATACAACCAAGTGAGTCCCGATCCAGCATCTACCTCCCAGCAAAGGAATCCCTTCCTCTCCTCCAACAAAGCATAAATCACCCAATGTACTAATCTCAATCTGAAACCAACAGCAATTCTCTGCAAAGTACAAAATTCCAGCCTCTGGATCTCTGGGATGAGGGATCCATATATAGATGTAAGCAGAGAGGATGAGTCAGCTTATGTTTTGACTTGTGGCTTCTCTCTGTCAGTTTTTGCTTCCACTTGGAGACTGATAGCCTCTTACTCATCACTTGGTCGAATTCAGTGAGGCAAGTGTCACTGGAGAAGATTCTGGAAGCTTCCATGGTCTTTCCACCTCGTTGAATGACTCTGCCACTTGTCATTTCCTGCTCAACGCACCTGGGTAGTGCATTCAAGTGCGTTACAACGCACCTAGCCAGTGTATTTGGGTGCTTTGCAACGCAGGCAGCTAGTGGAGCTTCTGAATTGATCCTGATTTGACTAGTTCTGAGTGGTTTTTGGTGGAGAACTTCTGGGAGAAGCTGTCATTGGTTGACCTTGTTCCTTTAGGAGCTGTAACAACATCTTTAGGGACTTTGGATCCCTTGGATTATGGACATTTCATGCTCAAAGCTGTAAGGCACAAAAATGTCTATAACAGTTGCCCCCTAAAGTATGAGGCCGTTTATCGGGTGAAATGCTTTATTAGGAGGATCCGAAGTTCTTTCAATGCTGGGAGGACACCTGTAATAAGATACAATACAATACATTATTTTTCATACTGTTTTCATGATCTAGCTGAGGCGGGCATTCCCATGCTCAGCTTTATAAATTCACTTTTTATGTACATAGGACAGACAATCGTCTAATGGTAGACTGATGATTCTGATGAAATCATCATCCTTTTGGTAGGATGATTATCTGTTCTGCAGTGCTGTACATGTCAATGTCTTTATTTTTCCTGAATATATATCGCAGCCCAGATGGATGAAACTAGATCCGGGGTCTTCAATCTCGTCCGATCTTCACTCTAAGTACAAGTCGATCCATGTGAGAAATGTTTTGAAGTCGAACATGGAAAGACATCGCTTGATTACCAGTCAATGATGTAAACTATTAACAAGCGCGAGAGGAATCACCGATAATGATGATGACCCTCAAGGTACTGCAGTACAATTCACGTGGTGTGAATAAAGGATTTGGCGTCGAACACCACGCAAAATCTTTCGGTCGAAGGTCATTGATGTATACCTGTCGCCGGAAGTGAGAAACTTGCCATTGAGGCATGCAAGCTTCAAAGTACTGAAGGGGGTGTTCCTAGATCAACTTCTTGGATAATGAGCTGATGTCGACAAGAAGCGATCCGTCAAAAGAGGGCCTTGATGTATCCCACATCAATGACACGGAACGGAGCAAATGATTTTGATGGAGGTGAAAACGATCTGATGATATATGGTTCAGGGTGGCGGTCATGAAAGAATGAAGTATAATGTATGGTAGTGGATGGGACACGGTTGACTTCTCTGGATGACTTCTCTTGAACATATCGGCGACACTTATATGATGGATTGGTAGCATTTACCCCAAAGGTGGATGGTATGGCGAGACCATGGTGATGTGACCGGTGAATGAAACAACCCAACCCGACTCAGGCACGGAGTGGAAGTGTCATGTTCAAGAGCGACTTGCTACCAATAAAGGTTCTTTGAGTTTCTTCCCAATTTTTCCCCAATCATTGCTGACTAGTACCTCTTTATTTTTTTCAAGCTTGAGGAGGATAACATATGCTTGTTCTATAATTTTCCCTTCGGGCAAACCCATCGCTATGTTTTAACGAGCCTAGCGATAGTGAAACTAGTTCTCGTCTAAAGACAAGTTTGTCGATATTAATGTTTTTAACGAGTCTAACGACAAAGATAACTCGGTCCTTTTCATTTTTAGAGAGTCTAAAAAGGTACGTAAAGTTAACTTCGGAAGTCCTTTTTCGTCATCTAATCCCTTAAGTCCGAAAAAGTATAAAACAATACAGAAGGGATGAATTTTCGATAGTTTTAACGAGCCGAACAAAAAAAGCGCTCGATATTTTTGTGCAATAATCCCTCAGGTCCAAAAAGATTAAAATCTAGAGGAGGGATAGCTCTTCCTGTCGCTTTAACGAGCTGGAAGGCCAAAACTCGGCAATCTTTTCATATTTTACGAGTCAGATGAAAAGAGCTTAAAGAAGACTCGTCTTTTGAGGAACGAGTGATAAAATGGGTAGCAGTTGATTCCAGGTAAGGGTTGGAATTTTCCAATCACGGCAGTGTCACAAGGATGGCTAGTGAAATCACTCTTCGCAGCTGTTCCTCGAAATGGGTAAACAATCAAATGGAGGTGAATGATCGGCCAATGGAAAAGTGGAGGTGACGGTGCAAACACAACCAAGGCTTTAATGGCTGATAATGTTACATTCACGGTGGTTATTTACCGGAGGATAGTTCATTTTTTAACGAGCTTAAACGCGGGTTGAAACACTTGCTCGATTTTATGTTTATTTTTTAACGAGCATGAACTATGCGCTAAAACTGCTCGATCTTATGTTTATTTTTTAACGAGCATGAACTATGTGCTAAAACTGCTCGATAATCCAGTCATATGATAAGAATGTCTCATGTAAGATGCCATTTTTTATGGAGCTTGCGCCTTACAAATCTATGCCCCGAATCCTTTCGTTATGCAAGTTCGGAAACGACTAATTCTACGAGTTTAAAGGGTTATACCTACGGGTTTAAAGGGAGGACCTAAAAATTTAAAAAATAAATAGCCGCCCCTTGCTTGCACTCCAAAAGGTTTGCATGCCCCCAGGTATAAAATAGAGTTTCAAGGTTACCCCTCAATTTGCAGGAAAAACATTTGTTTAACCGGGAGAGGCCTACCTCTTTCAGGTTACCAAAGATTGTCTCATTTGCGCAGCAAAAAAAACACTTCTTTGGCGATGTCTACCGAGATAGACAAAGGTGAGTGACAACGAGCACCAAACACATAACTTTGACAAAAGAATCTTATTCTAGAACAACCCCTTTTCCAATCACGGACGGGGTACGGACTAGTCATATTCTCCCGCGGAAACCTACCCTATACCCGAAGTTTTCCTGCCGAAGCAGACCAGGATGCATGCCCCCTGGGTTCCAGTCATATTCTTTCGAATCACTCGCGCTCATCGGGAGGATGGACCGTAGGTTGAGACATTTCTTGCATGAAGAGACCATTTAGGGATGGTATATGACTATTTGCGATGCATGATCCGGGAAATGAAAGCTGGTCCACGAGCTTGACCACTCTTCCTTCGTGCGGAAAACACATTACTCTAAAGAGTGAGGAGACGATGGCTCCCATGCAATAAATATAGTCTCGTCCAAGGAGTAGGTTATAATCCAAGGGTCCTTGAACGACCATCACGTTCATTTGAACGGTCTTCCCTTTCAATGTTATGGGCACATTGGGGAGGATCCCTAAAGGTCGACTAGTTCCTTTATCAAAGCCTGTCAGATTTCTCATTTCAGGCAAAAGCGATGGTGAACCAAGTGCTTTCCAAGCAGTAGAGGAAAGGATACTCACAAATGCCCCCTCATCAATGATGGTGCCAGCCATGACCATTCTGTATATTTGGACGATAATTCGGAATGGTATGCTTGCTGGCAAATGGGGTCTGCCCAGTTGGTTCTAGTCGAAGGATACAACTAGGTTGCTTGGTGGTGGGATCGAGTAGACGGCCGGGTATCGCTCTGACGAACTTCCTTCCTGCGATAAAGGAATGGGTGGATTGCCCCCGTGCTTGTCGGAGTCTGTGTTGATGAAGATAATTTGGATGGTGTCATCTTTATCCTCTTCAGTGGCTGTATCATTCGAAGATAAAACCTCTGAAGGCAAGACCGGGTCAACTTCTGCCTCGACATTTTGACTTTCGTCGGGTATGGATTCAGCTGGTTCATCTTCAATGACCGGCGCTTCAGCTGACCACTTGAGCGGGCCAGCTGGATTTTCAACTAACGAAGGACTCGGCAAGAGTTTTTTATATCTAGGAGGAAGTCGTAACGGCGAAACCGGACGATCATCCAAAACTCTTTTAGCTTCGTCTAAGAAGGGACAACGGTGGATGGCATGATTGCCTTCGCACAGTTTACAAGGAGATCTAGCTCTCCCTTTTTTTCCTGGGACTTCACTTTCGCTAGTTGACGGTGTGCTTTCAACATGGCTATCAGAGGTTGATGCCACCGGATTGTGCAAATGGGGAGACCAGTCCCTTAGTATCCGAGGGATGCAGGGACAATCTCTGTGAAAGTGGTCTCCCTTGCAAATGACACATGTCGATTTAGGCCTGGTCAGTGCAGTGTGTGGATTTTCATTAGATGACACTCGTTTGCCCCCAGTCGCTTTTGGCTCCTTCTTCTTCTTTTCCTTCTTCTCCTTAGGAACTTGACTTTTGGCTTTGCCAGCCTCATCAAGCGAAGAGGAAGGAGGAGAGGAAGAATTAGAGGAAGTAGAGGGCTGGTGGGTAACTCTGGACTGGTCTAACTGCTGATTCGATTGTTCAGGAATAGTGGTGTTCTGAACGACATTGGTTGAGAAGAGCCAGACCGGCAAGCCAATTGTCAGTCCTGGAAGCGACAATGTGGCCATATGGGGCGCACCAACATCTCCCCAAGAGGAGAAGGGACTAGGATTTCCACCAAGGGGAATTCCTTGGTTGGTAGGCTCCATTTTCTCAACCTAAAGATCAACGCAGGAAAAAGGGTATGAATATTCCGTTTAAAATAAATTTTAACGACGCTTGGACACAACTTGCTTTTTCAATTTTAAAGAGTCGAGAAAAAGCAAAAGATGACTCTAGTCTCCTTCGATTTTTAATTAGCCTGAAGTGACAAGTGCTCAGATGGACCTTTTCCGTTAAGGAGTCTGAAAAGGAACGAAAGGGACTGCTCTGGAGTTCTAGGTAGAGGGTGTGCCAAACCAATTGCAAAACCACAGAATACTTTTTAAGGTACAGGCGGTCAATCTTCCCGAATGCTGTGTTCAGTGCATTGCGATCAGTAGGGCGGCCGACATGGCTTCCTATGGATAAAGGTTTTATGCCTATAGGGGTCTCCCAATATATACTCGACGGTACGTGGGAGCACAATCCGTACTGGCACTTATCGTCTCTCAGGAGGAATCACCCAACCATCAGTGAGGCCTACAGTAACCAGGTTTTACGATGCCGAAACACGTCTCTAGCCTAGACCTCTATGTTGTGCGTTAAGTTCCAATGCGTTGTTAAGTTCATTCAATTTATTTTAGGTTGATATTTCTTAGAAGTTTGCCTTTTTGGATCACCACGAGATGTAGATACAATTCCTAAATGCAGTCTAAAGATGATAAGCAAGCATTTATCTCTTTTCAACAATGAAAATCCTAGCTACAAGGGGAAAAGAAAGACACAATCTTTTCTCAAAGAGCATAGAGCACACTGTAAATGCACTTTTCCTAAATTAAACCATACAAACTATCATTATGCAAATGCACAAATGCATGTATTTGTTTTCACTTTCTTAATATTGATGCCTAAAAAGAAAGCTGTTGTACAAATTTGAATTTGATTTCAAGTGAAAACACAAACAAGTTTCTTTTTGAAATCAAAAAGACGATTACGACACTTTATGATTTTGAAGTAAACACTTGTTTCGACACTAGAAATTCACAAATTCAAACCAAAAGACAAAAGTAAAAGTGCAATCAACTGTCAACAACAAACAAACTTACTCCTAAGATCAAAACGACACTTACGACAGGTCTAGATCTAAGGGCGACAGTATGACTAGTTTACTTTTGTAATGGGAAACTGCAAATGATGTAACAAATACACAAAAACAAATACAGTTTCTTTTATACAAATGAGGCGGAATTAAGGCAGAGAAAAGGGGTTTTCAGATAGGTACACATACTGATAACAGGCTGCAAAAAACAGAGATAAAACTGAACACAAGGATGCAAAGAACCACAGCTGCACAGGGCAAAGGCTGATCAGCGCACCTGTTGCACAGAGAAACTGAATTGCAGCGCAGGTAGCCCTCTCGGGACCTGCGTTGAAATGCAGAGTCTCTTCACAGAGCCTGCGCTGAAGCAGAAATGAGAATTGTCTTCGGGTTCTAGGTCACGGTTTGCAGTTTGATCTGAGGTTTTTGGCCAGATAAAAGCTATCAATAAGGTACAATTAGAAGGATGATTTAAAGGAGGACTAAGAGCTATCACAAAGGGCAGTTAGAGCATTTGTGGACCAGCTTGTTCAGATCATAAACAGGCCCAGTGAGTGGACTAGAGTGGCAGATCTCTACTTTGCATTTGTAAATGGAAAATGCAGTTCGATTCGTCACTCCTAAGTTTATGAGAAGAACAACAATAGAAACACAAATAAACTAACTAGATACGATCCCCAGCGGAGTCGCCAATTTGTTGTTGGGAAAAGTATCTATTCAGAACGCCCCTATCCCACTCTAAGGTGTGATAGTGCCTTAGCAACAAACAAGGAAAACTACTTGAGTATTCTTCTTTATGAAATGTAAATGAGGATAAAGGATGTAACTAACCTATGTCTTTCGCTAGTTTGTTGATCCAATCGCTCCTCTCTTCAATAGCTCCCAGCTCCCTGCTCCCTTACCGGCCCAGCTTCACCGAATTCCTGCAAGATCACAAGAGAGAGAAACTACACGAAGATATAGATATACATTCATAAAAAGCTCAGGATCAGATTAAGCTAAACATGCAAATATAACAAAACATCATTGATACACAGCATGTAGTAGAAACTCAAATAATTTTATTGATATGATAATAAAGTCCAAGAGGAGATACAACCAAGTGAGTCCCGATCCAGCATCTACCTCCCAGCAAAGGAATCCCTTCCTCTCCTCCAACAAAGCATAAATCACCCAATGTACTAATCTCAATCTCAAACCAACAGCAATTCTCTGCAAAGTACAAAATTCCAGCCTCTGGATCTCTGGGATGAGGGATCCATATATAGATGTAAGCAGAGAGGATGAGTCATCTTATGTTTTGACTTATGGCTTCTCTCTGTCAGTTCTTGCTTCCACTTGGAGACTGATAGCCTCTTACTCATCACTTGGTCGAATTCAGTGAGGCAAGTGTCGGTGGAGAAGATTCTGGAAGCTTCCATCGTCTTTCCACCTCGTTGAATGACTCTGCCACTTGTCATTTCCTGCTCAACGCACCTGGGTAGTGCATTCAAGTGCGTTGCAACGCACCTAGCCAGTGTATTTGGGTGCTTTGCAACGCAGGCAGCTAGTGGAGTTTCTGAATTGATCCTGATTTGACTAGTTCTGAGTGGTTTTTGGTGGAGAACTTCTGGGAGAAGTTGTCATTGGTTGACCTTGTTCCTTTAGGAGCTGTAACAACATCTTTAGGGACTTTGGATCCCTTGGATTATGGAAATTTCATGCCCAAAGCTGTAAGGCACAAAAATGTCTATAACAAGAATGTCTCTGACGAACCAGTTATTTCGCTGCATGCGTTGGCAGGGATTTCTTCCCCTCAAACTCTCAAAATCTGGGCTTTTCTTAAACATCACCTAGTAGTAGTCTTGATTGATAGTGGAAGTACCCATAATTTCATCCATCAAAAAATCGCAGAAGCAACGCATTGTTTTGTAAGAGCAGTTTCTAACTTCCAAGTCCAAATCGCAGATGGGGGCACAATGAAATGTGAAGGCCGCTGTGAAAATGTCAAACTTCAAATGGGGGATTATCAGTTGAAAACCCACATGTTTGCCATACACATGGGGGGTTGCGACATTGTCCTCGGCGCTGAATGGCTCCGCACTCTTGGGCCAATCACAATGGATTTCCAATAGTTATATATGAGTTTTAAGCAGAACAACTCCACACATACCCTCCGCGGACTCCAGGCGGGAGCCCCCTCTATCATCAACTCGCATAGGATGGAAAAATTGTTAAAAAAGGGCCATCATGGAGTAGTAGCTCAATTTAATGCCATCCAGGTAGTCGAAACCATGTCTCTGCCAATTCATCATGATATGCAACAGATTTTAAATAACCATCAGACGGTCTTTGACAAGCCTAAGGAGCTTCCACCCTCGCGAGGGGAACATGATCATAGCACCACTTTGGTTCCAGGGGCCCAACCCCCAAATGTGCGGCCATACAGATATCCGTTCACCCAAAAGAATGAAATAGAAAAAATCATCAAGGAACTGTTGGAAGCTGGTGTCATGGTGCTCAAGAAATATGGGGAGTGGCGGATGTGTCCCGACTTCAGGGCCCTCAATAAGTTGACAGTCAAAGAGAAATTTCCCATCCTGGTGGTTAACGATTTGCTGGACGAACTCAATGGGGCTCAATTCTTCACTAAGTTGGATCTTCACTCAGGCTACCACCAAATTCGCATGAAGGAAGTCAACATTCCCAAGATGGCTTTCAGAACTCATGAAGGCCATTATGAGTTCCTGGTCATGCCATTTGGTCTTTGTAATGCCCCTTCTACTTTTCAGAGCCTTATGAATCACATTCTCAAACCATATCTCAGAAAATTTGTCCTTGTCTTCTTCGATGACATCCTCATCTATAGTGGCACTTGGGCTGCACATCTTCAGCATGTAGATCTACTCTTGCAACTGCTCAGCAAGCATAAATTATTTGTCAAGATGTCCAAGTGTTTGTTTGGCATGGAAGACGTTGAGTATTTGGGCCACATTGTGGGGCGTGAAGGTGTCAAGGTGGACCCCAAAAAGATCCAGACAATGCAAGAATGGCCTCAACCTAAGACCTTGAAGAGCTTGAGAGGATTTTTGGGTCTCACAAGCTATTATCGTAAATTTGTCCGCAACTATGGCCGCATAGCGAAACCCCTCACTCAACTCCTAAAGAAAAATTCCTTCTTCTGGAAGAAGGAAGCACAACAGGCATTTACCGCTCTCAAAAACACCATGTGTTCCACTCCAGTCTTAGCACTACCTGACTTCAACAAATCCTTTGTCATTGAATGTGATGCTTCGGGTACAGGTATTGGGGTGGTCTTAATGCAGGAAGGGCGACCGTTGGCCTTCACAAGCCAACAACTCAGTGGGAGGAATCTGGGCCAATCTACCTACGAGAAGGAAATGATGGCCATCTTACATGCAGTCGATACCTGGCGACCTTACTTATTGGGGCAACGTTTCCAAATCCGCACAGATCATCACAGTCTTAAATATTTTTTGGAGCAACGCCTATCCTCCCCACAACAAAATAAATGGTTAGCCAAAATGCTGGGATATGATTATGAGATCATTTACAAGAAAGGGAAAGACAATAGTGTAGCAGATGCATTATCTCGCCAATTTGAGGAGGAAAGTACTATGCTCGCAATTTCCCTCCCCATTCCAGACTGGATTGAAGAGGCTCGTAGGGAATGGTTTTCACACCCCGAGCTCTCCCAACTCATTTCTCAATTGCAGGTAGATCCTAATTCCACCAAGGGCTACTCGTGGCAGAATGATATTCTTCGCTACAAGGACAAAGTCGTAATCTCACCAACATCCACCCTCAAAAGTCGCATTTTGGCAGAATTGCACTCATCTCCCATTGCAGGACATTCGGGCTTTCAAAAGACGTATGCTCGCACCAGAAGATCATTTTTTTGGACAGGCATGAAAAAGGAAATCCTCACCTTCGTAGCAGAATGTGATTTCTGTCAACGCCACAAAGGGGAAACCGTCAACACACCAGGCACATTACAACCATTGCCCATTCCGACATCAATTTGGACGGAGCTTTCTATGGATTTCATTACAGGTCTTCCAAAGTCAGGGAACAAGTCAGTCATCATGGTGGTGGTGGACCAACTGTCGAAGTATGCTCATTTTTGCGCCCTACCCCACCCGTTTACACCAACTTTGGTTTCTCAATCTTTCATGGATCAGATCTTCAAATTGCATGGCATGCCCACTTCTATTGTGTCCGACCGCGACCCGATCTTCACCAATAATTTTTGGCAGGAACTCTTTAGAATACAAGGCACTCAACTCAAACTCAGTACTTCATATCATCTGCAAACAGATGGTCAAACCGAAGCAGTCAACAAATGTCTAGAAACCTACCTTAGGTGTTTCACTTCAGAAAAGCAACACCTTTGGGTACAGTGGTTACCTCTGGCTGAATGGTGGTATAACACCAACTATCATGCCACCACCAAAATGACTCCCTATGAAGCAGTATACGGTCAACTTCCGCCTTCCCCTACTTCTTATCTCAAGGGGTGCTCCAAAGTACAAGCAGTGGATCAACTCCTACAACACTGCGCAACCATGCTCGCCCATCTTAGAGAGAATCTTCATCAAGCTCAGAACCGCATGAAGCAACAGGTCAACCAGCATCGCTCAGAGCACCAATTTCAAGAAGGGGATCAGGTCTTTTTGAGGCTGCAACCATATAAGCAAACATCACTCAAAGACAAGGGTTGTCAAAAGCTCTCTCCAAAATTCTACGGACCATACCAAGTACTTCAGCGCATTGGAGAAGTGGCTTACAAGTTGGCTTTGCCACCTACGGCAAAAATCCATCCAGTTTTCCATGTATCGTGCCTCAAGAAAGTGATTGGGAAAAATTGCCGAGTTCAAACCAGTTTACCTGAATTGGACGAAGAAGGGTCAATCTGGCTTCAACCCGAACAGGTTCTAGACACACGAGACAAGCACCTGCACGGCCGCATGATTCAGGAAGTCCTCGTCAAATGGAAAGACACCTCTCCGGAAGATGCAACTTGGGAACCAGCCACTATTCTTCAGCAGTTTCCGCAGCTTCAGCCTTGAGGACAAGGCTAGTCTTAAGGGGGAGGGCATGTTAGCGTCCCACCCTAACCCCCTTATTTATGTCATGGGATCACGTCATAGTCAAGAGTCAATAAAGCCCATATTAATATTTGTAAGTGGTTAACCCGCAATTAATGACGGGGCCATAGTTAGTTGCAAATGGGCCGTAGTATTAGATAGATGGTATTAATAAAACCCACGGTATTGGCCCGTGGTATTGCATGTATGAGTCATATATAAAGGATAGAGACTCCCTGCAAGGAGCATTGTGTCTTGTTTTGTAGTCGAGCTCTGCTCTATTGGAGGTTGCCCCCTCGAAGAGGCAAGTGAACATTACTCTCTGAATAATAAAAATCATTTCTATTCTGTGTTCTGGGTATCTTTTCTTCGCATATTCTGTATTTGGGTATCATTTTGCAGGTTAAGAGCATAATAGAGAGAAAACCACTTTTTCATGTAGGTCATTGGATCTAACGTGGGTTGATCAATGGTGAAGGATCAACGGACGGTTTTGGGTTGATTGGGTTAAGTGTTGACCATCGGATCATGAGAAAATCAACGGTGGAGGATCGCTAAGGAATACCGCTTAATATCATAACATGAGTTATAAATGGATGGCACATTAAATATGCGATTGCGTATATCTATATATATATATATATATATATATATCTATATATATATATATATATATATATATATATATATATATATATATATATAGATGCGATACAATACATGGGCCCGAGGATTCCATTGTAATACACTTTAAAGTTACTTCGCATCTGCCATATCGCAAGACTCTTGTAAAGCCTTGCCACATTGAAAGTGCCAATTGCGATAATACAAGGAACCAAACAGGTTATAGCAAAGAGCAGAAGAGTATATAATGTATAGATGCGATATATATGCGGACCCTCTGCATCATTATAAATTGCCCTATTGTTATATTGCACCCACCTATCGGAACTCTCATAGCACAAGTTATAAAGGGTTGTCACCCCTGAACCACCGATTGCGATATGTATGCAAACCCGTTGCAACATTATAATACGACCTATTGAAATATCGCATCCATTGGATTGCAATGTTCAAAAGAATTAGCAACCATCGGATTGAGCGCCAAATCAACAGTATAGATTTAATCGCTGATCGCATTTCGGTAAGGTTAAGTGACGTCGTGGTGCTATTCCGATTGTCGATGGGCTGATCCACCAATGACCGATAGCGATGAAGCCAAGCGTCGATCGGAGATCGATTAATGCAGAGGTTGTAGAGCATTGTGGAAAGGATTGGAGGAGCGGACCTGATGAAGTTATAGATGTGGGCGTAATGCATTTTAAGTCTGGCCTTATGTGTTTGAAGAGTTTATTTATGTGTATTCCTGTGGTTTTGATAAATGTGTTTCCCGAGGCTTAAAGTCAAATAAATGCTTCCGATAGGTTTGGGTCCATTGTATGCATATTTGAAAAAAAGGGGGGCCTCTTTGATATGGTTATTTCTTTAATATGCAATATTATTATAATACGGCCTCTCTTCCACATTAACGTGTCCTGTAAATAATTTTATGAATCTAGAGAGATAGAGGAAGCCGAAGAGTGAGCACAGAGAAAGCTAAAGCTCAAGCGAGCGAAAGGGAAGCCAAAGGTCAGGCGTATCAAGATATAAAACAGAGAACAAGGAAAGTTTGTTAGGTTGGCAAATTGGAAGAAAGGAGCAAACCGTAGGTCCAGTAGAACAGAAAAGGGCCGAAGGTCTAGCAGGACAGAAGGAAGACGAAGGTCCAGCCAGATAGGAGGTAGTAGAAGGACGAGCAACTCTGTTGATAATGTTACCCTGTGAAAGACTCAAACACGTGATGAATTAATCAGGTACATAATGCATACTGAAGAACAATTCTGTGATATAATAAATAAAGTTTCATTTGATATTTCTTAAAGGGAACAGTAGCCAGCACCAGTATTGAAGAATATGTGAAAGTATTTATGGGAAGTAAGAGATTGCAATGGCAAGAACAGTTCCCAGTAGTCACGCTGGAAGCATTACCATGACAATGAGAACAGAGGCTTGAAACAGAGAGTTGGTTCTTGTGTAGAGCTTAGTGTAGCTAATAGTAGACTCACTGAAGCTGTGTGGAGAGATTATCAGAGACCATGATGGTTATTTGATATCATCATGAGATAACTTTTGCAAACTCTGTGTGGATAGTATGAAGAGTTGTAAAGACTTCTTCATATGAAGACTGGTTTCCATTGATGTTGTAGCATGGAGACCACAGTGAAGTTGTAAACAGATAGAATTCAGTAAAAAAGAGTTTTTGGAGCAGAACATTACTATCAAACATGCCTTGACATCAGAGGGTTGGAGCCCTTGGGGTTGGTGCTTCAGAAGTTGGAACAATTGGTGTCCTTAGAGTTGGTGCTCCTATATCCAAGGTTGGTGCCTTGAAAACAGAGGGTTTGAGCCCTTGAGGTTGGTGCCTCAGAACTAGAAGGATTGGTGTCTTGGGAGTTGGTGCTCCTAATTCCAAGGTTGGTGCCTTGACAAAACAGAGTTGGTGTTCTAGAGGTTGGAGCCTCACAAAAGTCCAAGTTGGTACTTGGCAATAGATTGGAATCATATATATTTTTATCTATTTTATTGCAAAGATTATAATAATAAAAGAATTTATTCTTGTTGTTCATCTTGTGTTCTAAATATAAATGTTTTAACTTGTAAAATAACAATTGAAAAGAAATATTGATTCACCCCCCCCCCTCCTTCTTAGTATTTCCAACATATCCATGTGTTCAAATGGACATTTCTTTTTGAGAAAATAAATAGTATAGTTTTTCTTATATAGCATTACATTTGTATCATATACTTTTTATTTCAATTGGGTTGAGCTGTGAAGTAGTCCTTATATATGAGAATTATCTCAAGGGGAGTAGTGGAGATGCTCAAATAAGTGAGCATAGTCTCGAACGCATTAGCAATAGTAGAGAAGGCCAAGCCAAAATGCATCACTATAACTTGGTATTTGCAACAACAATAATACCATGCACAGTGAAATAAGCATAAAACTTTTTGATACAAAAGATGCATTGATGGACAGAATGCTCAGTCAAGCAGCCATTAGAAGTCCAAAACTGGAAGGACAAATCAAAGGTAGTATATGTTCAAGGGGAGCATATCATTCTTGTCCAGTTTATGGAGCAGCAGTAGCACTTGCCTTGGAAAAGATGTCTGTGAATAAACCTGGACTCTTTTCCTCACAGTCAGTGATTGTATGAGGTGAGTGGTGACCACAGTGGGAGAAACCAGTCTTGTATCCCCTTTCCATTGATGTCAAAGGAGGAGAAAAGTTATGGAGATGTTTTGATGGAAAGCAGGCCATTGATGTTTCATGCAATTAGATGTCTTGAAGAAACATGAGGCTTTGCCATCACTTGAAGAGTAGAATGGAGTGTTTCCATCAATGAAAAAGGGGGAGATTTTTGGACAGTTGGCATTGTCGAGATGGATAGTGGCCTGGTGAAGGCATATGCAAGTGAGTTTGTCACTGATGTCAACAATCATGTTGGAGAGATGTGTTGCGAAGTTGGCTTTGCCTAACTATTGGCAGGAGTGTTGGAATTGATGTCAACCAGATAAGCTCAGATTCTTGTTGTAGAAGATGTTGGTAGTAATGGCCCAAGAGGAATCTCAAGGTAGCTGTGGGCTTCATGGAGAAAATCATCATAGTAGAAGGCTTATTGTAGAAGCCATAAAATTATTATTATAGTGATGGGTCAGGAGGAAATATTCCTATGATAGCTCCAAGCATTAAGTAGAGAATCATCATAGTAGTAGGCTTACTGAAAAATCCATAAAATGATCAACTAGTGTGCTCATCAGCATGGAATCTCAAGGTACCAACAGGCTTCATGAAAAGGATCAGCATGGTGGGTGTGATCTTAGGTGTCTACAGATTCAAGGAGTAGAAGGTAGGAAGTGACCTTAGATTCAGCTTTTGAGGCAGCATATGGAGCTAGCGGATAATTAGACTTATTTCATTGGAAAGTGATCTAGAAGAGCTTTTCAATAGTATGCATAAGTCTAGAAATGGTGACCCGAATTGGATCCTAAAAACTCTTTAAGTTTTCATGGTTGTTTCAAGTTATGCTAAAAGATTCAAGTCCTAGAAAATATCAAAGCTATCAGAAGGAATCCTCATAAAGATTGCAGTTGTGGCCAGAGCGGAGCAATGAGGACCCTCAATCGAGTGCGTAGACCACTGGCCCATGGTAAAGTGCAATGGCACAAAACTGGAAAAACTGGAGGCTAATTTAGGAAACAGAGGTGGATTCTGATATGCCAGGGTGTCCCCCTCAGTGAAGGAAAGCGCCGAAGCACCTGGACCCGAAATCGCTATAAAATTTGGAAAAGTAACTGTTTCGATTCTATAGTGCGGCATTCCCCAAAACTAGCAGGATATCAGAAGGATTCGAGGCGGTAAGTAGTTTTGACTAAGTCCCACCTGATGACACACATCGAGTGACACACATCCGGCAGATGAGAGAGAAAATTCCCCGCATCAGATGGGTAAACATCATGAAACTTGTCTACCTGATATGAAGGACGACCATAGGATCTGGGGGGTCCAGATCAACGGCGGAGATACATCCCGATGACTCACCATATTTGACAGGTCAAAAAGAAAGATGATAGGGATTTGAAGTCCGACATGGATGATGATTTGGCAAACGATTCGTGTTCGCGGGCGATCTTGAAGCAAACATATTTAATGGCCATTCGAATATGATTCAGGGAATTTGACACCCAGTTCGTTAGCAAACAGGTGGCCACCTCCCTATGACGTGTTACCCAGTGATGATGACATAGAGCAGAGAAATTTGAACAGACAAAGGAAAGGAAACCAGAAGGCTGGGAAGTGGAAACGAGAAGTCAAAGAACAGACTAGCTTTAAAGCCATGAACTGACAGAAGTAGAACACAAGAGGCAGAAAGAAAAGAGACATAGAAAGCTAATAGCAGAGAACAGAGAGTAGAAGCCAAGTTGACCTAAAGGTAGCATTGAGCCAGACAAAGCCAAAGAGAGTCAGAGAGTCTGTGTACTCCATTGAAGGCCTGAGAGGTTCAAGCAAACTCCACAGCATAGGCCTGTCATACTACTGTGACCCTTGAAGGTCGTGTTTTAGTAAGGAGAGTCTATGCACTCCATTCCTATTGACTTCATTCTATTTAGTGAGTCTCGAATCAATCTCACTGTTGTAAAAACTCTGCTTGAAAACATAATAGAGAGGCCACCACTGAAAGGCTGGACCAGGAGACATAGCCCAGGAGCATTGGGTGAACTCCTTATTAAACTTGTTTTGTTTACATGTTTGACTGTTATGTTTTCTATGATTGCCTCAGTGTCTATGCATTCTAGCAATCTTATCGATCCCTGTTGCATAAGTAACATAGGCACATCCATGCACGAGTCTGTAATATCTTTCGTTCTTTGTGCTGGATAAATTCCAAATTAAGTGGTATCAAAGCATTAGGGTTACTAAGGTTAGACAAGCTTGTGCTGGATTTTGTTGTTGAATGCTAACTAGATCAAATCTTAAATTAGGAGAATGAGAATTGGCTGAAACTAACCTGGAAATTGGAAGAGTCTATTTTAAGAGGAAAATGTCAGAATAAAATCCCTTGGAATTAGACCCCCAATTCATGGATAGTTTTATGGCCCTAAGATACGTGGTGGAGGAAATGTATAGAGACTTTAAGAAACATAGAGATGAAGATTCATCAAGCTCCAAACAAGACAAAGGAGTAGAGGAATCTCTCCTCCATGACCACTCTAAAGGCAAAGGGAAAGAAGAAAAATTTCTTAGGCCTCCTAATAGCCCTGAAAATAAAAATAAGACATCTTTGATTAAATTAGATGTTAAATTTGATTTACCAATATATGATGGAGAGTTGAATGCAGAGAAGCTGGATAATTAGATCAGATAGATTGATGTTTATTGTAGAGTGCAGAGCATTGACTCAAACAAGAGTAAGATTCAGTTGGCCAGCCTACGCCTTGGAGGCACTGCCTTGGTATGGTGGGAAGGCAGGACCCAAGCTGACATGAAGAAACACGGTAAGTTTCTTTCTGTCTGGAGTGAATTTGTTTCTGCAATTAAAAATCAATTCTATCCACTAGCCTAGATGCAGCAAGCCATGATGAGCTGGAAAACTCTTCGACAACTAAAACGGAAAAGTGTACAATGTTACACCCAAGAATTTACGAAAAGATCTTTGATTCTAGGAATTTCATTAGACTCACCTAAGACTCTGTTGAAGTATATAGGTGGTCTACACAACTACATGAGGCACACTATCCTCATGTTTAATCCCACTAGCATAGATGAGGTATCCGTTCAAGCTATGCATCTAGAAGCTAGAGGTAAGAATGGGAACCTAGAAGTTGGGGGATCATCCCAACCCACTGCAAGCAAAAATAAGGAGAAAAGAAAACAGAAGTGGAAAGAGAGGAAGACAAACACTGTACAGAAGAGCAAGTCCTCATGCACTCATTGTAAGAAGGATGGGCATGACGATGAACACTTCTGGATTCTGCACCCATAGCTAAAACCTAAGAAGTTTGAGGGCAAGAAGAAGAAGACTGTTGCAGCTATTCAAAAGGATTTGGGGTCAGACTCGGGAGATGAAGCAACAATCGCAGCCACAGGTATAAAAGGTTGTCTGCTTTAGAGAATGCAAAAATCAAGAAGCAGGTACAGGAGCTACTCGAGAAGGGGTTCATTAGACCTATCACATCACCATGTAGGTCTCCAATTGTTTTGGTGAAAAAGAAAGATGGCTCGTGGAGAATGTGCATTGATTACAGAGCACTGAATAAGATAACAATCAAAAATCGTTATCCCCTTCCTTGCATAGATGATTTATTAGATCAGTTGAAAGAAACTATTTATTTTTCCAAGTTAGAATTGCATAGTGGCTATCATTAGGTCAAAGTTGCAGAGAAAGATGCATGGAAGACTGCTTTCAAAACAAACCAGGGATTGTATGAGTGGTTGGTTGTGCCTTTTGGCTTAACTAGTGCTCCTACTACTTTCATGAGAGTAATGAATGATGTACTCAGAACTTTTCTTGATGATTTTGTCAGTGTATATTTGGATGACGTTTTTATATTTAGCAAAATGTGGGAAGAACATTTAAAGCATGTTAAGCAGACACTAGATGTTTTGAAAAGAGAAAAACTTTATCTTAAACTCTCAAAATGTGAATTTGGAAAAACATCTTTGAATTATTTGGGACATATAGTAGGGGGTACTGAATTGAAGATGGATCCCTCTAAGCTTGCAGTCACTATCAACTAGCCTAAACCCAAATCTGCTACAGAAGTTAGAAGCTTCTTAGGAGCAGCACAATATTGGAGAAAGTTTATTTCTAACTTTTCCTTAATTGTAGCTCCCTTACATGCTTTAACAGGATTGAAAAAGGTGTTTCAGTGGGGAGGCAAATAGCAGAAAGCCTTCGACACCTTGAAAGAAAAGATTAGTACAACACCAGTACTAGCACTGCCCGATCTTCAAAGACCATTTTAGATTGAAACAGATGCCAGTGACTATGCCATGGGAGAAGTATTGACGTAGCACGGTAAACCCATATGTTATGATTCTGAGACATTTAATTCTGCAGTAGTTAACTATCCGACATATGATAAAGAATTGTATGCATTAGTACAGAGTGTGAAAAAGTGGAAACATTACTTAATGGGCAAAGAGACAGTTATACATATTGATCATCAACCACTTCAATATCTACACTCCCAAACTAAGTTGTAGCAATCAAGACAATATAGATGGATGGGTTTTCTATAACAGTTTCATTTAGTCATCATATATAAAAAGGGCATACACAATAAAGTTTTAGATATGTTATCTAGACCAATTATAAATGCATCTACTATACCTAATCATAATTCAGTATTGCATGAGAGCTACATTGAACAATATGCTCAAGATATAGATTTTAAAGATGTATATGCAACTTTAAGTCAAGGAAAACGAGTAGAAGAATTGGACTATCATGTTAAGGACCAATTCTTGTATCATTGTGGGAAGCTATGCATTCCACAAACTGAAAGAGTAAAGATAATTCGAGAAGCACACACTCCTCTAATATCAGGTCACTTTGGTGTAAGAAAAATGGTTGCACAGCTGCAAAGATTTTGTTATTGGCAAAAAATGAATGAGATCGTTTCTAGATATGTAAGAGGGTGTACCATGTGTGCTAAAAGAAAGCATAGCAATAGAAAACTAGGCTTGTACACTCCACTATAGTTCCTTCTCATCCTTGGGAAAGTGTTTCCATGGACTTTGTTGGAGGACTGCCTAAATCTAAGAAAGTTCATGACTATTTATATGTTGTTGTGGATAGGTTCAGCAAAATGTTTATTTTAATACCTTGTAACAAATAGATTACAGCTAAACAAACTATAAAGTTGTTCTTTCAGCATTTATGGGTTCATTTTCGATTACCCACTTCCATAATATCTTATCGAGATACCTGATTTGTTGGGAAAAAATTTGGTCAAGTTTATGGGAATTGATGGACACCAAGCTGGAGAAGAGCACATCTTTCCACCTGTAAACAGATGGCCAAACAGAAGTGGTCAACAGGTCAGTGATCCAGTTGCTCAAAGGCTATTGTAGTAAGCATCCCAAACTTTGGGATGAACGTTTATGTTATGTGCAGCATGCTTACAACCGAGCTAAATATTCTTCTCATAGAGATCTCCTTATGAGACCTGTTTTGGTTTCACACCAAGGTCTCCCTTGGATTTGTCTTTGGTAAAGACATAGTAGTTGATGGACACAGTGATGTGGACAAGGCAACCAAGTTCAATGAACAAATCCAAGAGATTCACCAAGCAGCACAGGAACAGCTGGAAAAGAGCCAATCCAAGTACAAGGCAAGGCATGACAAGCATCAGATGGAGAATAGTTTCCAAGTTGGTGATCAAGTCTGGCTATATATCAACAAAGACAGAATGCAAGGTGAAGGAAAGAAGTTGAAGCCAATAAGGTATGGACCTTTCAAGATACTTGAGAAAATTGGTGAGAATGCTTTTTGCCTTGGTCTACCAGCGTACATGCACATCTACTCAGTTGTTAATGCAGACAGCTTGAGACTATTTGAACCTTCATTAATTGAAGATCCCGAAGAGTAGAGAAAATTTCCTTCTATTGATGATCTGTTACCTGAATATCTTAATGAGATGCAAGAAGATACAGTTTTGGACAAGAAGGTAAGAACTCCACATAGAGGGGATGTTGAGTACCTCAGGATCAGACTCAAAGGTTCAAAGCCAAGTAGTGCAAAATGGATAGAAATTGAGCAAGCAAGGAAGCAATACCCTCACTCGATTGATGCTTAAAAGAAAACCAACTTTTAGTGGTCCAAAAGCTTTTTCGGTGGGAAGGCCATGATCTGAATTGGATCCTAAAAACTCTCCAAGTTTTCATGATTGTTTCAAATTATGCTAAAAGATCAAGTCCTACAAAAGATCAAAGCTATCAGAAGGAATCCTCATAACAATTGCAGTTGTCGCCAGAGCAGAGCAACGAGGACCCTCAGTCGAGCGTGCAGACCATTGGCCCATGGTAAACCGAAATGGCACAAAACTGGAAAAATCGGAGGCTTATTTAGGAAATAGAGGTGGATTCTGATACGTCAAGGCATCCCCCTCAGTGAAGGAAAGCCCCGAAGTGCCTGGACCTGAAATCTCTATAAAATTTGGAAACGTAACTATTTTGATTCTGTAGCACGGGATTCCCCAAAACCAGTAGGATATTGGAAGGCTTCGAGGTGGTAAGAAGTTTTGACTGAGTCCCACCCTATGCCACACATCAAGTGACATGTGTCTGGTGGATGAGAGAGAAAACCACCTGCATCGGACGGGTAAACACCATGCAACTTTTCCTCCCTATATGAAGGACAACCATAGGTTCTGGGGGGTCCAGACCAAAGGCGGAGATACGTCCCAATGACTGACAAGATTTGACAGGTCAAAAAGAAAGATGACAGGGGATTCGAAGTCTGACGTGGATGATGAGTTGGCAAATGATTCGTGTTCACCAGCAATCTTGAAGAAAACGGATTTAACGGCCATTCGAATATGATTCAGGGAATCTGACACCCAATTCGTTAGAAAATAGGTGGCGACCTCTATGCGAGGTGTTACCTAGTGATGATAACATAGAGTAGAGGAATTTGAATGGACAGAGGAAAGGAAACCAGAAGGTCGGGAAGCGGAAACAAGCAGTTAAAGAACAAACTGGCTTTAAAGCCATGAACTAACAGAAGCAGAACACAAGAGGCAGACAGCGAAGAGACGTAGAAAGCTAATAGCAGAGAATAGGGAGTAGAAGACGAGTTGAACTGAAGGCAGCAACGAGTTAGACAGAGCCAGAAAGAGTTAGAGAGTCTGTGTACTCCATTGAAGACTTGAGAGGTTCAAGCAAACTCCTCGACATAGGCCTGTAATACTACTGTGACCCTCGGAGGTCGAGTTTCAGTAAGGAGAGTCTGTCCACTCCATTCCTACTGACTTCATTCTATTTAGTGAGTCTCGAATTCAGCTCACTATTGTAAAAACTCTGCTTGAAAATAGAATAGAGAGGCCACCACTGAAAGGTTGGACCAGGAGATGTAGTCCAAGAGCATTTGGTGAACTCCTTATTAAACTTGTTTTGTTTACATGTTTGACTATTATGTTTTCTCTAATTGCCTTAGTGTCTATGTATTCTAGCAATCTTATCAATCCATTGCGTAAGTAACATAGGCACATCCATGCACATGAGTCTGTAATATGTTTCATTCTTTTTCCTGGATAAATTCCAGATCAAATGGACTTTTGGTTTGAAAGTTAGAGCCATTTGAATTTCTACCCCTTCAAAAGAGAAGCTCCAATGTTCATGTGACACATGTCTAGTCGGAGCTCCCGGCATATTGGAGATCGGAGCATGGAGCATCAGGGGTGTAGTGCAATAGCAAGTTGTGAAATGAAATTTGTGATATCGTGTGTCGTAGGTCCCAACATATCGAAGATAAAAGGATGGAGAATTAATGGTGAAGCGCAACAACGATGTGTGATATGCGATTAGCGATATCGAAAATTGCAATATCGGAGGTCAACTCAGTGGTGTATTAGTACATATTGGTGCATTGATGATCGATGTTCAACATTTCAAAAGTGACATCAGGATTGGGGCCTCCAGTGTTAAATCACCAAGAGAGCCGAAAATGTTTTTACAAATAAAATCACTACAAAACCAAGAAGGGTGAGGCCATTTCTCTCTCCTCGAGGACGACACATGGAGGTGTCTAGTTTTCTCTGATAAGGACATATGACAGCATTGGAGGTGCTCTGATGAGGACACATGGTAAGATTTGATTGGTTCTGATAAGGGACACGTGGTTTCTTACGACAACATGACGTCATGGTATGGAGGGACATGTGGCAGGAAATTTCAGTGTTTTTTGATGGCCCAATGGGCCATATTCTGGTGACATGTGTCACTGGTCAGAAAATTCCACGTGGCAAGTAATGACATCACGTCAAAAATCAGCAATCAGTGATCAGCGCTAAAGTGTTGCTGACTCATGTGACACAAATGAAAAACGCCGATAAGGGGCTCCGATATGTGTTAGTGCTTGGTTGTGAGGCTAATAAGAAATCAAATGCATAGAACTCTAATGAAGGAGAAAGGTTCTTTGAAGAGTCTAAAGGACTTAGTGCCTCAGGTCTTAGCACTCGATCACAGCCCTAGGTCCTATAAAAGTAATTTGAAAAAGGGGTTAGAAAGAGAAGGGCCAAGGCTAATCAAAATTCGTTGTTTTGGATGTTTTTTTACGTTTAAAAGTCTTGATAGAGGAAAAGTCTCTGATAGTGCTTTGTAGTGTATTTTTCCTCTAATAGATCACAGTATAGAGTATTGAAGGAGATATGGGTTTGATTCTTGAAAAGTGGAAGTGAACGCTTAAGAGATTTGGTGCATCCTTTGAAATAAATGAAGAACAATGATGCCATGACTAATGTACAGAGAAGCCATGCTTGAGTAATTTCAAGCTCTGTGAGCCTTGAAGTGCATTGTGAGTCTCAGTGATGGGATAGTTGTTGAGAGAGATGATTGTGCCCAAGTTGAGTATGCAGGTGGTCTAGCCAATGGCAAATGCAACAAAAGTATGGAGAGGCCATGCCAAAGCACATTGTGAGTGATGCCTAAGGACAGTGTGGCAGAATCTACAGTATGACGACATCGATTGAGGTGGAATGTAGGGAAAATAAAACACATGTGATCTCATGAGAAAGTGTGGGGGGGGAATGCAGTATTGTTGCCATTGAGCCAAGAGGAAAGAGCTCTGAGTAAATGCACTACTGTGAGAGGTTGTGTAAGATCTAGTTTTGTGTGTAAAGGTTGAGTGTGCCTAAGTAGAAGAAAAGAGAAGACCTCAATAGCAACACTCTTTGTGTGAGGCTAAAGTGTTTGTGTGTTCTGCGTGTAAATGTCGATAATTTCCCATGATGTGTGTGTTAGGCCAAGAGTTGCATGTGCGGTGTGAGTGTAAAGGCAGAGTTTCCTATGTGTTGTGTGGAAGGCCGACGGTGCCTGTGAGTTGATGTCGAGAATGGACAAGCTGAGAGATGAGTGCATGGAGTTGAAGGGGTAGAGACAGATCTACATAGACGACTAAGAGACTTCTGATGATAAGCGGATCAAAATGTTGCTGAAGAGTGTTGAAGAGGGCTAAAAAGTGCAACAGAGTGATTTGAGATCAAAAGTTGTTATCAGGAAACGTTGCTGCCAAACTACAGTGAACATTCAGTTTCTATTTGAATGTAGGTTGGAGCCTGCAAAATAGGAAGTTGGTGCCTCCATCTCTAGTGGTGTTGGCGAAGGCTTGGGGGTTGGTGCCTCATGCAAGTTGGTGCTTGCATAAATCCAAGGAATTGCAAGTTGGTTCTTACAACAAATCCATTATTTCGATGCCTCATATGGTACTTCTGCAAAGCTGGATAGGTGTCTACAAATAGGGGGAGTTGGTGCTTCCTGCTAGTTGGTGCTAGTAAATAAATAAAAGGGAGTTGGTGCTTCCTGTGAGTGGGTTCTCACAAAAATATTGATGTAATAGAGTAGGTGCTCCTATATACATCAATAACAACAAAAATATTTGTCTGTTTTTCAAGAAAGTGTTTCCACATGAAAAATCTTGTGTCTAATGTGTATGATGATTATGGTTTGCTTGCTTGTATGTTGAGTTTATGTTGCTGCCACATTATATATATTATTGTTAGTTATATGGATGAATGCCAAGTTAAATAAGAAAAGTAAATTGGCATAACGAAGTTAAAATTTGCCTTAATATTGATTCACCCCCCTCTCAATATTAACATTGTTTCCAACACACACACGCACACACATAGATATGTGTGTTTGTGTGTGTGTGTGTGTGTGTGTGTGTGTGTGTGTGTGTGTGTGTGTGTGTGTGTATTGTATGTATGCGAATTTGCGGTGTTGATATTTTGGATAATTTTTTAAGATATTTTTCTATCAAAATTATTGGTATAAGGATTTAATTTATTCAAGTCCAACCCATAAGTTTTGTGGAAACGCATTCACTCATCTCCATAGTGGGAGTAGTTCTCACTAGAAAATAGAAATACCATGAATGGTCTAGGAAAATAAAACACAACCTCCTTTTGAATGAACTTTGGAAAGTAGTTTGTGAAGGAGACTAAGACAATGCACCTGAAAATCCTACTTATGATAAGGAGCTTTCCATTTAGGAAAATAAGAATAGCAAGGTCTATGACTTGACTACAGCATCATTAAATGAAGAAGTGAGTCGTTATATTTTTCCATTTTCAAATGCCTTTGAGGTCTTAAAGAATTTGAAGAATTAAATGACTCACAGTCTGATCTTAGATTTGTTCAGTTGATGATCAATTTGTTCAATCTTGAGTTAAAAAATGATGACCCTCTTTCCTTAGCATCAGAAGTAAGATCCATTATGCATGACATAAAATCCACTGGTGTTGAAATATATGCTCGTCTCACTGCTTGTGTCAATGCATTGTATCCCATTTACTCACATTATCTTGAGTCGTTGCAAGAAAGTGGAAAAGTTAAGGACATTTCCTTTGACTCCCTTGAGAAGAAGTCTTCTGAAATAGAAAAGGATATTGGGAAGAAGACATCTCCTTAGTCTTTTGGTGAAGTTTTGCACCTTGCATGGAAGAGAAGAATCATGCACAGGATTCTTCTAGAGGAAGAGGTGGTCAAAGAGGAAGAGGAAGGAAGAATTTTAGAGGAAGGAGGGACATTCATTTCCAAGGAGAAAGGTTTGATCTTCATTTCATCCTTTGTAACAAGAATGGACGTGATGCTTCCACATGTACGCTACCTTGGGACAAAATCGAGTAAGAAAGAATGAAGAAAAAGTTAAAACACCTTGTAAAGGGAAGGAAAGGCATTGATTCCACTCATTATGTTGTGGCACATTGCAACAATGGAGTAACTAAACACTTATTTAATGTTTCACTTGGTTCATGGAAATACAATTGGTTTCCTTATTTGGGAGAAACTTGACACGTGAATTTTAGAAGATATTTATTTGAAGAAGTCATTGACAACATTGATTGAATAGACTACTTAACATACAATTCAAAACTATAGCCATCAAGGCTTCGCACAATTAGGCTCAAATTGCCTGGTCTTCCAAACTTTCTTCTGCATGATTTTCTATATCTCCCTGAGATGAGGAGAAACTTGTTGTCTTTGGTCCACATCCCCCAATAGTGACACTTTATTCACATATTTTATGTAAAGGTTGAGGTCATAAAAGCATAATATCACTCACTTGTCATGACTGGAATAGAAGAAGAAAGACTACTGAAGTTGCAAGGAACCTCCACTCATGCACATAAATTTTTATATAGTTATCACTATGTTGTAGTAGCTACAACCACCCTCCAAAATTTTGGCCTGCACCAATTTTGGAGCCTCCCTTGAAGAGTTTCACTTGATGACTGCACACACTCGGGTTCACTCCATGAGCTCGTGTGAGTATTTACATCTGCCTTTCTTGTTCATTGCATTCAAGTCTCTGCATGTTGATGTCTAAGTCATGCTTGTGACCATGTTCTGGTTATGCTCAAAGTCTTTGCTTCGTATGTGCTTGTTGTGTTCTTTATGAAAGCATCTGTCACACCCACACATGGATTCACAGTCACTGCCATGTAAGGGTCGTCTTGATGAATGAACGATTAATCATGAGTTTAGCGCTTGTCACATGCACCATCGGTAAGTCTTGTTGAACATGTGTGTCTGGATGGTTTGGTCATTTCATCGTCAAGTCATGTGAGTGTGTGTTCGTATGATCACCTATGCATCCTTTGATTGCTCACACAATTGACCATTTTTTATGAAGGATCTAACGAACTGAATCCCTTTTGAAATTCAAACCATCACCCTACCATCGACTCGATCGACTGTCAACCAGAACAGTGCAGAAGCACCAAGCTAGTCTTTTCAAGCTGGACTTCCTGCAAGCAATTCAATCGACTCTCATGTTGGCCACCCGGATAGTCGGACCCAACAGTCACCCCAGGATTAAAAACCCTCAAAAGTTGCACAGAGGCCACTGACTTCACTTTCTCAACTGACTGAGAAAATTGTGCAAACAGGCCGGACAACCACCAAGTGCCTATCCTTGTTTCCCTCAGAAAATTGAGCAGTTTTCCAAGTCAGTCATCCTGACAGTCGACCAACTGTTCATCTCAGAAATTATGCAATGTTCATGAGTAGGCCTTCCACTGCTCATCAGTTAGCTCAACTCAAAAATTGAACAGAGATGATTAGTAGACCGACCTCCCAACCTCATTACATTTTTCCTTTCCAGCAGCCCTTAGCAACAGACTGCCAATTCCCTCTCAAAATTGTGCAATTTTTGTTGCTAGTTCCCTCTAGGAATTGTGAAGTTTATGTTTCCAGTCTCTTGAGCAGCCAACTGGTAGTTCCCTCTAGGAATTGTGCAGTTTTGGCTTCTAGTGACCCGGGCAGTTCCCCAGAACTGTGCAATCCCTACCTGCTAATCCTTCATGCAGTCGGTCCATTCCTCTAGAAAATTATGCAAATTTGGTCGTCCAACCCCGCTGTTCGTTCATTCTAAAAAATGCGCAAAGCATTCCTTCCTTGCCTTCTAGCAGCCTAGACTGTTCCTCCTAAAATTTGTGCAATTTTGCCTCCCAGTCGAGCCAGACCTTGCAGATAGCCACTGTCGACTCAGATTGCCTGTCTCCATCTCTCAGTGACTCTTGCATAGTTTTCATCAATATTTTCCCAGATCCATCATCCTGCTTCAAAGCCTTGCTACCTCTCCTGGTCACCTACACCCGAATGATCACGTATCATGGTAGACTAGGAGGTTTTGGATTTTATAAAATCTTGTCATGAGTGATTGCAGGTACATGTACACCAAGGAACATGGGAAGACAATGAATGGGATGAATGAAGAGAGCACATGCAGAATGATGGGTTCACCAACGGAAAAACGAATGAAGTATGCGAAGCGGACGAACGTGACGAAAAAGCACCTTCATGAACAAATGAGCCTAACAAGCCTTCCAACATGCAAGCAAGGAACAACATGTTGAAGCTTCATCAAGTGAACCAAGGATGACCAAAGACTCTGCACACTTCTCCATGCGAAGGTGAAGCTATGGTACACCATGAAGACATCCATCACCCTACAACACTATAGCTCGACATGCACTCCAGTAGCTGCAGGAATGTACTAGCATTGTCATGTCGAGTCATGTCGAGTCATGTCATGAGTCATATTGCCCACACCCTCACTATGGGCTTGTTCTCAATCAATGTGATGTAACATGGAAGTCCAAGAGACCCACTTGTTGAACAAAGAGTCATGTAAGTCAAAGATTCATGGAAGTCAAATGGTCATTATTGTAGTTAGATAACCACAAGGGTCATTTTCACCCTTAGCTATAAATACCCCTTCATTTGTACATGAAAGGGCTTTTTCACCTCAGCTCCTCCCACATAGCCAAGAGAGTCTGTAATATTCTCTTTAAGGAGTAAGTAGTGGCTCCAACACCCTGCTAACAGGGTTAGTGATGTATGGTGTAATGATGTGTCTTGGAACTTTCACTTAATTCAAAAGCCTGTTAACAGGCCAGCACGTTTTCACACATGTATTGTATCTATTGTAAGACTAATATTTAACACTTGTAATGCATGTTTCTTTAACCTGTGTTCTACATTTGAACTATTTCATTTTTTTAATGCATAATCTATTAATGGAAATGTGTTGTAAATGTTGTTAATGTTGTCTCGTCCGTGTCAACTACTCTATCAAACATCAGACACACATTTCACCTAAACCTTGTTGTAACAACTATTGCACTCATTTGGACTATTCTATGAGTGATGTACATGTTGTCTTATCTTGTATGTTGTGACTGTCGCATCCGAGTGGACTGCTCCACCGGAAGTTGTCTATGTCCTTTTTTGTTGTGTGTTCCTAGCTGAGTTGGGACTGATCCCTTTCAACCTGGAACTCACCTTCACCTTCTTCCCCCCACGGTGAAATAACCATTGAAACAAGTACACTTACACTCATCAGGCACACGAACCTCACTTCTTGAAGACAAAGAAACCACTCTCCTATGTTGACAAGCAAGAGTTGAGGCAAATCCTTAAGACAATGGCAACTGGACCATCATACCGAATGGGAATTTCACACCAAATGATATGAGGTCTAGTTGGGACTTCATACCAAAGTGATCCCCTGAATGTTGGCAAGGCCAGCACCGTCAACATTTTTGGTGCTAGAAGGAGGGCAGCCAGTTGTACATGGCTGAAATTCCCCTCACACTCACTCATCAATCATTTGGTCAAGGCAGTGACTCGCACTCCCTCTCATGCGACTCTGTAGTTGGTTACTCCTCACCTCCTAGAATTGACATGAGATTTAATATCAACACCTTCACTCTATCCATCCTGTCACTCACCAGTTCATGAAAGCAATCGGATTGATCCCAGGCGTACAACATCTTCCACACACATCTAGGAAGCCAGAAGCCACTCCCACAGGAGTTGTTGTAGCATAGATGGAAGAATCAATCCTTGCCATGCTTGAAGATTTAGAGGAAACTATTGAAGACAGAGAGGAACCTCTGGTCTTCCAGCAAAGTGAATAAGGCACTCTTCTGATCTTGGGATCAGACTCTGGTACAGGAGGCGGAGGGGAAAGTAACGGAGGAGGTTGAGGTGGAGATGAACCAACAGACTCAGAGTCGAAACTATCAGACTCAAAAAGAGAGGAAGAGGAGACAGAAGAAGAAGAGATGGCTGAACCAAATCTTGAATGGATGACTCAGGGACCATTGGCTCTCCCGGCTATTCTACACAAGATGTTGAAGCGAATGGAAAGAATGAACATCAAGTTCAACCCTGACAGCATGGTGAAGGTAGAAGATCATTTGGACAACTTCTACCTGTATCTACAGACCCTTGAGGTATAGCATGACGACGTAGCTTGTAGATTGTTTCCATGTACCTTGGACAGTCACGCAGTTGCATGGTATCACAGCCTTCCACTAAACTCCATACAGAACTAGGGTACATTCAAGCACATGTTACTTGAACTTTTTTTGAAGAAAAGACCCCAGCTATGTTACTGAAAGAATTGGGTAGCCTAAAAAAATTTGCAACAGACACCAAACCTGATGACTCCATCAATGTTGATTACTACACTTCTGCACTGCCAACTAGCATTGTGCAATTCGTTAAGTGAGATGCGAAACCAACACTCTTGGAAAACTGCGAAGAGGCTATTGTTGTCGAAAAAGATATGCATGTAATTGGACTCATCAAGGATGATGAACCAATAAAGTACTCCAAAGATGCGAGAAGAAAGTCCCAAGTGATGGCAAGCAAGGGTAGAGACAAGGAAGCAAACGATATTGAAATCCTCACTCACCTAGTCAAGAAATTAAAAACCAAAGTGTCCAAGCTTAAACAACAGAAAATGGACACATTTGCAAGGAGCTATCTTCCTAGATAGAGAAAGGGAAGAAACACATTAGGTAGCAACTGATTCGCTCAAGAAAATGCGTAGAGATTTGTGTTCAATGTCGATCAGTGCATAGATCCTGAGTTCTATTTGTTCCACGAAGAACATCACCCCAAGAACTTTTGTCTGCACTAGAAGCAAGTCACAAACTCAATATACAGTCATACACTCAATGTAGAGAGCATATGCAGAAGCATCCAGATGACAAAGGTATTGTACATATTGAAGCATCAAGTTTTGGGCATGTGGTGAACGCATATCAATGCTCACAAGTAGTGTCGAAGATAAACACCGAGAAGTATCCCCCAAGAAAAAATGATTGTTACAATCTTAGGAGTAAACGGGCTCCCCCTACACTCGGGGAAATGTAGGAGAAGATCAAACTGTTGATAAGGAAGGTTGATCCACCAGCCACCCCAAAGCAGAAAACACAAAACAAGTTCGGAAAGACAGTGATGGGAAAGGGTACTTCCATGAGAAGCAAATTGCAAAACACTCTGCTAGACAACACAAACATCTATTCTACCCCGAACACCTCAGTAAGTCTACCACCTATGGACTACAACATTGTTGATGACATGAATAAAACTCGAGTAAACATCAATTCGTTTGGGTTGCCTAAGATCCAGAGTCAATGAGATATCCTGTTGCACTAGGACAGACAGCAACAGAAAACACAGCCTCTACCATTAAGGGAGTAAGCACACCTCCTGAATCACTTTCCATTGTGATCAATACACTCCAGATGGATGAAACACACTCAAGTTTCCCCCCATTCCTGCTATCTTTTCAAATTTTCAACTACAATGTTCACAACTGTCTGGTTGATTCTGGCGTGGTAGCCAACATCATGCTGCTATCCATTGCTAAGAATATCAATGCACGATAGAGTGAAACATCCGTGAGAATCATCCAACTTGATAGAAAATCAGTGCCAGCCATTGGTGAACTGTGAGACATGATCACCCGACTATCTCATGATAGTCAATTCCACCAATGCATCAACATAGTTTTTTTTGACATACTAGAAGCATATGGTCTACTACTCAGCAGAGACTGGTCTAGCAAGCTAGATGGATATTTTTCTACAGACTGGTCTCACATGTGGCTTCCGTACAAGGACAAATGCAACCAAATCAAGGTGTAATCTGAGAGGTATATGAAACATAATGTCACTCCCCTTAACGGTGAGAACGAACCATTTGCCTTTGCAGAACTCATGTTTGGAAACTGCCTCTTGGAAGAGACATTAGAGTGTTATCTATCATGGCCAGCTCCAACCTCATCAGATAAGCAGTTGGGACTCTTTCCTTGCCCAACTGATGATAATGAAACTTGAACATTTTGTTTTTCCGATAGTAGCAGTTGTAGCAACAATGGTAGTAGCAGCAGTACCAGCACGCCAAATGGTCCATGTACAGACGAGATGTGGGCTATGAGAATTGAAAATTCAGAAACACATGATGGCCCAAAGACTGGGTGTATCTTGGTCATCCAAAACAATGGACAGTGCATGATTTCAAGCTTTCTAAAGTTCAAATGCATGACAACGATGTTGAGTATGAGGCACTCATGCTGAACACATAAAGGACTAACACTACGAACAAACAAAGCAACCTGGGAACCTACCACAATCCAAAGATGGCCAATCTCGGCAGGAGCTACACACTACAGCAACGACAAATTGTTGACATCTTGATCGAACAATACTAGGATGATTATGCGCGATTAGATGATGACCTGAATACACACTACACGCGAGCAATCCAACATGAGATTCCAGGTAAAGGAGGAGACAAGTCATTGCAGCAAAGAACATGTAACACATACATGTTGTTTGTGCTCCTTTCATCGTAAATATTGACTAACATTTTAAGCGCTTGGATTACTTGAAAAGTTCATTATCATAATTGGTTTTCTAATTTAAATCATGCACATAAGAAATCTAGGAAAACCCGCTTAGACATTGATTTCGAAAACTTCAACCCCTCCCAGAATAAAAACAACTACCCTGTGCCATCATCTGAGCCCATGTTGCACACGGTACCTAAAAAAGTGGTATTGTCTTTATTTAAAGGTCTTTTGGAATGCCACCAAGTTCTGATAGCAGAGCCTGGTGGACTTACACTGGTCTATGAGAGTCTTGGCCTCCACACGTATCATTTGCAATCATTGGACGGGAGGATTGGTTACCTTCCTGCCAATGGCAAAGGTTTCAAGCATTATTTTCAATAGGTCGGGTCACGCCCATGCCATGTACATAATCTTCTTGCTACTTGTTGTTTTCATTTGATTTGTTTTGCTTATTATCTTTTCCTTTACCTTATTTGATTCTGCTTACTATTTTTGTTCACATTCATTTTGTTTGTTTGATATATTACTATTTTTGTTTCCAGAAATAAGTGCTGCCAACTACTACATTATAGATTTTGAATAGAATATGTGGCTGAAATTTGAAGAGACTTGTGACATTGAAACACTTGGCTTGTCTTGTGTCGATATTATCTGTTCTTGGTTACAACCTTCAGCCGATGTATTCTTGATGGAAAATATGAACCATCTGTAAGGGAAGTTTTGGTCCAACCGTGAACATGTGTCCACACTGGGAAACCCCATAACTGTACTCATCCTTGTGCTCTATGTGTCTAAGCTCATCCAACTAGTAGAAAAGGAGAAGGGGAAATCTAAATGAGAAAACCTATGTCAAAGGTCTTACATGCTTCTCTTAAGGAACAACCTGTTCTACTCTCAATACGTCGGGATCCCTCTTCCACCCCAAAAATAAATAAGTGTCTATGCACAGTCCTCTCGAAAAAATACAAAGGCGAAAGAAGAGAAAGGCTTCCTGCGCAAAGAGGTGAAGCATGCAACTCCACCAGGGTACTGATCAGGCTCGTTGGTAGTGGAAAAATGTGTGTGTTCCTACGTGACTCCATCGAGGTACTGTCCAGGCCTACTGGTAGCAGAGAAACACTAGAGATGAAAACTTATACTCTGAAAATCTTTAACTCGTGAGCTAAACTACCCTTCCCGAATTCGAAACACTAAGATCTAAGTTAAAATTTTGATTGTGTTTGATTGAGTTGGAAAAAGGTGAACCATGTATGTCCATGGGGTAAGTGGGGAAACTAAAGTAGCCCACATAGCAATTCAATACTCCCAAAAAGACCAAGGCCCTGTGCTAGCAATGAACCGAAACAAGGAAGCTGGAGTTCTACTAGTGTGCCGCCAAGTGTTGTAGCGGCTACAACCACCCTCCAAAATTTTGGCCTATACCAATTTCAGAGACTCCCTTGAAGAGTTTCACTTGATGACTTCACACACTCAGGTTCACTCTGTGAGCTTGTGTGAGTCTTTACATCCACTTTGCATGTTCATTGCATTCAAGTCTCTGCATGCTGATGTCTTGTCGTGGCGGAAAAAGTCGTTTGTGCGGACACAACTGACCTCCCTAGGAGTCTAAACTCTCTAGCGACAAACAAGACAAAATGGAGTGATCTTTCTCTAAATATACCTTTTAAAACATGAAAACTACAAGTGTTTAGGCTTACCTTATTCCAAAACGCGGTTGTTGTAGTCCGTCCTTGCTGATCCAGATGAGCTCCTCCTTCAAGTCAATTCCTGCAACCACAAACAATCAAACAATTACCAAGCACTTGCATTTCATATAATAAAACATATATTCAACATGCAGACCAAGGAACACATGAAATAACTCATCAACACAAGCTATTGAGAAAAATAAACCAGTTTGTATTAATAACGAAACAAAGAAACTCTTACAACCTGGCCTTGGTGTTGTGCAAGTTCCTCCCAGGGTCCATCAAGGGTTTTCCTTTACTTTGACAAAGCTCACCCACTTCCAAGTAGAATCAAGCAAAGACAATCTCTCCTCACAAGGTTCTAAATGGGAGTCCTAATTCCTGCAGCATTTACCCAAAGAAAATGTATAGCTCCAACCTCTCCTCCCTCTGGCTCAATGTCTTTATTTATAGTGCTGTAAAGAGGTTATTCAGGTCCACCATCAATGGGATAATCCCCCTCTTTGGGTGGGATAGCTCCCTTATTGATGGGATAAGTTCCTCCTTAATAGAGATACATGAACCAACTGGAGGCGCATCCAATTCATCAAACCGACCTCTAGAAAGTTCTAGAAGTAACCACAAGTAACTTTTTTAAGATGAAACTCGCGCATTTTGCCTTTTACAGAAGGACGCACCTGTCCCTTAACATACAGAGCGTCCAAGGACGCACCTTTTGTGAACATTGTGAGCGTCCCCGCAGGTAAGGCTAGAGAGAACCTGCGACCCCAGAGATAAACATATTTTTGACAAGACTTTCTCTCTTCTTTGAGTTTGAGATGGATAGCAGAGGCATAAGACTTGCCTAAGAGGGTAGCATGACTGTTGATTTGAGCCATACTAACTGTAAGTGGTCATGGTGACATTTTTTAGTGTAACAGATTGCCCCCTAAAGTGCGAAGCCTGGAATAGATTTAGGGTTTTGTAATTCTAGGAAGGGTGAAGCGCTTTATCATTTCAAGGATTGTCTTGTGGATGACCTGGTTGGAACCTGCAATTTTCAACACAAAATACATGTATAAGATTATATCATCACTGAGGTAGGCATTCCCATACTCAGATTCAAAACTTTAACTAATGGACTAACTATTCTGATACAGGAATGATCTTGCAGTACATCATTTTTATAGACTTTTGTAGACACAGTATGGACGCAGCCATCTGTTTATGATTAGTCTACATAGATAATGAATACAAAACTCCTTGCAGCCTGGATGGTAGAAACTAGATCCAGGGTCTTCACTTCTACTTCCCGAATTGGTACGATTCTAGCCATGTGATTAAATGATTCGATGTCGAACATGTTAGAAACCACTTGATTACCAGTCGATGATGCAAACTGTTAACAAGTGTGAGAGAAACCACCAGTAATGTCAATGGTTCTCAAAGTACCAAGCACAACCCGTGAAATGTGAATAGATGTTTTGATGTCGAACACTTCACGGAATCCTTTGATCGAAAGTCAATGATGTAAACTGACGTCAAAGGCGAGGAACCTGCCATTGATGCATGCAGACTTCAAGGTGCTGTCGATTCCTAAGTCATCTTTCTAGATAATGTGTCGATGTCGATAGAAAGCGACCCGTTGCAGGCAAGCCCGCAACACGAAATCATTGTTCAAGTTGAAGAAATGTTGCTGTAAGGACTGACTCAGGGATGGTCAAATGGATGACAAGTATTTTGCATTTGAAAGTTTTTGCTTGCAGACCTCTTGAACACATAACGACACGACAGATGGCTTGGTGACGAATAACTCAAAGTTAATCCCCGGAACCCGGTTAAAGACTTTCAAAGTGGTTTGGTCAACTGTGAGGTAAAAGATTTCCCAACCCAGGTGAATGAAAAGTGTCGTGTTCAAGAGTGGTAATAAAGTTTCTTTTGAGACAAAAGGTAACAAACAGGTTCATTCTTCTCTCTTTTCCCCCACCATTTCTGGCAAGTACCTCTTTATTTTTAACAAGCTTGAGGAGGATAACATATGCTTGATTATAAGCTCATCCTTCGGACAAGTCCAACCTAGTTTAAATTCGAACCCTAGGAAGGAGTGGTTCGTTCCTGTTTGTAATTGAACAGGTCCTTTACTGTAAAAGTTTAACGAGCCCAGTATAGGAGAAACTCGGCGTTTTTCATTTTTAGAGAGTCTGAAAAAACAAAAGGAGACTCCACGTTGAACTTTTTCGTATATTTGTGTCCCTCAAGCCCGAAAAAGTATAAAATAATACCTGGGGGAACCGCTTGATCTTGCGACCAAGGAGTACTTTCATAATAGTGTCGTTGACCTGAAAAGTAAAAAGCGATCAAGGACACGTCGTTTTATTTCCTTATCGAGTTTGAAACGACAAAAACTCGGCAATCTTTTCCTGATTTTGCGGTCAGAAAAGAGCTAAAAGGGGACCGTCTTTTAATTCCGTTTTAACGAGTGTAAAAGAAACGCTCGGCGATCTTTTCATGTTTTAGGAGTCAGAAAAGGGCTTAAAAGATGACTCTGATATTTTTGTTTGTGAAAAATTACAATTTCCCTCGAAACCCCTTTGTCCTGCACAAAAGCAACACATTACTCATACCTGTTTAAAATAGGCAAAAATACATCGAAAAACATCTTTTCATGGTAAAAAATGAACTAATTCATCCAAAAAACCTATAAAAAGACCTTTTACCATGTCATTTTTACCGTTTCACTGTTGAGGTTGAAAAAGGAGCTTTTGACAAGAAACTTCCCGTGGTTGCTGTGGAAAATCCGACCGTCGGAATCGAACGCCGTCTTATCCAGGTATTTTACACATCCTACTCTGCATTTCTATCCGTTTAGAATCAATTTTTAGGTCTTAGTTTCATTTTTTGGGGGGGTTTTGGTTTTGGAATGCGCCTCTCGGCGGACGCGGGTGCCCTTCGGGTGACCCGCGTCCCCCGACTTTTTCTCATACGGGAAAAAGGTCGGAAGACGCGGCCCGCCTTTAGGCCAGCCGCGTCCGGGCGCCCTGTGCTACAAAGCCGGGGTGCGTCTTCCGAGAAGTGCGCATTTCAAAACCCCAACTCCCTCAAAAAACCACCAAAAATTCCCAAATCAATTTCTAATTGCTATTTTTGATGTGCAGGGTATTAACAATGTTAGATTGGAGAGAAAGAGAGCATGTAGAGGATGATGAAGTTGCAATAAATCATCAACCTTCCCTGGATGCCCTAAGAGCATGCGGATTATACAAATATTGGACCATACAGGGCATGAGGGGCCAGGTAAGATTCTTGGAATGGCTGGTTGAGCGATGGAACGTTCAAGAACAATGCTTTTACATAGGAGGGCACCAGCTCGAGATAGAGCCCTCGGATGTATACTTTCTCACTGGCTTGCCGAATAGAGGTGAGCAACTCAGTCTTGCGGGGACTAGGCCGGGTGGCCAATCCCTTGATAGTCTCCGCGGCGAGTGGTGCACACCTGGGGCTCACCATTCAAAAGGCATAGAGATAAAACACATCACTTTGCCGGAACTCAAAGTCATAGCGTTCACAGTTACCAGAATTTGCGGCGCGGCCGCTTTACACATTGCTTTCGGATCCCAAATGCGGATGGCAATTGACTGTTACCAAGGCACCATTTTCAACTGGTGTGAAGCTGTGTCGGCTCATATGAAGAGCCAACTGACCAAGGCAAAGAACGGACGACTAAAGACTTTTGGATATGGGCCTCTAGTCGTGAGCTTTGCCTTAGAGAGAGTTCCAATGCTGATCCCTCAGCAACTCACTGTTGATATCTTGGGTCCTCGGGAGCCAAAGCTGATACGATGGGTTGCGGTGATGGCCCGGCATCCTGACGAGGGTGCGACAGTGGTTCGATTCTCAGATAGTTATTTTCACTGGTTAGAGGACCAGGTTTTTTCGATACAGGACTTTCCGTATGCCGGAGTGGATTTTAGAGGTGATCCGGACATGGTTCTTCCACCGGGAGAACAATGGGATGACAGAGGTACTTTTATTTTCACAAGTTCTCTAATTATGTATTTTTTATTTTTCATATATATCGTCTCAAAACTAACAGTAAGATTTTCAAAATGCAGATGTTGGTCCACAGCGTCCAGCCAACCTCCGGCCTTTTGATAGACTACATCCAGCTGCACCGGTACCGGCCCCACAGGACGCGGCTGCGGAAGTACTAGCTGAGTTGGAGCATGATCTAGAGCGTCTCACGGCAGATATACCTGAGACTACTATGGATGAAATTCCTACCCGGCTTCAGCGCTTCGTAGTCGCGGTCCCTGGACCGTTTAGGAGATTTTTGCGTAAGGTAGCCCGCGCAGTGGTGTCATACAGAGAGCACCACCAGTGATTGACTAGTCACTTTTGTAGTCACATGTGACATTTTGACTTTTTGTACTATCATTTTGCCGATCATAAGGTGTTTTCAACCTATGATCGAAGACGATGTATATATTTTTTGACACACTTCTATCTATATATATCACTATTACCGGCTTATCTTGTTTAACATATGTGATGAAATGTTTTTAAATTTACTTGCATGATTATCGTAAATGTCTGTCCAACATTCGAGAAGCAATTGCATCTGCTAATGTATTCAAAGACCTTGGAATATGTTGATATTCAATGTAATCAAATTCACGTTCCAAGAGACGCACTCTCAAAAACAACCTTAATAACACAGGATTCCTAATGGCATAAACTCTATTAAGCTGTAATACAACAAGTTCAGAATCTAACCTCACTGTCAAACGTCGAATTCCAAATGAAATAGATTCGGATAATAATTCAATCACTGCACTGTATTCTGCAATGTTGTTCGTTGTTTGACCGAGGCTTACCCCATGCATAGAAACTAACTCGTCAGAGGGCGAATAGATAACCCAAGCTGCGGAAGAGATGTTCTGTGTACTACGACAAGCACCATCAGCAAATCCAATATATGTTTGGAGAGGCGTCGACATCTGCAATATCAAGAGTAAAACCAAGATAAGCCAGAATAACGACGAAAAACCACACTCTCTAAGCTAAGCACACTGACTAAACTAACACACTTGCTAGCTAGAAAGAAAATCTAACCTATCTAAAAATTTCTCCATTTCCATCATTTAAGCATAATACCTCTTTAGGTAAAGTCCATTTCTGGGTTTACCCAAAGAGTCCCCATCAAAGTCAACTAGCTCATAAGCCCCTTTTGCTAGCTTTCGCTTTACAATGTAGGGCCCATGCCACATGGGAACGAATTTTCCGGCACCTAGCTTATCGTTAGCTTGATCATATAATAGTACTAGGTCTCCTTCCGAAAAACTTCGAGGGGTTACATTTCTATCATACTGAGCTTTCATTCGTTTCGCGTGAGTCTCGATTGCCAATGTAGCGTCACGTCGAGTCTCATCTAATTTAGCCAAGTACAATAAACGTGTCTCCTCTTCGGAAGTAGCTGGAAGTAATTCGACAGCCATTTGAAGTGATGGGATTTCGCATTCAATGGGTAACACAGCTTCTAAGCCATAAACTAGCTGGAAAGGAGTGAACCCTGTTGAATTTTTCACTGAGGTTCGGTATGCCCATAGCGCTGAAAATAACATGTTGTGCCAATTCGACCGATGAACACCAATGGTTCGTCGGATCATGGTAACTAGAACTTTGTTGATAGACTCAACCAAACCGTTGGCTTGCGGATAATAAGGAGTAGAGCTATCGTGGCGCAAACCAAGCTGGCTTGTAAGCTCAGTCATCATGACATTTCGAAAATGGCTCCCATGGTCAGTAATGATTGCTTGTGGGACACCAAACCTAGTTATGATATGATTGAATACGAAAACTGCAGCTGTTTTTCCGCTTGCGTCGAATGTAGGCATCGCCTCGGCCCACTTAGTAAAATAATCAACCGCAAGGATGATATACGCATGCCCCCCGGCCGAGTGAGGGTTACAAGTAATAAAGTCGATACCCCATTTGGCGAATGGACCAACGGCAATTATAGGGTGGAGAGGAGCAGGTGGAGCGCGCATCTTGCGATCAAACACTTGACAGTTGTGGCACTTCCTGACTGCAATGATACAATCTTTAAACATAGACGGCCAGAAATAACCAGCGCGCAACACCTTCTGAGCTGTGGCATACCCAGACATATGACCGCCACATGCTCCAGAGTGACAATCATTCAAAACCCTCTCAGCCTCTTCGTGAGTTAAACAACGTCGAAAAACTAAGTCGGCGCCCCGGCGATAAAGTGTATCTCCAATAATTTTGTATGGCTGGGATTGAAACCGAATTTTTCGACGTTCCGCTTTGGAAGCTTCAGGCCGAAAGGTTTGGGTTTGGAGATAAATGATTATATCCCCGTACCACGGATCTATAGTACTGATAAGAAACAAAGATTCGTCCGCAATGGACTCCTCTGCCACAGTCTCTGTGTCAAAAACTAAGGATTTCTTAGACTTGGATTTCTCGAACTCCAAGTCGAACTCTTGCAGGATAACAATCCATTTAGAGTACTTGCCCCCTAGCAGTTGTTTTGTCAAAATATAAATCATAGGGTTGCAATCCGAAATAACTGTAGTTTTGCGGAGAAGAATGTAGTGACGGAAACGCTGGACAGCTTGAACGGCTGCCAGGGCCAATTTCTCCACATGCGAATATTTTAGCTCAGTTGGATTCAAGGTCCTACTAAGATAATATATCACATGCTCCGCTCCGAATTCATCTTCTTGAACTAACACCATTCCAATGGTGGAATGCGAAGCTGCGAGGTATAAGAAGTAGTCTTGGTTGTAGTTGGGAGGATGCAATAACGGTGCATGGGTCAACGCGTGTTTAAGTGCATCAAAAGATTGTTGGGCAATCTCGTCCCAAAAGAATTGTGCATTCTGTTTCAACAACCGTGTAAAACCTTTAGTGACCTCGGCGTAGTTTGGGATGAATCGGCGTAAAAAGTTCGCTTTCCCTTGCAAACTTTGGAGTTGGCGCAAACTCGAAGGAGGAGGCAATTTGATGATAGCCTCGACTTTCGAGGGATCGACGCGAATGCCGGCTTTTGAAACAACAAATCCCAGCAATCGACCTGTTTCTATACAGAAAACACACTTGTGGGGATTCAACCGAATTCGATAATGCCTACACCTCATAAAGATTGCTCGTAGGTGGACAAGGTGATCAGCTCGATGTAAAGAATGAGCAGGAAAATCATCGAGATAGGGTTGCACAATGTGCTTGATATCATGAAATGCATAAGACATCGCCCGTTGAAAAGTGGCCCCGGCATTCTTAAGCCCAAAAGGTAATTTGCAATAAGCAAATGTCCCCCATGGACAAATGAATGCCGTTTTTGGTTGGTCGGCAGGTAGAATATTGATTTGATTATAGCCTGAAAAACCATCCATGAAGGAAAACATTTCACTTCCGGCACAATCATCAATAATTTGATCGATATAAGGCGTAGGATAGTTGTCTTTTGGACAAGCTCGATTTATATCCCTATAGTCGATACAGATTCTTATTGTTCCTTGTTTCTTGTTGACCGGAACAATATTCGATACCCAATCCGTTAACGGGATCGGATAAATGAAACCTGCTTTCAACAGCTTTTCGACTTCTGCTTTAATCGCAGCCGCTTTTCGAGGGTGAATTTGACGCAACCGTTGCCGGACGGGTTTAGCATCCGGGTAGGTCTTTATTTCATGAATAACAATGGCAGGATCAATTCCCGGCATTTCCTCGTAAGACCAGGCAAACACGTCGCGGAATTCTTGGAATAGGGCCTTGTAAGTTTGGATTTCTTCTTCAGTACATGCGGCACCTATATGAATGTTTTCCTCGATTCCGGGCTTCACTGAAATATCAATGGGAATAGTACGAGAAATATTCCCTAAATTCAACTCTGAATCAGAATGTTTCGTTGGATCCTGAGCGTCTTTGACATATTCAGCGGTATAGATAGATGAAAAATCATTTTCAAATGCATCATCCTTAGGTAAAAACGAAGATCTGTGATGGAGATCTTCCCATGGTAGATCGTCTACACTTAGGATTTCGCGAAGTTGTTCGTCAGATGACACGACTTCGGGAAACGTTATCCGTTCTAAGGGTGAGGTAAAAAGTGACTCTTCACTGACCACATTCATTGGGTCGACTTCGGTTGAATGAAAGTCAGTAAAAGACATGAGAGCTTCATAAGCAATTTCATATGGACTCAAAGGCATAACATCACCGAGTGAGTCTATCTCAGAGTCAGATGGGACGAACCAAGGATCATCATAAATAATGTTTTCTGATGTAATCATATGAATGGTTGCAAATGAAGGATCTGCGTTGAGTGGAGGGAGAGGAAAAGTTCCCAGTAAACCGGAATCCTTAACTAAACCTACACCAACATCCCTATAAGGGATTGTCGTTTTACCAACATGCTGGATACTCTCTGAAGAGGCTGGGTCGGATGAAAAGTATGTCAGCTGATCAATAGTCACGATCTTACCGTTATGTGGAAACTTAATTACTCTGAAGACCGATGAAACGACCGCTGTCATAGCATATGACCAACTTCGACCCAAAAGAAGGTTGTAGTCTAGAGGGGCATCAACCACTTCCACATCCAGACTAACGGTTTTACCTTCAACCCCTATAGGCAATTCTTGTAGAATACCAAACGGACGAAACCCACGGCCATCAAAGGCCTTAAGGATGGTGGGGGATTGGTTCAACGAAGGAGAACCAAGTGATCTCCAACATTGAATCGACATAATACACGTAGAAGCTCCCTCATCAATCACAGTCCGATGAATAGGCCTGTTTTTTACTATCACTGGAATTTGGAAAGCCATTTGATGGGGGAGACGTGGTGTACTATTTTCTAGATCAAAGATCATTAGGTTCGGGTCCTGAACATCGACAGCTCCGATAGCCGACAAAAGCAATTTCCGTTGTGCTGGGCATGATTGCAGCACTTCGAGTGCCGACATTGCTGAAGGTGAAACAGCTAAGTCCTCAACAATGTTGTAATTCTGGGCTGCTCTCGCATGTGGATTGAAAGCAGACCTTCGAAGTACACCCTTGGCGGGCGGCTTAATCACTAAGTCTGGGTTAGGTTTTTCGATCTGTAGTGGATCGGAACCAGGAGCTGAGGTTGATGGGTTAGAGTGAGAAGATTCTGCTTCCTTGCCATCAACAGGAGCCTTACTACCATAATCTTGCGATCGAGTCGCAATCCTCACATGAGACATCATCAAAATGGGTTCTTCACTGGCATTCGAAGAAGAACCTATCATCTTATTCTCCTGCTCTGGAAATGGATTCTTTAACACAGCAGGAGTGGGAGAACCTTTGACTATTTTTACAACCTCGGCCCGATGAGGGCAATCTCTTGTAAAATGATCCTCTTCACAAATAAGACAAGGATATCGAGGTTTGCATTTTTCGTCATTGGTTTCCGACTTTTCAGTTTTCTCCTTTGGAGCCTTGTCTGCTTTAGCCTTCTTCTTTCCTTTCTTCTTTCCACCGTTTTTTGATTTGGCCGTAGATGACTCTACAGCGTGAATGTCGGCGGTGAGTTCAGGAGAAGACTCTCCTGTCGGAGAATCAGGCAAAGTGATAATTGGAGTAGTTGAAGCCTTGGAAGACTTCTTCTTGCTCTTCGTAGTCACGATACCAATCATACCATCAGCGGCATGAGATCCCGAAGGAGCAGCAGCGATTTGATTCGACTTTGGAAGATCTGGAATTTTCTCGTGTAACGTACCCGACTGAGTGTAAACTAAGTCAAGGTATTGTGCCTGAGCAATGACTTGCTCCTCAGTAACTACTCCGGCCTTAGCGACATCTTCAGTAATCTTCGGTAATAATGATTTGACAAACCATTCAGCTAAGATTTGGTCCGGGATAAAAACTTCACTAATCGCCTTCGACGTCTCCACTCATGAATGTGATCAGAAATATACGTGGACGTCGATTGTTTTAGTGAAGTTAATAACTCCGTGCCGTTATCGTATCTGACCGGCAACTGAAAGTGAGTTAAGAACGAGGTAGCTAACTGGCTAAAGTTGTAAAAAGAGGCCCGTGGTAACTCAATGTACCACTTGGCCGCGAGACCAATGAGTGTACGCTGGAAAAGACGTAAGCGGATGGAATCATCTGAGATAGAATTCGAAGCACACCAGAGGTGGTAAGTCATCACATGATTGGACGGATCCTCTCCAGACTTACCTTCGAACTTGGGTATATCACTGGGCAACTTATTTGGCATTGGCGGCCAAAACTGAAGATATTGAATTGGATCGTTCGTTAGGCGCGTCAAGTCTGGTAAATCCAAAGTTGCAATAAACGGTAACTGCCGGTTAGGATCTCTAAAACTCTGGGTCACAATACCAGCCCCAGGAGGAGGATATCCAGGATAACTAGGAACAGGAGTCGCATTTGGGATATTATATCCTCCTGGAAAACCAGGATTAACCGGACCGTACTGGGGTTGTTGAGGTTGTTGATAAGTGTACCCAGGATACGGTTGATACTGGTAAACCGGTTGTTGGACAGCTTGCCCAGGTTGGTACTGTCCCTGGTACGGAGGTTGAACAAATTGAGGTTGAGTAGTCACAACCGTACTTATACCAGGCTGACCTACAGGCATCTGGACCGTGGTTTGAATCGTAGATCCAAACAACGGTAAAGATATCTGAGGTGTGGTAACAGGGATAGTAGAAACTGGAGCCGTCGATACTCCAGAAGTAAGTATGGTAGATGTAGCGATAGTTGCAGCAGCCGTTTGAGATGGAGTACTAGGTGCAATTGACGGCTGAGTAACTACCGAAGCTACAGAAGTTTGAACATTTGGCTGGACAGGTTGCGGTTGCTGGGTTGGACCAGAAACTACGGGTTGTCCAGCTTGAGGAAGCATCTGTACACTTGGCTGCAACACCTGTTGACCCTGTGAGGGATCCCACACTAACATTCCAGGGTACTGACCCGTAACAGGTTGAGGGTACTGAGATCCATAACCAGATTGAGGGTAGGATTGATAATTGTAAGGTGCAGTTCCCATACTTGGAACATATGACTGACCTTGAGGCGGTTGATAACCTTGACTTGAGTATTGACCTTGAGGTTGATAACCTTGAGGTAAATACTGATACTGGGGTTGACCTTGACCTTGAGGTTGGTACCCTTGAGGTTGATAACTTTGGGGTTGATACCCTTGAGGTTGCCATCCTTGAGGTTGATACTGATACTGAGGTTGACCTTGCGGTACATATTGAGGCTGAGGTTGACCTTGAGGCAAGTATTGCACCATAGGTACATACTGACTTTGAGGTTGCCCCCCAGACACGATTTGTGTACCTTGAGGTTGCCCCCCAGGCGTTAACTGCGGTTGCCCCCCAGGCGGTAATTGGCCACCTTGAGGTTGGGAAACGGGAACTGAACCTGACATCATGTAAATGTCTCCTACACCCAATGGTATATTACCACTGTTTCCAGCAAATAACCCATGATCAATGGGTTGAGGAGATGCCCCCGCAAAGGTACCAGAAAGTGACTGATACCCAGTGGGAACAGAAGGACCGCCGTGTAAAAAAGATTCAGGACTTTGTGTAAACACGGACGACTGACCAGACATATTTACAGGAGTATGAATACCTCCAGGTGGAAAAGGAGTACGAGGTGTGGAAAAACCGACTGAGTTGTCTAAAAAATTGGTTAACGCAAGGTACCAAGAAGTACTTCTAGGAGGACTGTAAAAGATGGATTCACGCTCCCTTAGATCAATAGTAAGTTGACCTTCAAGGTGAGAGACACCTATATCTTCTTCTGGAGCAAGTTCTTCTATAGCAATCAAAACAGAAGGTAGATTTTCGGTGATAATTCTTTCTATTCTCGGTGAATCAGGGACACTAGAAGTTGGAGTAACAGGTTCGGAAATTTCAGGTTCTTCGCCTGTTTCACTGGCAGATGAAAAACTACCAGCAAGCTCGGAAACTGTAACAGTTTCGGGATTGTAACCTGTTTCTAAACTTTGGTAATCTGGATGGACTACCAAGGAAGATTCTCCTTCTTCAGGTGAACCTACTCTACTGTCACTAGGAGGAGTTACAAGGACCTTTAACCCTTCTAAATTACCCGGGTTGTCTCGAGGAGGGGATCCCCTAAGTCTACGGGATCTTCTCAACAATTCGGCCACAGAAACAACTTCAGGAGACTGGCCCCGAAGTCTACGGGACTGTCTCGGTAATTCCGCCACAATTAAAGATTTTTAACTACAACACACGAAAACAAAGTAAAAATTTCAAATCAAACCACCTAAAGTCTTCTAAAGAAGCAAACAAATTTGAAGCACACGCCTAAATAATCTAGAGCGTCAAACCACACACAAACAGTAGTCTTCCGGACCAAAAGCGCTAGTTGGTGATTAGGCCCAACCTCGCAGGATTCAGTACAGAAATGGCGGGTGGAACAGTTACCCCGGCAACCTGCTTAATGAATAGACCGGCACAAGTTCCTCCACTTTAACCGTCTCGAAGTGAAGTGAACCCCCCGGAAAATCCAAGTGAGTATAACCGACGTCTGCTCCAGGTACAGTGGGACCTTCCCTCCACCGTCACCTCGGTAGAACCCTAAAGATTATGGTCACTAAAGTTACCAATCACAACAATTACACCTGGGGGAACAGTCTAAACTCCGACAGCACGCAAGGGCAGAGTAACAAGCTCAATCCCCTTACCGGCTCCTTGACAATAATCCAAGGTTTACCGATAAGTGACCCCTGGCTCCTCGACAATGGTTAATCCGAGGTTTACCGTTTGTAATACGTACTGTCTGGCGTCGTTCCCAACGAGGGAGGAATGATCCCCTCACTGGTTCGGACACGAGCTCGTGCTTCTCCTTTAAGAGGAGCTTTCCCAGAGTATAACTGAAACAATTGGATTTAATCTACTCAAGATAAACTATCTGTTTGGTTTTGTAGTCTTGGAGAGTTAAGTACTCACCTACTCCAAGACCCTAGCCTAAGCTATGTTGGTGTTTCAGAGCCCTAGAAAAATAAAAATTACTAGATTGATTTTAATTTAAGCGTTACTTTTAAGGTTGTTTCTTAAGTCAAAAGGTGATGGAAGTGAAACCAGTGGTGTGTTGACTCGACTCGAAACCACTACAAAATGCACCTAGGATGATTTACCCACTACTTTACTTTTTCGATGAATTGCTTAACTAAAAAGTTGAGAGAATGCAATCTTTATAAAAGCAACTTCTTAATTGAAGACAATCAAAGAAACAATTCGTTTGTCTTTTCCAAGCATAAAAAACATGACCGCTCTTTACATGCACGAAAAAACTCTTTTTCTCTTTCAAAAACAAAAAGCTACTTGAAACAAGACTTTTAAAGAAGATGTTTTTGTATTTTTCTTTTAATAAAGCAAATAAATCTAATATAACCAAAAATCAATCTTAACAACTATTAAAATCTATGAAAATGCACTCATAAGCAAACTAAAAGGTAAATTTACTCTAAGCAATCTTAACGAGGCCAAAACCAACAATGATTATTCTAAGGTGTTTTACTTGATCACAATCAAATCAAGGACTAGCTTATTGCAGAACCAAAAACTAGTCAAAACAAAACTCCAATCTTTTTGTTCTTTTGTAAAATGGAAATCAACACTTTATAAACAAGTAATTCGAAATTTGACCCAAAACAACTTAAATGGCAAGCTGCTTACACAAGGAGACTTTACGACAGGCCCGACTTCTAAGAAGGCTGACTAACCAGAGAGATCTAAGGCTGGACAACTTTCTACCGTCAAAGTCACTACAGGACCTATTGAAAAATCAAACCCTAGGCCTAAACTTCGTCGAAATCCACTAAAACACTCAAAGCTCACAAAACATGTTCAGGTGAAAATTCTTGACAGGGTACTAAAGGATCTGGGTAGAAAACACTAAGAAAAATCAAAATCTAAAAGCAATTAAAGCAAAAAATGGAATTTTCCTAAATTTTACAGGAAGACGCAGGCAACCCGTTATAACAGGTGCGGGCCCGCTCTGTGCAAACGGCAACAGCGCGTCCAAAGACGCACTGTGCAGTACTCAGAGGGTGCGTCATTCTGGAAAAGTTGAGAAAAACCAAATCTAACTAAATCTAAAGCTAAGCCACCCAAATACTAATTCTCACAGTCAAAAACCAGAAAATAAAAGTGATTTTCACAGAGCAAAGTTCACACAAAGGAAAAGACTCTCGCATTAATGGATTCCCCAGTGGAGTCGCCAATTTGTCGTGGCGGAAAAAGTCGTTTGTGCGGACACAACTGACCTCCCTAGGAGTCTAAACTCTCTAGCGACAAACAAGACAAAATGGAGTGATCTTTCTCTAAATATACCTTTTAAAACATGAAAACTACAAGTGTTTAGGCTTACCTTATTCCAAAACGCGGTTGTTGTAGTCCGTCCTTGCCGATCCGGATGAGCTCCTCCTTCAAGTCAATTCCTGCAACCACAAACAATCAAACAATTACCAAGCACTTGCATTTCATATAATAAAACATATATTCAACATGCAGACCAAGGAACACATGAAATAACTCATCAACACAAGCTATTGAGAAAAATAAACCAGTTTGTATTAATAACGAAACAAAGAAACTCTTACAACCTGGCCTTGGTGTTGTGCAATTTCCTCCCAGGGTCCATCAAGGGTTTTCCTCTACTTTGACAAAGCTCACCCACTTCCAAGTAGAATCAAGCAAAGACAATCTCTCCTCACAAGGTTCTAAATGGGAGTCCTAATTCCTGCAGCATTTACCCAAAGAAAATGTATAGCTCCAACCTCTCCTCCCTCTGGCTCAATGTCTTTATTTATAGTGCTGTAAAGAGGTTATTCAGGTCCACCATCAATGGGATAATCCCCCTCTTTGGGTGGGATAGCTCCCTTATTGATGGGATAAGTTCCTCCTTAATAGAGATACATGAACCAACTGGAGGCGCATCCAATTCATCAAACCGACCTCTAGAAAGTTCTAGAAGTAACCACAAGTAACTTTTTTAAGATGAAACTCGCGCATTTTGCCTTTTACAGAAGGACGCACCTGTCCCTTAACATACAGAGCGTCCAAGGACGCACCTTTTGTGAACATTGTGAGCGTCCCCGCAGGTAAGGCTAGAGAGAACCTGCGACCCCAGAGATAAACATATTTTTGACAAGACTTTCTCTCTTCTTTGAGTTTGAGATGGATAGCAGAGGCATAAGACTTGCCTAAGAGGGTAGCATGACTGTTGATTTGAGCCATACTAACTGTAAGTGGTCATGGTGACATTTTTTAGTGTAACATGTCTAAGTCATGCTTGCGACCATGTTCTGGTTATGCTCAAAGTCTTCGCTTCATATGTGCTTGTTGTGTTCGCTATGAAAGAATATGTCACACTTACAAATGGAATCACATTCACTATCGTGCAAGCATCGTCTCAATCAATGAATGATCAATCATGAATGTCTCACCTGTCACATGCACCGTCGGTCAGTCCTTTTGAACATGTGTGTCTAGATGGTTTGGTCGTTTCGTTTTCAAGTCATACGAGTGTGAGTTCGTATGATCACCTATCCATCCTTTGATTGTTCACACACTTAGCCATTTTTGTTGAAGTATTTGACAAACTGACTCGCTTCTGATAGTTGGACCATCACCCTGCCATTGACTCGATTGACTGTCAACCAAAACAGTGCAGAAACACCAAGCTAGTCTTTTCAAGCCACGATGCCTGCAAGAAATTCAATTGACTCTCATGCTGGCCACTCAGATAGTCGGACCTGGAAGTCACCCTAGGACTGAATCCCCTCAAAAATTGCAAAGAGGCCACTGACTTCACCCGCTCAACTAACTGAGGAAATTGTGTAAATAGGACAGACAGCCACCAAGTACCCGTCCCTGTTTCCCTCAGAAAATTACGCAGTTTTCCCATTCAATCATCCCAAAATTTGACCAAATGTTTATCTTAGAAACTATGCAATGTTCATGAGCAGGTCTTCCGCTACCCATCAATCAGCTTAGCTCAGAAATTGCGCAGAGATGATCAGTAGGTCGACCTCCCGGCCTCAGTGCAGTTTTCCTTGCCAGTAGCCCATAGCAGCAGACTGCTAGTTCCCTATGGGAATTGACCAGTTTCTACTACCAGTCTCCTGAGCAGCCAACTAGCAGTTCCCTTTGGGAATTGCACAATTTTGGCTGCCAATGACCGAGGCAGTTCCCCAGAAAAACTGCATGATCCCTTCTTGCTAACCCTTCATGCAACCCGACCCATTCCACTGGAAAGTTGTGCAAATATAGTTGCCCAACCTAGCTGCCCGTTCGTTCTAGAAAACATGTATAGCATGCCTACCTTGCCTTCCAGTTGCCCGGACTGTTCCTCCCAAAATTTGCACAATGTTTCCTCCCATCTGAGCTAGACCTTGCAGACAGTCACTATCAACTCAGATTGCCTGTCTCCATCTCTCAGTGACTCTTGCATCAGCAGTTGCATGGAGCCCTCATCCTGCATCACAGCCTTGCTACCTCTCCCGGTCACTTTCACTCAAATGATCATGTGTCGTGGTAGACTAGGATGTTTTGGATTTGATGTCGTCTCGTCATTAGTGACTACATGTATAGGTACACCAATGAACATGGAAATATGATGAATGGGATGAATGAAGAGAGCACATGCGGAATGATAGGTTCACCAACGGATGAATGAATGAAGCATGCAAAATGGATGAATGTGACGAACAATCACCTTCACGAACAAATGAGTCTGTCAAGCCTTCCAACATGCAATCAAGGAACAACATGCTAAAGCTTCATCAAGCAAACCAAGTACCAACGAAGACTCCGTGCACTTCACCATGCGGAGGTGAACCTATGATACACCATGAAGACATCCATCACCCAACAGCACTATAGCTTGACATGCACTCCAGCAGCAGCACGAATGTACCAACATTGTCATTTCAAGTCATGTCGAGTCACATCATGAGTCATGTCACCCACATCCTCACTATGGGCTTGTTGTCAATCAATGTGATGTAACGTGGAAGTCCAAAGAGTCATGTAAGTCAAAGATTCATGGAAGTCAAATGTTCATGAGTGTAGTAAAACATCCACAAGGGTCGGTTTCACCCTTGGCTATAAATAACCCCTCATTTGTACATGAAAGGACTTTTTCACCTCATCTCCTCCCACGTAGCCAAGAGAATCTGTAATCTTTTTTTTTAGGAGTAAATAGTGGCTCCAACTCCCCACTGATGGGGTTAGTGATGTATGGTGTAATGATGTGTCTTCGAACTTTCAATTAATTCAGAAGCTTATTAATAAGCCAGCACGTTTTCACACATGTCTTGTATCTGTTGTAAGACTAATATTTAACACTTGTAATGCATGTTGCTTTAACATGTGTTCTACATCTGAACTGTTTCATTTGTTGTAATGCATAATTTATTAATGGAAATGTGTTGTATATGTTGTTAATGTTGTCCCATCCATGTTGACTGCTCTGTTGGACATCAAACGGACCTTTCATCATAACCTTGTTGTAACAACCTTTTTACTCGTTCGAACTGTTTTGTGAGTGTTGTATGTGTTATCTTACCTTGTATGTTGTGACTACCACATTCGAGTGGATTGCTCCGCTGGAAGCTGTGTATTTCCTTTTGTGTTGTGTGTTCCTAGCCAAGTTGGGACTGATCCCTTTCAACCTAGAACTCACTTTCACCTTCTTCCCCTCATAGTGAAAGAACCATTGACACAAGTACACTTACAGTCACCAGGCACGCGAACCTCACATCTCAAAGACGAAGAGAACCACTCTCCTGTGCTGACAAACAAGAGTTGAGGCAAATCCTTAAGATGATGGAAACTGGGCCATCATACCAGATGGGACTCCTACACCAAATGGTGTGAGGTCTAGTTGGTACTTCATAACGGGGTGATCCTTGAATGTTGGCGGGTCCATCCCCATCAAAACACTATGATGAAGGTTCCCTTCCATCAAGTCTTTTATGGCATGCTATATTTTGGAACTTGAACTATGAAATCCTTCATTTATTCAATAAAAAAGGTGTTATTGGTTTGCCTACAATTCCTAGGAAGCTTAAGCAATGTGATGCTTGTATCCTAGGAAAGCACAACAAACAATCATTTCATGATTCTCATTCTAGACATAGAAAACTTAAACTCATTCATTCTTATTTATGTGGCCCAATGTTTGTTCCTTCTACAAATGGTAATAAATATATGATGGAATTTATTAATGACTACACCCAAATGTGTTGGGTTTTTTTATTGAAGAACAAATCCAACTTTTGAAATATTCAATAATGTTCATTCATGGATTGAAAATGATGCGCAATCTCATATTGGCTATATACGTACTGATAATGGAAAGGAATATACTTCAAATGAAATTGAAAACTATCTTTGTCATCATGCGATCAAACAATCATGCCTTATAATCCCCAATAGAACGGAGTAGCTGAAAGAATGAATAGGACAAGCTTAAATATGGTACGTTTGATGATGTTTTTCAAGAATTTTAAGTTGATGTTTTGGGATGTTGTAGTTCTATGTGTTGTGTATATAAATAATAGGTGTCCATATCATGCTATTAAAAACAATACTCCCTATGAAATGTGGTATGGCCACATTCCTTCGGTAAGGCATCTCAATGTTTTTGGTTCTACCTGTTATGCCTTGATACTTAAGGATGAATGAAACAAACTCAGTGCATTGAGTTGCGAATGTATCTTCTTGGGGTACTCAAAAACCTCCAAATCATATCATCTCTATAATGAAATTAATAATAAGTTTATAATATCTAGAGATGTGATATTTCTTGAATCTTCCAAGACTGACAATGTTGTTGAGTGGAAACTTGATCGCTTGGATAGATTTGGACATGCAAATTATTTTCAAGAATTTGATAATGAGATTCCACATCTTGAGGGGGGGATATCTATACTAGATAAATTTATGTAATATCCTCTTGAAACATTCTCTCCTGCTCATGAATCTTTAGCCACTAATCAAGATGACACTTTTAGTGTTGTGATTGACAAAATTGGGAGGCTAAATCTTGATTCAACCCCATCTCATTCAACTAAGCAGCATGGGCCATCTCAAAAAGTTCCTTTGAAATGGCTAACAAAGACACTTGAAATTTTTCATCCTGATGAGGTTGGAAAGACAGGAACAAGAATCTCTATTAGACATAATGCATGTGATGTAGACGATCTTGATTCACCTATTGATATGGATGTTTCTTATGATTGTGAGCTAAATTTTTCTATAGATTTTGAACCAACTTCCTTCAAGGAAGTCACTTCTCACTATGAATGGAAAGAAGCGATGAAGAAAAAATATAATGCTTTGATAAAGAATGTCACCTGGAAATTTTTTTATCCTCCATTGGGAACCAAACCAATTGGCTACAAGTGGGTCTTCAAGAACAAATATAAAGCAGATGGCTCACTTGATAAGCATAAAGCTAGGCTTGTAGCAAAACGTTATTCATAGAAGGAAGGGGTAGATTATGAGGATACTTTTTCCCCCACAGAAAAATGGGCTACCATCTAGACCCTCTTTGCCTTGGTAGCTCTAAACAATTGGAAAATCCATCAAATGGATATAAAAATGACTTTCTCGGAGATTTGAAAGAGAATGTTTTTATGTCCCAACCAAAAGGATTTGTTGTGAAGGTTCAGGAACATAAAGGATGCAAGCTCCTTAAATCATTGTATGGATTTAAGAAAGCACTGCAAGTTTGGCACAAGAAATTGACTAAGCATCTTCCAAAACTCAATTTCAAACACTATGATCTTGATGATGCAACTTTATATGTCAAGAAAGTTGGAAAAACAACTGTATATATTGTGGTGTATTTATATGATATTTTGATGACAGAGAACAATGAGAACTACATTGCATCAATAAAGAAAGAACTGAGGAAAGGTTTTGAAAATACATATTTGGGCTATGTTCACTACTATCTTGGTATTGAATTAACTCAGCATCTAAAGTTTATATTCCTCTCTCAGAAGAAGTACATTGGAGATCTGTTGAATAGGTTTGACATGGCTGAGTGAAATCCTTTGACTACTCCAATGGAACAAAATTTAAAGCTCACATCTACTGAAGGAAAAGAATTTGAGGATGAAACGAAGTATAAACAACTCGCAGGAAGTCTCAACTACCTGATTACTACCAGACGAGACATTCCATTTGATGTTGGAATCCTTTCAAGGTTTATGCAAAAGCCTTGTGAGCGTCATTGGTCTATTGTAAAAATATTTCTAAAGTACTTGAAGGGAACTCAAGACTTTTGACTCAAGTATATACAAGTGGGTGACTTCAACTTGATTGGATACTTGGATTCATATTTCGATGGAGATAAAGAAACTAGAGTATCTACTTCAGGTTATGTTATGAGTCTTGAAGTAGGAGGTGTCTCCTAGAGGTCACACAAACAATCAGTTCCAGTAGATTCCACAACTGAGGTAGAATACGTGGCAGCAACTGAAGGAACAAATGAAATTATGTGGGTATGGAAAAATTTGGAATATTTGTAGGAGAAACAAGTGCATTCAACTCCTCTCTTGATTAAAAACACTTATGCAATAAAGTTGGCTAGGAACCTAAAGTTCCATGATCGAACCAAGCACATTAATACAAAATATCATCTTATTTGACATCATGTTGAAGCCATCACAATCCACCTATGGCATTATTCTACAAACATACGGATTGCAGGCATCTTCACCAAAGCGCCTGGAAGGGAAAATATTCAAAGATTCAAAACGATGCTTGGACCAACCAACACCGCTTAAGATTAAGGGGGGGGATGCCGACACCTAATCTTCACGATTAGGAAAACATATGTAAATATTGCAAATAGGAAAATAAATAAAGCTAGAAGATGAAGAGACATTGGGAGATGAAACCCAATAGTCTCCTTCTCCTTATATATATTCATATTCTCTCTTAATGCAAAATACAATTTGAGTCAGAGTTACAAACTTGGCCTTACAATTGTGACATAACCATAAAAACATGTAAGGTAACTCATTCACTATGAATGTCCTATTAATTATTCATTGTAACACACTCCCTCCTAATCCCACCCAAAACATAGTTTAGAAGGAGGTGGTCACTATGATGACTCGAGATCCAAGGAAGCATTATGGAAATGGGGTCTAAAAATTTCAATCTTTTTTTCAACTTATTAAAAACCTTAAATAGATGACATAATTGTGTTCATCTCGTCAAGACAACTCCAGTGATATAAACTTTGTCCTGATCCAACCTGCAAATCGGATGTTGTGGCCACTTAAATTTTAGTGCCATGTCATCATCTTGCCACATGGCACCCAAATGGTTATGTGAGTCAGCCTTTGACTGCCAACTAGAAGTGGAGTATTAGCTTTTCAGCCCGTCCATGTCCTGATATTATAACACATCACCACCCATAATTCCTTGACCTACTCATTATTTTCATGGCCCACATTATCGCATACTCCACACATAAAATGTGATCGAGTGCATGCCCATTTAAGGCCACATCACCATGGAACTAATATTCTCAGAGGTTTCTTTTAACCCATTGAGTTGTTTTATTTGAGAAGAATTCTCCCTGAGAACCATTTCCTCCACAGAAAGTTTCCTCCGAGAAGGTTTACCGCTGATGCCATTGCCACATCACCTCAAACATTATGATCTCTGGAGAAACCCATGGCCATGAGAACCATTTCCTCTAATGGTTTTCTTTTGAGTAGTTTCCTGCAAGGACCCATTTCCTACTGAGAATGACTTTTCCATCATGAACATTTATTTTGAAGGGTTTCCTTCAGCAAATTTTCCTCCAAGAAAATTTCTCACCAAGAAATAATATCGACGATAATCCCTCCTAACTCAAACCATTTCCTCTAAGGGGTTTCTTCTGGGGTCAATTTCTTCTTAAAATAGTTCCACATATTTGATCCAATGGTCTACCATAATTCTCTTCATCCTAAATTTTGAGTCAATCATCCCTTCCCCGCTAACATCACAGGAGGGGGAGGCGGGGGGCGGTGTTCGACTGACATATTGGCCATTGATTTCCCATAAATTGTTCATCCTGTTCATCAATCCTCCAATAAAATCTCCACTGTCCATTGGGTTGGCCTCTCCTCTTAGTTGAGGTATGAGGTCATATTATATTATTTGACTCGGTTTGGCAGTCATTGGGATAATTTCATAGGTTTACCTTGATAGGTTTTCCCAATTTTTTTGAATGAACATCCACTTATGTGGTTCAATACTCCTCAATCATTGGTACTCACTAGTTTCACAATTATGTACATTTGTAGAAAATATGGTGATAGAATTGCAACTGATCAAGAAATTTTAATATAAATCAATAGACACAATTCTACTCTACTAATCTATGGAATTCAATTCACAATTTAGAACAACAATCTTAGACATGCAATAATAAATAAAAAACATGCACAATATTTTTTCTAGGGGAACTCAACTGGTAAAAAAGCCTCAAACCTCTTTGCATTATTCAGATGAATAGAGATGTATTACAATTTCTTTCCCACACTGAGCACAACTTGCAAGTGAATAACCTATCTCTTTGCTCAATGAGAATCTCTGACTCATATTTGGTCAATTTTTGTCTCTAGTTGAGCCCCTATTTCCTTCCACAATACATAGAGAATTAGCCCCTATTTTTATGAATTTTCCTCCAATTGATTGTGCAATTCCCAAGGTTTGATCATCTAATTGCATGCAACACGTATACATGCAAAATAGTTTACAACTGCTTGTTACACTGCTTTAGAATCTCCACCACAACTGGGAACTTTAATTCTCTGCATGCACTAGTTATTTTAGGTTGATTGCTCTGTTAACTAGATGATTGCTAAGTTACATTGTTGTCCCACTCCACAACTAGCCTTCCACTAGTTCCTCCAACTGTTATAACTAGTTTAATTGAACACAACAGGATATAATTGAACTAGATTACTAAAATTTAGCAACCATGCATGCTTAACTGGACTCCAATCCCTATAACTAAAATTCACTAAGCTAACAGAGTGAGAAGAGCCATGTAACACAAGTTAACTGCATACAAGTTGTCTCTTAATGTGGAAATTTGAATTTTCGCAATTTGACCAAGGCAAAGTCAAATTGAGACTTTCTTGTTGCACTTCTCAACACTCCCTCTTAGCAAGAAAGGGATTATCAACCACCCCTATCCTGTACCTATGGAATTTAAACTTCCCTCTTGACAAAGCCTTTGTTAAGATATCATCATCTTGTTCCTCTACTGGAATGTACTGTAGCAACATTATCTACCTCTGCACACAAACTCGTAAATGATGATACTGGATATTTATATGCTTGGATTGATTGTGAAATACTATATTCTCAGAGAGATTAATGCAACTCTGATTATCACAATTTATCACAATTGGATCCATCATATAACCAAACATTTCCACGAGTATATTTCTCATCCAAATTTCCTCACATGTTACTTGTAGCAATGTATTTTTTTTCTACCAAGCTAAGCACCACAGATCTCTGCTTCCAGTTGTACCAAGAAACCGTTGCAAACCCAAAGTATTTCCACCTAATTTAATATTTCGGTCAGATGGACTCCTTGCATAATCTACATCCGTGAAGCCACATAGCTTCACTCCATCTGTCTGTCTGTACCATAATCCATACTGGGTAATTCCTCTAAGGATCCCTAAAACATGCTTAGATGCCTTCCAATAAAATTAGGTCTACCTAACCATAGCTTGACTAAATTGGTTGACTGCATCGCACATATTTTTTTGTTTGTTCACAAGATACATCATTGAATGCACTAACTTCTAGTAAATGGTAGCGTCCACTCTTCACCTAAAGTGGTATTTCATTCCTTCAATCGGTCAATAGAGGTGTCTCCATGGGCTTACAAGTCTCCATGCAGAATCTTTGTAGTATCTTAGTGGCATACTTGCCTTGAGACACAAATAATTCCCCATCACCTTTCCATACTTCCTTCCTGAGGAAGTAGTGCACGAGACCCATGTCCTTCATCTCAAATTTCCTAACAAGGTCCTCCTTGCAAGAGCTAATCAGCTACTCATCACCTGTTAATATTAAATCATCAACATATAAAAAAAATGATAAGAAATTTTACATTTTACAAAAAAGTGATAGAGGTTATCATCCGCTTCACTTTTGGTGAATTCCATACTAGTGATTTAATTGTTGATCTTGGTGTACCAAGCTCAGGGTGCCTATTTGAGACCGTAAAATGCTCACCTAAGTCTGCACACATGAGACTGCGAATCAAATGTCTCAAAACCTTATGGTTTCTTGATGTATAATGCCTCCTCAATAACACCATTGAGAAATGTTGTTTTTACATCCATCTGATGGATCTTCCACCCCATCTATGTGGCCAGTGTAAGAATTAATCTAATGGATTAATACCTTACTACGAGAGAAAGGTTTCCTCATATTCAATTCCCTCTACTTGAGAGAATCCTTTGTCTATAAATATGGCATTATACTTCTCTATACTTTTGTTTGTTGCATGCTTAAATTTTAATATCCATCTCAAGCCCATAATTAATTTATCTGTCGATCTTTGGACCACTTCCCAAACATTGTTCTTCATGATAGATTCGTACTCTTCCATCACTGCATCAACCCAAACTGGTTGCTCAACTACTTTCTCAAAAGAGGATGTCTCAGTGTCTACAAGCTTAGTCATTAGAGCCATGTAGCTAGTGTATCGATCAGATGACCTCCTCTTCCTGCACAAATTTGAAGGAGCTCCCACATTCTCCTTTGCATCCTACACGAGTTTATCATCTTCCTTGTTTATTTTTTTTCCTTGTCTCGATGGTTCTTCTTGAGTGGATGTCTCCACTCCCTGCTCCTCTATTTGTGGCTGCTCCACAACTTCCTGAGGCTCCTCCTCTAAAGATAAAATCTCCTCTTCTGGTGGATTCTGAAGCTCCCTCTCCAGAGAGCACCCTATTGCTTTCTCCTCATCAAATTTACATCCCTTCACACAGCTGTCATTCTCATGGAAGGTAGGTATACACAGTAATTGTGTGGATTTTCAATGTAACCAACAAAAATTCCCAACTCTATTTTCAGCTCAAGCTTCTTCCTCAAATCATTGGAGACATGGTAGTAAACAGAGGCTCCAAAAATCTTGAAATGAGACACATCTGGCTTTCTCCACGAGTAGGCCTCCTCTGGTGTAATCATACCAAGAATATGTTGAAAATAGAAACAAGAAATGATAAAAATAGAGTCCAAAATATTCCAATTTTAATTTGTCCTTGAATTAAAATTGTGAATTAAGTTTGAATTTAGTCTCACCAGCTGCTTGAAAATAATTAATTAATTCATTATGGATTAATTAGTTGGAGAAATTCAAGTTAGAAGTCTTTCTGAAGTCATGCAAGAGGTATCCCTTAAATTAAGGAGATTACCCCTTAATTAAGGAGATAAGGTTGAGTTATATTTGATTTGTAATTAATTAACTCAGTTTATTGAGTTAAGTCCAATTAAATTAGTTCCAAACTATTTGAGGAACTAATTGTGAGTTATCAGTTAGTTGATGCATGCATGCACTCAACAAGTCTACTCCAGATAACTGAAGATTCTCTCATCAGAAACTCATGCATGTATATTCTAAGAAAGGCCCAGTTGAGATTAAAGTCAAGGATAGTGTACTACCAGTTGCATGTTTTCTCCTATAAAGGAAACTCATGCATGCAAAAGGAATGAGGTTCCTTGAGGATTGTGCAGTTTTGGAGGATAAGTGTTCCACTTGGTTGAGAGTCTTCCACTTGGTAACAGGAGGATCACCCAGGAGAAACTGCACAAGGAAATAGGAGCTTGGAGGACAGAGGAGAAGGCTTATGAGAAGCTTTGATTTCCTGTGAGCATCTGTGAGGATTGTACTGAGAGATGGCTAGTTGCGAGAGCTAAGGCTTTGTATAATTCCTATGTATCTATGCCTTGTATGATAATACAGATAGTGGGTTTTTAAGCTAAGGCTTTCCCCAAAATATTTTCATGTGTATTGTGTATTGATTCTTCTTCTTCTGGTTATATGTGTTTAGCTTGATCTTGCTCGATCTTTAAGCTTCCACAAATTGATAGTAGAAGTATGTGATAGTATTTCGCTTTGAGCTGTATTACATTATCGGGTTAACCTACAACAGATTTTCTACATGGTTGTAGAGAGATAGATTTGTAGAGAAATTCCTACATGGTATTGGAGTAGTGAACAGTATACAGAGAAGAGAATTCGAAGTTTGAAGTTCTGGGTTACAGGTGCAAATTGAATTCATATCATACTTCAAGGTTGGCCAATGGTGTTCTATGGCTTGAGACTCTAGTATGCCTTGGAAGGTGGCTCGAATTACATAGCATGGAGAGATGCAATGGAGGCTATATTAGAAGACAATGGCTCTAAGGATTTTATTGATCAAGATATCCCAAAGCCAGCTTCAACTAATGCACAAGATTTAGTTGAGTGGAAGAAGTGTGTCGTGAGGGCGAGACAGATCATCCTTGAGGGAGTTCGATACCATATTGTCTCGAGTCTCCATGGGAAGGATACTCCATTTTCAATGTGGAAGACATTGAAGGACCTCTACTAGAGTAGTGCGACCAAAGGAAATTGGCTCTCAACGATAATCTTCGAAGAATCAATATGGAGAAGGGCAATACTATTTCCACATATTTGAACAAGCTCACCACCTGCAGAGATGAGCTTAGTAGTGTGGGAATAACTACTGCCAATGATGATATGGTGAGCCTCACTCTCCTTGGCCTTCCAAAGAGCTGGAATAGCTACCAGGACTCTATGAATGGAAGGGAGAAACTACCGGATTGGGAATGACTATGATCAGATCTCATGTAGGAGGAGATCAAGAGGAGCACACGAGATGGTTCTTCATCCAAGGATGATGATAAAGAAAATATGGCCTTAGCAAGTAAGGCAAGGAAAGGGAAGGAGAAGGCTTCCCATTCCAAATAGAATTCTTCTCATGGAGGGAAGAAGGGTGACATATCTAAAGTGAGATTCTTTAATTGTCACGAGATGGGACATTATGCGACTAATTTCCCATCGAAGAAGTCCAAGAAGGGATCCTCAGAAGGATCGGAAGGTGAGGCATTAGCCTCTCAGTTCAAGATGGACTTTACCCTCATCGCATGCATGGTGTCATCGATGATGGGTTGTGGTTGGTATCTTGACAGTGGAGACTCACTCCACATGATTGGCAATAAAATTTTATTCATTGGCTTGGAGGAGAAAGACCTCAAGATGCGCATAGATATGGGTGGCGATGAAAGGTATATTGTTTCAGGAGTGGGCACAGTTGCTTTTAAGAGGGAGATTGGACCTCCTAACACTTTAACTGTAAATGTGAAGTATGTGCCTAGACTGAAGAATAACTTGGTATCGGTCGCGATGTTGGAGGAAAAAGGCTACGATGTTGTCTTTAGTTTCCTTAGACACATCACCACGAGACAAGTGAAACAGATTGGTTCACAAGAACTTATATACTCTTGAGGTTCAAGATGCATGCAAAGCCTTGAGGAGAAAGGAAAATGTTAGAGACTTGGTGGTTGAGAGGGAGAGTAAATTACCTCATAACATGTAGCCCAGAAGAATTCTGAGACAATTGTGGAGGAGCCACAATTGGAGAAGCAGAGAGGAGACTGATTGAAGAGATCCACTCATGCAGATACCTCCATTAGGGGGGGAATTTCAATCCAAGTGGGCAGAGGGATCACATGCAGCCATACCTCTAGGTGTGAGGTGGGGCGATGTGAAGTGATAGTCCCAATAAGGCTAAAATTGGGCAGGGTCCATTGAGAGGTTTTATCTCGTGGATTGTACCTTGCTACGAGAACCCAAAGCACATATTAGCCGGAGGAATCAATGGGATTGATGCAGTCAGAGATCAAAGTGACAGAGGCTAGAGCAGTCAGATACTAAAGAGCGCAGAGAAGGATTGACAACAATGCAGAAAGGTAGAGTCAGCAGAAGCGCAAAGTTTTTAGTTGACAGAGGCAATAGTAATTAGAGACTTTGATGTTAGATGCATCATACTGATTCAGGTTGGATGTTTTTTTTTTTTTTTCTAGAGTTGTTGGAGCAAAAACACTAGAGAGAAGTGTTGCATGCATAAAATTCCAAAGGTTCATGATTGGGATCGAGTTGAATTCCTTTCTTGTTGAGAGGGAGTGTTGAAAATAGCAACAAGAAATGATAAAAATAGAATCCAAAATATTCCAATTTCAATTTTTCCTTGAATTAAAATTGTGAATTAAAATCAAATTTAGTCTCACTTGCTGCTTGAAAAAAATTAATTCATTCATTATGGATTAATTAGTTGGAGAAATTCAAGTTAGAAGTCTTTCTGAAGTCATGCAAGAGTTATCCCTCAAATTAAGGACATTATCCCTTAATTAAGGAGATAAGGTTGAGTTATATTTGAGTGGTAATTAGTTAACTCAGTTTACTCAGTTAAGTCCAGTTAAATTAGTTCCAAACTATTTGAGGAACTAATTGTGAGTTATCAGTTAGTTGATGCATGCATGCACTCAACAAGTGTACTCCAGATACTGAATATTCTCTCATCAAAAACCCATGCATGTCTATTCTGAGAAAGGCCCAATTGAGATTAAAGTCAAGGACAGTTTACTATTAGTTGCATGTTTTCTCCTATAAAGGAAACTCATGCATGCAGAAGGAATGAGGTTCCTTTAGGATTGTGTAGTTTGGGAGGATTAGTGTTCCACTTGGTTGAGAGTCTTCCACTTGGTAACAGGAGGATCACCCAGGAGAAATTGCGCAAGGAAATAGGAGCTTGGAGGGCATAGGAGAAGGCTTGTGAGAAGTTTTGATTGCCTGTGAGCATCTGTGAGGATTGTACTGAGAGGTGGCTAGGTGTGAGAGCTAAGGCTTTGTATAATTCCTATGTATTTCCACCTTGTATGATAATAAAGATAGTGGGGTTTTTATCTAAGCCTTTCCCTAAAGTATTTTCATGTATATTATGCATTGATTCTTCTTATTTTGGTTATATATGTTTAGCTTTATCTTGCTCAATCTTTAAGCTTCCGTAAATTGATAGTATAAGTGGGTTATAGTATTTTGCTTTGATCTATATTGCATTATCAGGTTAACCTACATCATATTTTCTACATGGTTGTAGAGAGATAGATCTGTAGAGAAATTTATACAGAATCCAATGAGGATTCTGGCTTTGTAAGTAGATCGTTGTGTTACATGCCTCTATCCACAAATGCAGTTTTAGGCCTTGGTCATGACGCATAGCTCTCGCAACTCCAATAATGCTTTGGTTCTTTCTCTCAACTACCCCATTTTGTTATGGGTTGTGGGGTGTTTTCAGCTCACTTTGAATGCCTTATTTCACACATAACTCCATGAATTCATTCAAAACATACTAACCTCCATTGTCGCACCTGAGATCCTTCACCTTCTTGTCGGCCTCTTTCTCAACTAGTGCCTCGAATTCTACAAAATTTGAGAATGTCTCATCCTTCTTCCACATGAAGAAGATCCATCACTTCCTCTAAAAATCATCAATGAAAATAACAGAATATGTCTCTGGCAGTGGAGGTTGTTGATAAAGGTCCAAAAACATCATAGTGGGCTCTTTCCAAGACTACATGTTCTTTGTTGTCTCAATCATGGAATGTGTAGTTCACATACTTCCCCAAGGTACAACCTTTGTTGAAATCCTATCACTCAAGTGCTCCTTTAGGGAGGATATTGGTTATTTTTTGCATAAATTTCAGGCCACCATGATGCAAATTCCCAATCTCCTATGCCAAAGTTCACTGGCATCGCAGCTCTACACTTTCTCTACTTTTTTTCTTAATTTAGTGAAATATTCCACATCCATCTTGTACAGGTTATTCACCTGAACTCAACCTAATTCACCTATCCAGTGGCTATGCGTCCTAGGAATGCTTTTCCTTTGTTGAAGATCACATCATAGCCATGATATTCAAAAACTGCTACAGAGATAAGATTCTTCTTTAGGCTTGGAACAAAAATGACATCTTTGAGGTGAAGAGGGGATCTTGGCTCCCTCTTAAAGTTTACTGTACCAATCTCGGTAGCACTGTACCTTCCATTGTCCCCAAGCTCAATATGCATCTAGAGATCTTTCTCCTCCATGTGATTGAAAAACTCTCTACACCATGTCATGTCGAATGAATCATCTGATTCCAAGTACCATACACTCCGCATCACCATGTTGGTCATGCATGTGATAAGAGTGAAGTCTATATCAAACTGTGAAGTCAATGCCTCACTTGTTACTCCTCCTGAGTTCTTCTTGCTAGACCTTTTGTGTCGACACTTTGTATCAATGTGCCCAAATTCATGATAATTGAAGCATTTTATTCTGGACAAGTCTTTCTTCTTGCCCCCTTGGCTAGATTCTAGTTTGGTTTGAGATTTATTCCCTTTTCCCTTCTTTCCCTTTACAGCCAATGCAAAATTCTCTTCATCCTCTCCCTTGGATGAAATTCCATCTCTAGTATTCTACTTGATCTCTTCTTCTACCAAATCAGACCATAAGCATTCCCAATTAGGTAATTTCTCCCTCCCACTCACCGAGCCCTAGTGGTTATGCTAGCTTTTGGGAAGGCCTAGATGAGCTAGGATCACTAGGTCATCTTTTGAAACATTCACACCAACCCCTCCAAGCTCATCACAAACTTGTTTAAATCTTTTGAGATACTGTGGAATGGTATCATTCTTGTGCATCTTGATGTTTCAAAGTTTGTCTTTGAAGGCCAATTTTCTATGTTCATGTTAATACTCAAACAGCTTTGTTAGTGCCTTCTAAACTACGAAAGTAGTTTCTTTCCCATGGATATTTGAGACAATGTCATCTCGCACTCCCTCTAAGCTTTGGGCTAGGTTATGGGCCTCAGATTTCATTTCTTTTGCAACATCTCTCTTGATGTATTCTAGCAATCTATTGTCATCAAGCACCACCTCCATACAATGAAATTTGAGTTGCCTTCCAAGGCTTACTCTAATCTCAATCCATTGAAGGCCATTCTCCTAACTCTGAAGAGATCTTGTTATACTGAAGTTGCAAATTCAAACCTCCTGGAAACAACCTCAAAATTCCTACTCTAATGTGAATCCTCCTATGATACCATGTAGAAAATATGGTGATAATATTGCAACTACTCAAGAAATTTTAGTCTAAATCAAGAGACACAATTCTACTCTACTAATCTGCCAAATTAAATTCACAATTTAGAACAACAATCTCAGACATACAATAAGAAATATCACACATGCACAATATTTTTTCGAGGGGAACCTAACAAGGAAAAACCCCTCAAGCATATTTGCATTAATCATATGAATAGAGATGTATTACAATTTCTTTCCTGCATTGAGCACAACCTGCAAGTGAATAACCTATCTATCTGCTCAATGAGAAGCTCTAACATAGACTTGGTCAATTTTTTCCTCTGCTTGAGCCTGTATTTCCTTGTGTAATTCCTAGATAATTAGCCCTTATTTTTTATGAATTCTACTACAATTGATTGTGAAATTCCCGAGGTTTTATCATATGACTACATGCAACACCTATGCACTCAAACTAGTTTACAACTACTTGTTACACTACCTTGGAATCTTCACCACAGTTGGAAACTCGAATTATCTACATGCACTAATTATTTTAGATTGAGTGATCATTTAACTAGATGATTACTGAGTTAGACTATTGTCCCACTTCACAACTGATATTCCACTAGTTCCTCCAACTATTAGAAATAGTTTAACTAAACACAACTAGATATAATTGAACTAGAATACTAAAATTTAGCAATGACACATGCTTAATTGAACTCCATTCCCTGTAAATTGAATTTACTGATCTAACTAAGTGACAAGATCCATGTCGCACATGTTAACTACATCCAAGTTGTCCGTTGATTTGGAAATTCGAATTTTCTTAATGTGACAGAGGAAAATTCAAATTGAGACTTTCTTGCAGCGCTTCTCAACAACATTCAACTACTCAAGAACCCAATTTAGTGTAAATATGTCTAGTCGTCACAATGATGACTAGAAAGGAGGTGTTGGCATTATGATTCAGGTTTGGTGCTATGGCACAGGTGTTGTACTTGATGGCAACTCACTCAAGTGGCAAATCTCTGTTCAGGCTCTCAAAATGATAGAAAATAAGGGGTTCGCAGGTACTCCATTCAAAAGGTGCAGACCCGCAGGCACGCCATTCACAAAGTGCGGTCATGTCCGTAGGTTATCCGAACAGAAGGTGCGGACCCTAGTACATGCACTTTCATGCAAAGAAAAGTGCACGCACGTGGGAAATCCTATGGTGGTCCATGGTATTTAGTCCGACGTATTTGATCATATGGTTTTGGTCCGTGGTATAGCATCTAAATTATTGAACCCTGGTTTTGGGTCCCTTGTATATGGTTTTGATCCATGGTTTGAGTAAGGGATTGCCTATAAAAAGGAAAGGAGATCATTTGGCTAGTCACTTTTGAAATTTGAATGTCTTAAGATCTGAAATTTTGGGTGATCGGTTTGAAAAGCTAGATCTAAATCAAGGTGAAATATATAAATTGTAAGGCGAATCTATTGATAGGTCATGATCTCTCTGGCGCATGATCAGATCTGTGGATCTGACTGTCTGTGGCACATTCGAGGACTGTTAATTTGGCTCTATTCGGAGGTCCGCAAGTGATCCAAACGCGCAGGTGCGGGGGTACGCAGCACAGCAAAACGCGCAGGTGCGGGGGTCCGCAGCGCAACAGAAGGCGGAGGTGCGGGGGTCCGCAGCACAGCAGAAGGGGCAGGTGTGGGGGTTCGCAGTGCAGCAGAAGGCGCAGGTGCGGGGGTCCGCAGCGCAGCAGAAGGCACAGGTGCGGGGGTCCGCAGAGCAGCAGAAGGCGCAGGTGCGGAGGTACGTTGTCGAGTAGACAGTGCAGGTGTGAAGCTGCGCAATCCAGACACAGAAGAACTGTGGATATTCGTAGGTTTCTATTGGTGAAGTTGCAGACTTTTCTTAAAATATTTGTTGGCTACCTTTTATCTATTGCTGCAAAGTTCTGGGTTTAGATTACTGGTATTGCTTTTCTGGTAATTGCATTCTGAGAAGTTATTGGTTGATTCATTGGGTGATTGTAAAAGGAGATTGGTTGATTCACATGTACTTGATGATTATTTGATGTTCATGGATCTAGTTTGAAAATTTATGAAAAGTGGTCCTTGGAAGAAAAGAAGTAGGTCAGCACCTACGTACTAGTATTTCAGCTAGTACAAGAGCTAAGGGGGTTATAGCTCCCTTCCAGGAGAGACTGGAAAACAGAGGGTTGTAGCTCTCAGCAGGTTATAGCCTACGTACTGGTAAAGGACTGCACCAGTACAAAATCATTGTGAAAGAAGTTTCTAATTGAAAGAAGATAGAGACATATTGCAGCAGGTGGTTTTCACCCACATTGGGTTTCCACCTTATATCTGGTGTTCTTTGGTGTGACTATCTATTTTTCTTGTTCTTGCTCATTATTATATGGTACTGACATACAAATTAATGATCAATATCTAAAGAATAAATTAAAGTATAAATCTGGAAGATATATTGAAAAGAATTTGATAATACTGATTCACCCCCCCCCCCCTCTCAGTATTATTTCCAACAATTGGTATCAGAGCAGGTCCTTCTGAAGAAGCTTGATCGCTTGAAGGAAGATCCATCATCATGAGAAACTACGAGAGAGAAGCATCTATCAGGCCACCAATTTTTGACAGGACAAACTTCGTATATTGGAAGGTAAGAGTTACTACCTATCTTCAATCTCTTGGTACCGAAGTCTGGGACATCATAGATACAGGGTACACTTTTCCATCAGCAACTCCTACAGATCCGGCTGAGAAGAAGAAATATGAAACAAATGCAAAGGCTGTCAATACTCTATTAGGATGTCTATCTCAATCAGGATTTGTGAATGTTATGCAGTATAAATCCGCAAAAGAAATATGGGACAAGATTGTTCTGAGCTATGAAGGAGAGGAACAGGTAAAACGAGCAAAACTTCAAACCCTAAGAATTCAGTATGAAAATCTCAAAATGCACAATGATGAAAGTGTGGCTAACTATTTCCTTCGTGTAGATGAGATTGTTAATTGTATGAAAAAATTTGGTGAAGAAATAAAAGAGGCTGTTGTGGTTGAAAAGGTTCTAAGATCTTTGTCCCCTAGGTTTGAATCTAAAGTTTTTGCAATAGAAGTGAAAGAGAATCTACGAAACCTTACCATGTCACAGCTGCACGGAATTCTGACTGCTTATGAAATGAGGAAAGGAGTACCATCAGACAGGAGAGAAGTTGCCTTCAAGGCTTCAGGCAAAGGAGATTACTATGAGTCAGGATACGTGTCAGAAGAAGAAGAAGAATCAAATTTTGTCAAAAACCTTCAACAGGGTGTTGGACGATTCCGAGGTAAGTTACCTTTCAAATGCGTTGCTTGTGGAAGAGTCAATCACTATGCTACCAAATGTCCTCATAAGGATAAGATTGACAAGGGGAAGGAACCTGTTAGATGGAACAAGAAACAGAATGCAAATAAGAAAAGCTATTACACTCATGAAGATAGTGATGGACTTTCAAATAGTGATGAAGATGAACGAGGTAATAATTATAAACTCTTAATGGCTTTTGAAGATGATGATTACATGGATGCTATAGATGAAGAAGGTCTTTATGAAGAGATTTCTAAACTCAAAATTTGTTTAGAAGAGAAAAATGTGATTATTGATTCTCTGCAATGTCAACTGACTGAAAGGGAAAAACATCATGAAAAATTGGAATGTGAAATTGTTGGTCTTAGAAAAGAGATTGAGAAAACAAAAGCTCTTGATCTTAAATTTGTTAAAGGATCTGAAACTCTGGATGAGATTATCAATGTGCAGCGTTCTCCACTAATCAAGATAGGTCTGGGATATAATGGAGAAGCATCTCAAGCATGCACCTGCAAAATCTATCTTGATGTAGCAAGAAGGAGCGAGCAAAGGCCTAATAGAAATCATCAGGGACAATTTACCTCAAGAATGAACAAAGACTATCAAGAGAATCGGGGGCAATCTACCTTAAGGACAAACAGAAGCCACAACCAGCCACAGGTAAAATCTTCCCAATTTGCCTCAAGAATGGATGTCAGTGGAAACTACAATCGGTTGGTTGATAGATTTGATAATCGCAGGAGTTTCTTCAATGGCCAATGTTTCTTTTGCCATAACTTTGGTCACAAAGCAGCTCAAAGTGTTGCCTATAAGACAATCATGACTAGAGAAGCTCAAAAACAAATAAGTATGACTGGAATCACGAAAAGGACCTATAACAACTTTTCCGCCCTTGAAAGTGAAATTGAATGTTCTATCTGTAATAACTTCGGTCATGAAGATTCTGAATGCAGGAGCAGGCTTCGGAACACAACTCAGAAGGAACAAACCTCAAATGCCAGAACATGGAGAATGAAGGAACCGCAACTAGAAAGATGTGGGATAGCTTTATATGCAGAAGGACAGGAAAATCAATGGTACATCGACAGTGGATGTTCGAAGCATATGACAGGTGATAAATAAAAAATTCAATCATATAGTGCTTTAGAAAAGGGAAAGAAAGTTTCTTTTGGAAATGATACCCTTGCAGTCATAAAAGGAAAAGGCACTGTTCAGTTGAAAGAAAAAGTCAAAGATGGAAATGTTTTGTATGTTGATGGCTTGAAGCATAATCTACTGAGTGTCAATCAGATGTGTGATCAAGGAACTGAGGTGATATTTCGATCAAATGGATGTAGTGTTCGTGATCTTGATACAGGAAAAACAGTGATCAAAGGCATAAGAACTCCAAATAATTTATACATATTTGAAGAAGGACAACAACAATGTTATTTGAGCAAAAATGATAAACACTAGTTATGGCACCAGAGGTTGGGGCATCTAAGCTTTTCACAAATAAGGAAAGCATGCAAGTACCAGGCAGTTCGTGGTCTTCCAGACATCAGAATTCCATACAACACAATATGCAAATCATGTCAGTTTGGTAAGCAAACCAGAACTAACTTCTCTGAGAAGGAAGGATCAGCTAGCATGCCACTTGAACTTGTCCATATTGATGTATGTGGCCCATCTAGGAAAAGGTCACCTCAAGGAGAAGAATATTTCATCTTATTCATTGATGACTTTTCCAAGATGTGTTGGATAGGACTTATGAAGCACAAAGATGAAGCCTTTGAAAATTTCAAATCATTCAAAGCCTTGGTGGAGAACGAATCAGATCACAAAATCAAATGCCTCAGGTCTGGTAGAGGTGGGGAGTTTACCTCGAATGAATTTTTCGACTTCTGTGAAGAACATGGAATAAGAAGGGAATTCTCTACAGCTAGGACTCCTCAGCAAAATGGAGTAGTGGAAAGGATGAACAGAATGGTTCAACAAATGGCTCGTGCTATGCTTGATGAGTCTGGAACTCCCGCAACCTTCTGGGGTGAAGCTGCATTTGCTGCGGTTGTTATTCTCAACAAAAAAAATGTCCGGGTGAACAGCACTCAAACTCCTCATGAGCTCTGGTATGGTGACACTCCTTCGGTAAAACATTTCAAAATTTTTGGAAGCAAATGCTATATTAAGAATAATGATGAACATCTTGGCAAATTTGAACCTAGAGCAGATGAAGGCATTCTCCTTGGTTATTCTCCCCACAACAAAGCATACAAGTGTTACAATAAAAGACTTGGAAGAATTGTTGACAGCATTGATGTAGTGGTTGATGAAGAAGGAAACATTCCTAGGCAAGTAAATTATGAAAATATCGAAGAGGATGAAGACCATCCTTCAAATTAGACTAATGATGAAGACCATCCTTCAAATTAGACTAATGATGAAGAAGAACCTCAAGAGGCACCAGAGGAACAAATAAGGATAGAAGAGAAGACTCCATCCAAGTACGTTCAGAAGAATCATCCAGAATCTCAAATTTTGGGGTAGAAAGAGGCAGGTATACAAACAAGAAGAACAATTGCAGAAGCCCCAAGCTATTTGGCATTGCTCTCCTCCACTAAACCACAAAATGTAAAAGAGGCATGCAAAGATGAATGTTGGGTTAAGGCAATGGATGAAGAACCTGAGCAAATCGAAAAGAATAACACTTAGGAGTTGGTTCCTAGACCAAAAATAAGAATGTTATAGGGACAAAATGGATCTTTAAAAACAAGTTGAATGAAAATAGAGAAGTGATTAGAAACAAGGCCAGACTTGTTTGTAAAGGGTATGCTCAACAAGAAGGAATAGACTTTGAAGAAACTTTTGCTCCCGTTGCTAGACTTGAGGCCATCCGAATGTTCCTTGCTCTCTCAAGCTTTCAAAAGTTCAAAGTATTTCAAATGGACGTGAAATCAGCCTTTCTGAATGGAGACTTAGAAGAAGAAGTGTACATTGAGCAACCAGATGGTTTCATTCTTAGGAATGATCCAAATCTTGTATGCAGACTAAAAAAGGCTCTCTATGGTCTTAAACAGGCTCGAAGGGCTTGGTACTACCGTTTGGACAAATATCTTCATCAACAAGGTTTTTCAAAAGGATCAGCAGATAGCAATCTTTATAGAAAAATTGAAATGACAAATTGCTAATACTTGTTGTGTATGTAGATGATATTATCTTTGGCAGCAATGAAGAAGCTATGAGTCAAAGCTTTGCCTTGGTGATGCAAAAAGAATTCGAAATGTCTTTGCTTGGAGAAATGAAATATTTTCTTAGATTGCAAATCCAACAAAATGAAGGCGGTATCTTTTTGTCTCAAACCAAGTACCTCAAGCAGATTTTGAAGAAGTATGGCATGGAAGATTCAAAACCAGTATGTACACCTATGGTTACAAGATGCAGCCTCAGTGCAAATGATGAATCTACAACAGTACATCAACCAACCCTATAGATCCATGATTGGAAGTCTGCTTTATTTGACAAGTACCCGACCAGATATCATGCATGCAGTGGGAATAGTTGGAAGATTTCAGGCAAATCCAAAGGAAACTCATCTTCAGGCAGTTAAGAGAATCTTCAAGTACCTTCAAGGAACTCAAAACTATGGCTTATGGTATCCTAGAGATACAGATCTCACACTTCATGCTTATACAGATGCAGATTGGGCCGGAAGCATGGATGACAGGAAAAGCACTAGTGGGGGTGCATTCTTCATGGGTTCCAAATTAGTATCTTGGTTCAGCAAGAAACAGAGTTCAATTTCTTTATCTATAGCTGAAGCAGAGTATGTGGCTGCTGCATCTTGTTGCACACAACTTCTTTGGATGATGCAAACCTTTCAGGACTTTCAAATCACTTGTACTCCACCTATCTCCATCGTATGTGATAATACAAGTGCTATCAGCATTTAAAAGAACCCAGTCATGCATTCAAAGACCAAGCATATACCTATCAAATATCATTTTCTTCGAGAACAAGTGCTTGAATAAAAAGTCAAGTTGGAGTATGTTCCTTCTAAGGAACAAGTTGCTAATATACTCACCAAACCACTGCTCAAGGAGACCTTTGAATACCTTAGGCAAAAGCTGGGGGTAGTTGATGCATCATCTTGTTGTTGAATCTTATCTGTTGGTTGTACGCGAGTTTCATATGGGGTATACGCGTACATTTTCTGGTTTATGGATTGGTCAAAGACCATCTGGCACAGGTTCATGGGGAGCATTTATTCTTCTAAAAATACATTGTTGGCATTATTATAGAAGATCTTGCAGGAGAAAGTTCAGAAGGATGCTGATCTGAATATTGTTGCTAATGTTTTGTCTCTATGTCTTATATCTCTTTTGTCAAGGTCATTTATGGTGTATGGTGGATTATGGTTCTTCTTGAAGAAATTTTCTTTTACAAATCTGGCCTACAGTCAGGGAGAGCATGATAATCTCAGCAGAGTAGAGTTTTCAGCATGTTCTCAGGGGGAGCATAACCCTTTGCCCTTGATGACAAAGGGGGAGAATGACTTTGAGGATCTTGGGGTTGCCATCAAGTCCAAAGGGGGAGATTGTTGGCATTATGATTCAAGTTTGGCACTATGGCACAGGTGTTCTACTTGATGGCAACTCACTCAAGTGGCAAATCTCTGTTCAGGCTCTCAAAATGATAGAAAATAAGGGGTTCGCAAGTACTCTGTTCAAAATGTGCGGACCCGCAAGCACGCCATTCACAAAGTGCGGTCATGTCCGCAGGTTATCCGAACAGAAGATGCAGACCCCAGTACATGCACTTTCATGCAAAGAAAAGCGCACGCACGTGGGAAATCCTATGGTGGTCCATGGTATTTAGTCTGACGTATTTGATCATATAGTTTTGGTCCTTGGTATAGCATCTAAATTATTGAACCCCGGTTTTGGGTCCCTTGTATTATGGTTTTGATCCATGGTTTGAATAAGGGCTTGCCTATAAAAAGGAAAGGATATCATTTCGCTAGTCACTTGTGAAATTTGAATATCTTAAGATCTGAAATTTTGGGTGATCGGTTTGAAAAGCTAGATCTAAATCAAGGTGAAATCTATAAATTGTAAGGTGAATCTATTGATAGGTCGTGATCTCTTTGGCGCATGATCAGCTCTGTGGATCTGACTGTCTGTGGCACATTGGAGGACTATTAATTTGGCTCTATTCGGAGGTCTGCAGACGATCCACAGCGCAGGTGCGGGGGTACGTGGCGTAGCAAAAGGCGCAGGTGCGGGGGTCTGCAGTGCAGCAGAAGGCGTAGATGCGAGGGTCCGCAGCGCAGCAGAAGGCGCAGGTGCGGGGGTCCGCAGAGTAGCAGAAGGCACAGGTGTGGAGGTACGTTGTCGGGTAGACAGTGCAGGTGCGGAGCTGTGCAGTCCAGACACAGAAGAACTGCAGATATTCGCAGGTTTCTATTGGTGAAGTTGCGGACTTTTCTTAAAATATTTGTTGGCTGCATTTTATCTATTGCTGCAGAGTTCTGGGTTTAGATTACTGGTATTGCTTTTCTGGTTACTGCATTCTGAGAATTTATTGGTTGATTCATTGGGTGATTGTAAAAGGAGATTGGTCGATTCACATGTACTTGATGATTATTTGATGTTCATGGATCCAGTTTGAAAATTTATGAAAAGTGGTCCTTGGAAGAAAATAAGTAGGTCAACACCTACGTACTAGTAGTTCAGCTAGTACAAGAGCTAAGGGGGTTGTAGCTCCCTTCCAAGAGAGACTGGAAAACAAGAGAGGGTTGTAGCTCTCAGCAGGTTGCAGCCTACGTACTGGTAAAGGACTGCACCAGTACAAAATCATTATAAAAGAATTTTCTAATTGAAAGAAGATAGAGACATATTGCAGAAGGTGGTTTTCACCCACATTGGGTTTCCACCTTATATCTAGTGTTCTTTGGTGTGACTATCTATTTTTCTTGTTCTTGCTCATTATTATATGGTACTGACATACAAATTAATGATCAATATCTGAAGAATAAATTAAAGTATAAATATGGAAGATATATTGAAAATAGTTTGATAATACTGATTCACCCCCCCCCCTCTCAGTATTATTTCCAACAGGAGGATGGATAGTAATGAATATCATGAATTAGGTCTAATATTGAGCTTTCTTTCAAGATATGCTTTTTATAATGTGAGGCAACTTCCAGGTCTACATGAATTATGCCGTCAAACATACTGAATACAATTATAGTTTCATTACTAGGATATGGGTGCAGTATGATAAGTTCCTCTCAAGACTCATTTCATTAATGTGGCTATCATACTGTAGAGACTAGCAACTTTCCCCAACCAGAATGAAGGATATACATTTCAATCCAACATTCCTAAACATAAATCTATCAAGTTAATGGAAACCAGATTTTATTAACACCATGGTATCAAGAAGCGCATAGTGAATTAGTTAACAATGAGAAAATGGTTCTCATAATTAACATAGCATATATGTCATTTCATGTCAAATCCAAGGAAAATTAAAATAGTATCAAGGCATATGATACAATCTCATCAACAAAATGAAAATGCAAGGCTTATTTGTTCCTGAGCTTTGAGAAAATGAAAATGAAGACCCAAGAACCTTGGTGTGATTCACTAGAAGGCTTGAAAATGAAACCATACAAGGTAAGCCGACAAATATGTCCAATGATTGAGGAATCTCCATTATTCCTCCTCATAAATATGAATAGTGCTAATAAGATCTTACATTAAAATCCATATTATACCACTGTAAATAATAAGGAGTTTCCATTTTTTTCACTACTAGAACATAACCAATACAACCACACACTATTCTAGTACCTTTTAAATAGTCCCAACAACATATTAGTCATTCATGTAAATAACACAATTGTGTATCATGCCTCATCTAGCATCTATATACTAATGTGTACAAGAACAAGTACTACTTAACATTAGCATGACATTCTCCTTATACAAACAACAGATACATTATAGTAATCACAACCATAAACATAAGGTTATACTTATCTTATAAAAGTGCTAGTAATCGAGAGTGGGACTCCAACTCTCCACCCAACCTTAGACAGTTGAATCCAAGTCTTACTTGCAACTGTCACCCTTGAACCAGATTCCAAAGCTTGAGGTGGAGTGCTTATGATGGCTTTTAACCAATAAAATAGTTGAAACAAGATGCTATCGGGAAACCCTTCCTTCATCCACCAAAGGCAAGCCTCTTCTCTCTCTATGATGTGTGTGCCTAGAAATATTTTAAGAAGGTTATTCAAGTGGTATTAACTCTCTCTAGCACTTAGTAATACTATCATAGATGTTACGTTTAGTGCCTTTTCCATAGATTTTGTGTGCCCAGAAAGCTCCTCCTCTCTGTGTATGCATGTGTGTTTCTCAGAGAGAGAGAGAGAGAGAGCATGTATTCCTCATTGGCCCTGTCTCTAACTCCTCCTTTTTCTCTTCTTTCCCACCAACTAACTGTCCATTCTCTCCCATGATTGTATAGCAGTTCACCTCTTGGATAGCGCAACCCAATTTGCCTTCAATGCTTTGTCTTGTTCTTTCTTGTTGTTAGAGCTAAATAGAACATGGACCTGTCCTTATTTCTTTAGTTAATTTATGGCATACTCATCTCAGTCAACCAACCAAGAATGATATTTAAAACAAAAATTCCCTGAAGGAATCTCCTACCTCAAAAAATGGAATTTGTGTCCCTCTCTCAGCCATTTAAAATAATTCCAATTATTTGTAAGAGATAAATATTAATCAAGGGGTGTCACAAACCACCTTCCATGAGTAGTGTTGAACCTTAAATTTGTTAATAACATGTCATAAATTTCATCATTCGTAGTTCATTTAAGCATAGGTCATTTACTTATCTAAATGACTTCAAATGGCTGGTAACTGAAGGAGGGACTTCAACACTCCGCCCAACCATAGGCTAGCTACACTACAATATTCTTGTAGTTGAGCACCCCTGAGAAAAATTTAGATTCTAGGGAGATACTTTCTCAAGGAAAATTTCACATTGAGGCTTAGTCAAACATCAAGAGAAGTAGTCCACTATCTATGTGGCTTATCCATTATTTTATGGCAGTAAGCACCATAATGATTCTCTTCCTTTCAAAGATAAAACATAGGAATTCACCCAAGGCTCAACTAGAGGATTGCTCGGTTCTAGGAGATTGAACACACTATATAGGTGGTTTATCAATTGAATTTTCAAGGCAAGCACTACAAGTGTTTGTAGCCCACAGTCCAGGTGTTTATTAGCTTACTCAAGCACTAAGTGGTTTAATAGCTTCCTTAGCAAGCACTTATTAGTTTGACATCTCTTTTTAGCAAGCACCATAATGGCTTATATCACATACCTAATAGTTTATCAACCTTATAAATATCACACAAGTGGTTTATTAGCCCATTTAGAAATCACTAAGTGGTTTATTAGCTCATCCAGTAAGAACTCGGTGGTTTATTAGCTTACTCAAAAAGCACTAAGTGGTTAAACTCTCCACTGAGCCAATCAAACACAGGCACAGAATCCAGAACCCAACACAATCATATGGATTCTTTTCCCCAACCATATAGCACTAGCATAAGGATGATTCTTCTTCCACATATACTCTACCATTTTCCTTTACGCTTTCTTCCCCTTGCATTATCTTCTTTGCATTATGCGTTTTCTAAGGCTTCTTTTATTCCTCTTGTGTTGACATCCTCTCCGTCTAGACAGCCACCCTCTCTCCATCATGTCTAATAAGGGATAGTATGGGTACCTTCCTCCGCTCAAGCTACCCATAGAGAAACTTTATTACCTAATTATGAAAGCTCTTAAATCCATCAAGGCGATAGGTAATGGATTTAGAAATTAGGTTGTATATTTGCAACTTCTCTTGAAGTTTTAATCAAAATCACAAGTCACAAACCCACTCTACTACTCTGTGGAAAGTAATTCACAATCTAGAATAAAAAATTTAGACATGTAAGAAGAAATAACATGCATGCAACAAGTATTTTTATCTATGGAAAGAAATCTACTAAAACCCCAATGTGTGCTTACATTAATCTGATGAATAGAGATGTATTACAATATCTTTTCTCAATTGAACACACCTTGCAAGTGAATAACCTATCTCTCTGCTCACTAAGAAGATCTGACCCAGAATTAGTCAATTTTTTCCTCTGCTTGTGGTCCTATTTTCTTGCACAATTATTTAGGAAATAGGACCTTATTATTTAGGAATTTCCTCCAAAATGCACATGTAAGTCCCGAGGATTAATCACCTGACCAATATTATAAACTATACACTCAATCTAGTATACAATTAATTGTACATTGCCTTGGAATCTCCACCACAACTGGTGAACTCGAATTATCTGCATGCATGAAATAATTTATTTGCATGCATCAGTTAAATGGATGATCTATGAGTTATACTATTGTCCCACTAATTAACTAACCACCAGCTAGTTCCCAGCTAGTTCTATTAATAGTTAGAACTAATTTAATTGATTACAAATAAAATTAACTCAACCTAGGTTCCTAAAATTTAGGAATCACTACATACAACTTAATTTCATGCCCCTAACTCGAATTAAGTGAGCTAACTGAGTGAAAAGAGCCATGTCACGTCATTTGAATCCTCCAAGTTGTCTACTTATGTGGAATTTCGGATTTCCTCAATTTAATCATGGAAAAATAAAATTGAGAATTTCTTACTGCATTTTTCAACACTCTCTCTCAGCAAGAAATGGATCATCAACCACCCCTATCTTTCACCTATGGAATGTATTGCATGAAACACCTCTAATTTTTGTTGATGCTACGACAACATCTGCAATTGAGAAGCATCCCAAAAAAAAACTGAATGAACTGCACATGCAACTCTCTACTGGGAAAATTGTGTTGTCATTGACTCTGCTACTAAGTGTCTTGCTCTGATATCAACACTCCTATGCATTCCTCAATATCTGACTGACACTTGTCCTCCTACTACTAAATACTTTGGGCCCCCATATAAAGGTAATGATCCATGAGGAGAATGCCTCAATGGACCCTGCCCAAATTTTTTCAACTATTGTACAAAGGATCTAAATCACTCCACCTCACTCTTGGATGTATAGTTGCATGTGCTCCCTCTTCCCACTTAGATCAAATTTTCCCCTTGCTGTAGGTCTTTGCTTTAGTGGATGTCTCCACACTTCCTCCTATCTACCTCTCCATTTATGATTTCTCCACAACTTCCCGAGGCTCCTTCTGAAGCTACATGTTGAGAGGTCTAACATGCTCCCTCTCAACTACCATATCTCTAGTCTCTACCTTAATCCTCAAGTTTGTGCATGCATCTTCTACCTCAAGTGCATACAGGTTCTCGACTTGAACCCTAATCTTCTTCACCTGTCTCATGGTTATGTGTCTCAGGAATTCCTTTCCTTTGTTGAAGATCACATAAAAACTACGGTCTTCCAAACTGCAATAGAGACGATATTTTCCTTAGGTCCGAAACGAGCATGACATCCTTGAGCCTGAGGGAGGAGCCCAACTCCCTCTCAAAGGTGATTGTACCAATCTTGATTGCGTTATGCCTTCCATCATCCCCCATCTCGATGCGCATCTGCAAATTTTTTTCCTCTAGGTTACTGAAAAAATATTTATTGCCCGTCTTACGTAATGATGCACCTGATTCCAGGTACCACATGCTCCCCGTTATTGTGTTGGACATGCATGGAATAAGCGTAAAGTCAAACTTGAACTATGAAGCCAAAACTTCACCTACTTCTCCTCCTGAGGTCTTCTTGCTTTCCTTCTTGTGTGGAGACTTTGTGGCATATTTCCTAAATTCATGACAATGGAAGAATTTAATTTTTCACAAATATTTCTTCTTGCCCCCTTGACTGGATTTTGGTTTGGATTAGGATTTCTTCCCTTTTGCCTTCTTTTCCTTTCCATCCAATGCAAAGTTTTCTTAATCCTCCCTTGGATGAAGTCCCATATTTGTTATTCTTCCGTATTTCCCCCTAAACCAAATCGGACCATAAGCACTCCCAACTCAGTAGTTTCTCCCTCTCATTCACTAAATATTGATAGCTATGCCATCTCTTTCGAAGTCCCAGAAGGGCTAAGGTTACAAAGTCTTCTTCCGAGACATTAACATTGACCCCGCTAAGTTCATCATGACATTATGTAAACTTTCTCATATATTGCGGAATCGTGTAATTCTTCTACATCTTGATACTTCGAAGTTTATCCTTGAGTGTCAGTTTCTTGTGGTCACTACTATTCTCGAGAAATTATGTCAGTGCTTTCAACGTTGCTAACAGATTTTATTTTCCATGGATATTCGAGACAATATGACCCCATACTCCCTTCAATATGATTCTCCTCACATTGGCTACATCTTTCTTCCACTGAGCAAGGTTCTAGGAATCAAAGGCTTGAGGTTTTGCAAAATATGTCTTGATGTATTCTACCAATCCATTTTTATCCAATACTATCTCCATGCAGTCCTTCCATGCAATAAAATTAGATGTGCCTTCCAAGGCATACTCTAGCCTTAGTCCATTGAAGTCCATCTTCTCAAATCTGAATAAATCCTTCTACATTTATCTTCAAATTCGAACCTCTAAGAAACAACATTGAATTACCTACTCTAATCTAAATCCATATATGATACCATGTAGAAATTTATACAAAGTTAGCTTTGATACCATGTATAAATTACGTTGTATATTTTCAATTGCTCATGAAGTTTTAATAAAAAACACAAGACACAAAACCACTCTACTACTTCGCATAAAGTAATTCACGATCTACAACAAAAATCTTAGACATGCAAGAAGAAATAACACACAAGCAACAAATATTTTTATTTGGGGAAAGAAATCTACTAAAAACCCCAATGCCTTCTTGCATTAATCTGATGAATAGAGATGTATTATAGTTTCTTTTCTCAATTGAGCACACCCTGCAAGTGAATAACCTATCTCTCTTATCACTGAGAATCTCTGACCCAGACTTAGCCAATTTTTGCCTCTGCTTGATCCCTTATTTTCTTGCGTAATTCCTAAAGAAATAGGCCCTTATTATTTAGGAATTTCCTCCAAAACGTTTGTGCAATTCCTAAGGATTGATCGCCTGACCAATAATATAAAATATACACTCAATCTATTATATAATTAATTGTACATTGCCTTGGAATCTCCACCATAGCTAGGGAATGCAAATCCTCTGAATGCATGAGCTAATTTAGTTGCATGCATTAGTAAATTGGATGATATTTGAGTTAGACTATTGTTCCGCTACTTAAATGACCACCAAATAATTCTATTAACAGATAGAACTAATTTAACTAATCACAACTAAAATTAACTCAACCTAGGCTCATAAAATTTAGGAATTACTACATACAATTGAATTTCATGCCCCCAACTCAAATTAACTGGGCTAACTGAGTGACAAGAGTCATTTCACCCTCAGTTAACTCCTCCAAGTTGTTTACTAATGTGGAATTTCTAATTTCCTTAATCTAATCAAGGCAAAATCAAATTGAGAATGTATTGCTGCATTTTTCAATAATGGAAGTAAATGAGGTGGGTGTGGCATGGTTTTAACAAATAACAAGCAACCTTTCCTCAAAACTCTAAATCCATGTCCTCTCCTTCATCTCAGTCATTAATTGAATTTTCACATAAGTTACATAATAATTTCACATAGTGGCATTTACATGGGGTGCAACAAAAAGGGTCGTAAGAACTAGGGGGGCGCTATAATATTTTGAGTTTGTCAAAGAATAACATATTTTATACATATCAAAATAAAAAAATAAAGGAAGGTGTTGGTTCCAAAAAAGCTTTATTATTAATTAACCTTGTTTGGACAATTGTGGTGTTCATAAAAATAAAATCTCTTTTTAATTCGGAGTTAAAAATACCTATAAGTATCCTCTAAAAATATGTTCTCATGATAGCTATGGAGACTATCCCAGACTTGGATTTATGATGAAGTGAAGATTATGGTCCTTGTAGATCACACAAGGTTCCTTATGATGTATACATTTTGGAAATGTATATATAATCCTTTTATTTAGTTGAAAGGAAAGTATACATTAATCTTGTTCCTTGAAAATAGGTCATAATTTTAGACTTTTCACTCTAAATTGTAATGGTTTTTAAGTGTTAGCAATACCTATGTTAAGCTTATGAGTAGCTCCAATTCATGATTGTTTAGCCTTAAAGTAATTTAGCCTTTATGACCAAAATTGAATTCCTTTGAGTATGTCTCGATTTCTTACTGCAATTTTGAATATATATATATAAAGATGTGTGTCTTAAATACTATAGAAGAATCTATTTAACTATCTTCTATGTGCATAAGGAAATTGTAATGATGAAGAGGGAACTTAAATCTATTCCACAAGTTCACTTTGTGTACAGAGGAAGTTCTCTAGGTTATAGGCTAGGAAACACCATTGGATAAATTAAGAAGCTATGTATAATGGTTATTCCCACATTGTATTATATTATAGGCTTGAATGTAGGTTTTAACCCCATACATAAATTACCTACATACGAATTCTAAAACACAGAAATAAACAATAGCGAGAGCATAACACATAAAACAAATATACTCAGATATTTTCCCTTGGATCCCAAAATCAGAACTACAAGATTGATTTTTCATTATCTTCCTTTAAATGTTATAGTACATATATATGCATGCCGAAGCATCCAATACCATAGACTGAAAACCATTGTGCCCAAAACCATGTGCGAAAACCATGCACAAAACCATAGGTAGGTCCGCCCACCTAATATAAGGTCCAAAAAAAAATTCCCAGGGGCGTTGCCATGGACCCCATAGAAGGGGGCTAACTACCCCCCTCAAACCCCTTGTACATGGGGGGTTGCAGCCCCCTCTACAAAATCACCGCAACAAGGGGGGGCTTCGTCCCCCCAATTAACTTGGGTCGCTAGTCGTGGAAAGAATATAACATAACCCAACATTCTCCCACTTGTTGTTTTCTTTCCATAGGGGGCCACAGGAGAGCTTAGTCATTTATCCAGCCCTGCAACGCCCATTGTTTCTCTAAACCAAGAGAAATTCTCGTAGCTCACATATTTTGTCAATGCATCTGCAGTATTCTTCAAAGTGTCCACCTTTACCAGCAATACATTTTTTTCTTCTATCATATCCCTCACAAAGTGATACTGAACATCAATGTGCTTTGTCTTTGAATGGAAAGCAGGGTTTTTTGCCAATAAAATTACACTTTGGCTATCACAGTCTATTCTTATAGCTCCCTGTACTAACCCCATACTTGAAAACAATCTCTACAACCAAACTGCTTCCTTGCTTGCATGAGTGGCTGCCATGTATTCTACCTCTGTAGTTGATAGTGCCACTACAGATTGTTTCTTACTCATCCAACTGATTGCACCTCTAAATAGGTTAAACACATACCCACTTGTAGATCTTCTCTGATCCAGATCTCTAGCCCAGTCTACATCAACAAAGCCATGAATATCCAACACTTTGTCCAATCCTGGTCTTCCTTGGTAGCAAAAACCATAATCACTAGTGCGACGCAAATACCTGAAAACCGGCTTCACTGCTATCCAATGCTCCTTCCATGGTTTTGAACTTGCATACATCAGGCTACTGACTGCACTTGCATATGGAACATGGGACATGTCCTCTTCCTCTTCTTGTGTCTTAGGACATTGTTCAGCGAATAACTTCACACCTACAGGAATAGGAACCTTCACTGGTTTACTATATTGCATATTAAACCTCTACAGTATTGTCTCGACATACTTCCTCTGCTTTAACCAGATCTTCCTCTTTTCCTGGTCTCTTTTAATTTCCATGCCGAAAATATAGTTTGCAGCACCAATATCTTTCATGTCGAATTTGGAGGAAAATTGGGTTTTCAAATCCTAGATAATTTCTTTGTCATTTCCAACCAACAACATATCATCCACATACAAGAACAGATTAATAACACGGTCACCAATTAATTTAAAATAAAAAAAAGTGATCTGCTTTGCTTCTGTTGAAGCCAAGTCCCCATATAGATGTATCAAATTTCTGATACCACATCCTTGGTGATTGTTTTAACCCATACAGAGACTTCTTTAACTTGCCTACCAGTTATTTCTTACCCTTCACCACAAAGCCTGACAGTTTCTTCATGTAAATCTCTTCTTCTAAATCCCCGTGAAGAAATGTTGTCTTCACATCCATCTGTTCTACCTCAAAATCAAAAGCAGCAGCAATAGATAATAGCAATCTAATAGAAGCTACCTTGGCAACAAGAGAAAAAATATCACCAAAATCAATTCCTGACACCTGGGAATAACCTTTTGTTACCAACCACGCTTTGTATTTCTCCACCTTTCCTTATGCATTTGTCTTCTTCTTGAACACCCATATGCTGCCAATGGGTTTCCTTCCAGCCGGAAACTCCACCAGATCCCAATCCTCATTTTTGTGCAAAGATTCCATTTCATCAACCATGGCCTCTTTCAAGAGTTTTCCATCCTCTGAATATAATTCTTCCTTCATAGTTCTGGGATCATTATCAGTGATAGATAAAGCAAAATTTGAACAGAAAGAAGATGGACTATACCTTCCTCATTGCCTTCTTTCTCAAACTGATATTCTCACAACCGGAGTTTGTGGCTATGCATCTTCTGATTCATCTTCTAATGTAGAGTCTCATTCTTCCTCCTTAAGCTCAAAATCTATCTTCTTAGGTTCCTTTGGTTGGACTTCATGTTTAATAACATCTTTCACCTCTCTAAACACCACATCTCGGCTGTACACAACCTTCCTTGTTACTGGGTTCCAAAGTTTATAACCCTTTAAACCATCCTTATACCCAATAAAGATGCACTTTTCATATTTACTATCCAACTTTGTTCTTTTGTCCTTTGGAACATGTACATATGCATCACATCCAAATACCCTCAGATGTGAAATAGAGGGTTTCTTACCAGTCCATACCTCTTGTGGAGTCTTATCCTCCAATGCTTATGAAGGTGATCTGTTGACCAGGTAACATGCAATCTCCACTGCCTCTGCCTAGAATTCATGTCCTAACCTGGCACCACTAAACATGCTTCTTTCCCTTTCCATCAATGTCTTATTCATTCTTTCTGCAACTCCATTTTTCTCAGGTGTGTATGGAGTATTCTTCTATCGTGCTATACCACACTTCTTACAAAATTATTCAAATTCGTTCTTGCAAAACTTTCCACCATTATCTATCCTCGGCACCTTTATCTTCTTCTTTGTCTATTTTTCCACCAGAGCCTTAAATTCTTTAAACTTGTCAAAGACTTCATATTTCTTATTAAGGAAATATATCCATGTATTCCTTGAGAAGTCTTGTATACTGATACATAGTACAAAGACTTACCCAGTGATGGAACCTTCATAGGTCTAAACACATCATTGTGCACAAGATCTAATATCTATTTCGCCCTCTTACCACTAGAAGGGAAACTCACCCAATTATACTTCCCATATATACAAGTTTCATAGAAATCAAAATCCAAAGAGCTATTAGTCATACCTTCTACCATACCTTTACCATGAAGTATTTGAGGGCCCTTCTGATCCAGGTGGATGTTGGTGGCTACCCACCTATCCCATTTGGACCCCCACAACTGTCTCTTTCAGTTTTTCAGTTTCTGTAATTTAAGCATAATTTACTATTTTTAGCAGTTTTTTTGAGTCCTAAACTTCCAGAGCCGTTTTGAGGCCCTAAACGACGTTTTCTGGGAAATCTAGGGGTAACATGGGTCCATGGGAGGGCGGGGAGGGCGGGTGGGCGGGGAGGGCGGGTGGGCCGGGTGGGCGGGGAGGGTGGGTGGGGCCGGGAGGGCGGGGAGGGCGGGAGGGTCGGGTGGGCGGGGAGGGTGGGTGGGCCGGGTGGGCGGGGAGGGTGGGTGGGCCGGGTGGGGATGGGGTGGGCCAGGTGGGATGGGGGGTGGGGATGGGGTGGGGGGTGGGGATGGGGGCGTGGGGGGGGTGGGGACGGGATGGGTGGGGAACGGGGTAGGATAGGGTAGGGGGGGTTGGGGTAGGGTGGGGTAGGGGGGGTTGGGGTAGGGTGGCGTAGGGTAGGGTAGGGGGATGGGGGGGGTAGGGTAGGGTAGGGTAGGGTAGAGGGGGGATAGGGGTAGGGCGCGGGTGGGGAATAGGGGGGGTAGGGGGGGGTTAAGGGTAGGGCGCGGGTAGGGTGTAGGGGGGGGATAAGGGTTGGGGGGGGTGGGCTAGGGCGCGGGGATGTTGGGGGTGGGGTAGGGGGTAGGGGGTGGTGTGGGGAGTGGTGGGCGCAGTGGGGAGGGGCGGCCGCGGGGAGGTGTTGGGGGGTGTAGGGGGTTTGGGGGCGGGGGATGGGGGTTTTGGGGGCGGGGGTGTGGGGTGTGGGGGGACGGTAGGGGGTGGGGTGAGGGGCGGGGAGGGAGGAAGCTTAGGGGGTTGTGGGGGGCGCGTGGGTAGGGGCTCACCCATACTTGCCTAAATGTCTACTTAGCCTCATTATCCCTCACCTGACCTCCTGCTCGCCCATCGACCCGCCTGCCCGTTAGAGGTGGCTGGGCAATTCTGATTATACAAATAAAAAATTTATGGTATATTTTTGTTATTAATTTAAGTTAATATGTTTTTTTATTTACTAATTTATGTGTTTTTTTTTAGGAAAATGGCATCAAGGAAAATTTCTGTGAATCTTTCTGGACCAAAGAGTCTTAAAGGTGTATCTTCAAAAAACATTGGTGAACGAACTCCACCTGAGCTCATGCCTACAAATATTTCAAGTGCTTCAAGTGATAAGAAGCTAATCTCAGATTGGAAAAGTTCAAAAGAGGTGAAATTTCCATCAAGAGTCTGGTATGTGAAAGAAAGAGAGAGCACAACTATGAATATATATCTATACATTGATATATCCCAAAATAATGAAAATTTGGAGGTGATGGGAAGAGTCATAGATATGTGTTCGGTACCAAACACTGAAGTTGTTTACGTACTTACAAAAGCTCCCAAGTCACATGAAAGGATTAAATATCGACTATCATATTCATTATATGACACGAGAGAGGTATCTACAAAGTTATGTAAACAAATCGTAAATGAGATGACACAAAACATCGTAAGTATTGTTATTTGTATTTTTATTTTGCGTTTTGAAAGTGTCTCGCTATATTTTTTTAACTTTGTTTATATTAACATATGATATTTTGTTTGGCAGAATTTTGTTGAAAGTTGTTCAATTAGGTTGGGAGGCATTCATTACATAGAGAATGATATCATGAAAGTTGTCAGCCATTTTTACTCAGTGTCAGAAGAAGATATGGAAAACATGGAAAATGTAGTAATTGATGATGCTACAAAACTACATCCAAAGAATCAGAAAAAAAGGCCTCTGGTGGATAAATCTAGCAAGGGTAAACAAGTCACTTTTGAGGACGATGAAGTTGAAATTGACAATGAAGCATATGTTGTCATTACTAAAGATGACATTGGAATTGAAGAAGGTCGTAAAAGACCAAAAGTAACAATGCCCAAGAATAGATCTCTTGAGAATGTTATGACGAAAAAAAGTAGAGTTGAAGATCTTGAAGTAGTCATTACCAGCAGTCAAGAACCTAGTGAAACTTCAAAAGAAAGCAAAGAAATCATTACACCAGGAGCTGATTTAGATGATGGCATAATCAAAACAAAACAAAATGCCATTCGACAGAACTTGACAAAGAGAAACTTAATTGGTGGTGGTCGTACATTTCAGTTAAATGTCAGACAAACCTATAAGGCAAGTGAAGGACAATGCCAATATCAAATCAGAAAGCCACATCATCTGCATGTTCACAACTTGAAGACATTGATGAGGTACAATCCATATGCTCATGTGGTTAGTTATGTGCTTCTTGTTGATCCACTTCAAGTTCCCAACAAAGAAGCATTTGATAAGTCAAAATGTTTTGAATACAATTATTATGTGCTTGGGGGGAACCATTCTGTTGAAGCTCAAAGACAATTGATGGAGGAATATCCTAATAACCCACGTTTTGAAACAATGAAATGTGTCATTTATGCTGGTTTAAATGAAACAGAAGCAAAGTTAGTGGCATTGGATCATAATTCAGATAATGAATATAGGATGTCTATGACTTTGATCCAAAAGGTTAGATTTATTCATAGTGAATTCCTAGAAAAATGTGGTGGGGATAAGATAAATATTACTGCATATTTCCGAAAGGAATGTTGTATGGAAATAGGCTATCAAATTGAAGAGAAAACCAATTCAAAAGGTGGAAAAGACAGCAGATATAGCAATTTATTCAGAGGTATTGATAACATTTTCCAATTGGCATTTAGAACTGGAGATATTTGGAATTTGATTGATGACATTTTTAGCATGTGGGAAGACATTGGCATTAAAAACCAGAGGGTCAAAAAGTCTAAGCCATTGATATGTAGCAACAATAAATCAGCTCCTGAACTGAAGAAACTTCCAGACGTTATGACCATCACGCCTTGGAGGGCGATGCAAGGAGTGAAATATGAAAAAATTGTCAAAACAATATTATCTCGTGTGAGGTCAGGGGAATTATCATTGGAAGAAATGTCTGAAGAATTTCAAAAGTAAGTTTGCTGAATTATTTTTACTTATTTCCAGGATTATAGTTATCTTTTAAATAAAACATGTTGTTATTGGTAGCATTTGTTATACATATCATTATATTAACTTTTTCTTACTTTATCTATGCAGTCACAAAGTTTACATGAAAATTCAGGAACAAATGGTTAAACTGTTGAATGAAGATAGTTGGGATGATGTTGTACACAACTATCCAGATTCAAGTTCTACATCAACATTAAAAGCTTTTTATCTTGCATTTAAAAAGGTAACTTGATTTATACATTCAGTTTTAATCATCTGTGTACTATTTTTAATTTAAAACTTACACATACATTTGTTTGTTTGGTAAAAGATGAAGAAAGAAGATAATGGAGCACCAGACAGTTTCAAGACTTTTATTGAAAAAATAAAGATTGAAAGACTGAGAAAGCAACGTATTAAGAATGTTGTACTTGATCCAACTCTTAATCATTTCATTTGGAATGGGCTAGACACTATTCAATATCAAGTAATACAAGGTGACTGTGAAGACATTGCTAAATTCGTACCAAAAAGGGATTATGCCCTGGTTATTGCAGATATTCCCCATGGTTTCAATATTCCAAACATTTACTATGATAGTGACCCTTATACTTATCAAGCTTTTAATAAAGTGGTGGCGGGATTTATGGAAGTGACGTCATCACCATTATGGAGATTTGTGACATTTCATTCAGACACACAATTGGCAATGGTATTGTCAAGCTTCAAGGGGAAAACAAATTCAAGGATGCAGCTTACATGGTAAGATGTTTAAAGGTATATTTGATTGATGTTGAAAAATTCATTTATGTACAAGTTAATTGAACTTTTACTATTTTATGTTACAGGCAAAAGTCAAATCTTCTTAACAATGAAGATCAACAATTTATAAATGACTGTGAGTTCATTCATATTGATAGTTGGGCAAAAGATGATAGCCATATGTCTATGATTTTTAATCGGGTGGAGAGAAAGAGTCATAGCCAAATACTGACTTATGATGCTGTTGTGAGAAAACTAGCATATGAAGACAAAGAAACGAAATGAGAGATAGTTAACATTTATCAGAAACCACAATTATTGATTAACTATCTTATAGACATATGTTCAAATGAAGGAAATTGGGTTCTGGATTTATTTTCTGGCTCAGGTAGGTTTTGCCACATGGAATTGAATTTCAATATGTTCTTTTTTTTAATTAATATGTCATTGTACTAATTTACTTCATTATTTTTTTGTGCTTGATAATTAGGTACAACACTAGCATGTTGCCTTCAAAAAGGAAGAAATTGCATTGCAATTAAGAAAGATCCATTACAATGCAATTTGATTCAGCAAAGAATTAATGCTCTTCAATTTATTCCAGATGAAATGCAAGAAATTGGGTTGAGGAAAGGGGACTTTAATGAATCACGTGTGGCAAAAAAGGCAAAGGAACCCCAACCACCATTACATGGAATGTTTGGAAAGACATATATTGGGAGATTTGCAGACATCAAAGACCCATTAGAAGAGGAAATTGCGCAAAAGGAAGCAGAAAATATTGTGGAAGATGACAATGATGAAACTCTAGAGGACGAAGAGTTTGGATTACGTGACATTGTTGATTAAATTTAAGTTATACCTGGAAATCAAGCTTTGCAATGTTTTGACTCTGACATTTCATGAAAAGAATAATCAATGAATTAAAGTTGTTATGTGTTCAATATTTGTAATTTGTGATTTTCGCATTGATTTTTAAGTTAATTATTATTTTTTGAAAAAAAAGTTGTTATTATTATTTTTTTGACATGAAATTCATAAAAAAAAAAACTATTATTTGACCATTTTTAGTTAATATTTTTGTATAAAAATTGTGATTTTGACATGTTAATTCTAGCAAAAAATTATCAAAACGTTTAGTTTTTTTGTTATATTTATGTTAAAAATGGTTATTTTTATGTCCATTGTTAAAAAATGTTGTTTTTTAGAAACAATTATTTCATGTGGATTGAAAATTTAATTAAGGATGTATAAATATGTAGATTATCTAAAATTCAAACTATCGACTTTCTAATTTAAAAATGCAAAACAATAAAACCCCCCTAAAAAAAAAAAAAAAAAAAAAATTAAGATAGAGAACAAGAAAATATGAATAAAATGACGACTTCAAAAACTATCAAATTTAGAAAATAATTTTTTACATTTCACACACTAGAAAATTAAAAGTCAAAAAATAGGTCTTTTAAAAAAAGGGTGCGATGCAGAATACTCACTTTTTAAAATCAGCATGAAAATCACTACCATTCTAAAACTTGATTTCATCCTTGAACATGAAAAAAATTAAAGTTCCAAAAACCATGTTCTAAAAAAAACATGTGTATTCTGCATCACCACTTTTGAAAATCGGGTCATTTTTTTGCAATCTCTACGAAACGGGTAACAGTATCAGTTCCCGTTTCAAAGTTTACATTGTTCTCACTTGCTCGAATGCTAAAAACCAACTTTTGGTGGTCCAAAATCTTTTCAGTGGAAAGGCGTGATCCAAAATGGATCTTGTATCAAATCTCTAAGTCCAAATCATATATATATATATATATATATATATATATATATATATATATATATTAACTATCAGAAAACACTACCGCAGAAGAAAAACACTAAGAATGGTGGAAAATAGAGTAAAGAGAAGATTGAAGTAACGTTGCACCGGAGCCATCAGATCGGCCAGATCAACGGTGAGGATTAAATCGACAATATCGCATTGGCGGAGGCCAATGGAGTATCTCGAAGACAACACTAAGGGAAATTCTACTGTGATCCAGCGATGTAACGTGAACCGTTGGATCGGTGCGTAAATCAACGGCGAAGACCACATATATCGCATCGCAGATTCCAAAGGGGAGGACTTAACCAGCAGGCCCGAAGACTACGCGATACACACGGACCCGAAAGGGTTTATAAATGCAACCTTATATAATTTGGAGTTTCATGGTAAACGGTATTTTGGGTGGGCTTCAGGGGGTAAGTGGTATTGGAAGGGCTTCACCTGATTCTATACACTGGCCGACACGTAGCACGATGCAAGAGAGAGAAAATCACTTTTTCGGGCAGGTAATATCCGAGCAAGTGGGCCACCCAAAATTTCCATCAGCCATTGGATTAGTGATCACAGATCAAACGGTGAAGAAGGCACGAGCTAGTTGGATGATCAGGTTGGATGCAAACCGTCTAATTGAAGGTAGATCAACAGTGGGCTTGTGATAGGGATAAAACACGGACCCAAGAAGATTATAGATATAGCATTATAAAATTTGAAATCCGATATGTGGCATTTTGTCGATTTTTCTGTGTTTTGGTGTATTTCTGTTATAAAATCAAAATACAAAGGAGTTCTTGTGCTTTAAGAATTTTGTCTTAACAAGACGTGTCCAATGCCAAAAGGAAGGTGAATGGATAGAAGAGGAAGACAGAGAGCTCGAAGAGGGAAGATGAACAGACAGGGCCGATAGGCTTAAAAAGACATCCCATAACAGAACAGAACAAGTCGGAGTTAAGAGATAGAGGGGAGACAGAGAGTCAGAGAAAACACACAGCTACGAACAATTAATCATAGGCACTAAGAAGGAGAGTCTGTGCACTCTTTAGACTCGAGGTTTTTGAGTGAAATCTCTGTGTAATATAACTGTTGTTGTGTTATGGCTCTGATTGAGCTTACACCTGTAAACTTTGTACTTGAAGACATAATATAGAGGTCAACACTGAAAGTTGGACTAGTAGATGTAGTCAGGAAGTGTGGTGAACTCCTTGATTATTTTACTGTGTTGATGTGTAGAATTGTTATGTTTTCCAATTTTTAAATGTCTGTATTATTTGCAATCTTTTCGATCCATTGCACTAAGTAATATAGGCATTCCTGTACATGAGTCTGTAATACCTTTCCTTCTTGATTTAGTATCCATTTCGGATCACTCCCAGACAAATCCTCCTCTGGTGTAATCATGCCAAGAATCCAATGAGAACTTTGGTTCTATAAATAGATTGTTGTGTTGCGTGCCTTAGCCCACAAATGTAGAGGTATGCCTTGGTCATGTAACATATCTCTCGCAGCTCCCACAATGCTACAATTCTTTCTCTCATCCACCCCATTATGTTGTGTATTTTCGGGTGTTTTCAGCTCTCTTAGAATTCCTTCTTTCATACAAAAAACTTTGAATTCATTTGACACGTACACACCTCCATTATCTCTCCTAAGAGCCTTCACCTACTTGCTGGTTTATTTCTCAACTAGTGCCTTGAATTCTACGAACTTGGAGAATGTCCCATATTTATTCTACATGAAGAAGATCAAGTACTTCCTTGAGAATTCATCAATAAAAATGACAAAATATTTGTGTCTAGCAGTTGAGGTTGTCGAGAAAGGTCCATGTACATTAGAGTGGATCCTTTCCAAGACTCCATGTGCTTTGTTGTCTCAATCATGGAATGTGGATTTTGTGTACTTCCCCAAAGTACATCATTTACATAAATCATGTTGCTCAAGTGCTCCTTTCGAGAGGCCAACGGTTATTTTCTGCATAATATTCAAGGAACCATGATGCAAATGGCCAAGTCTTTTACACTAAAATTTACCAACATCATGGCCCTGCACTTTATCCACCTTACTACTTAATGTAGCACAGTCTTCCACATCTAGCTTATACAGGTTCTTCACACGAACCTCAATTTGCTTCACCTATCTCGTGGATGTGTGTCTTAGGAATTCCTTTCATTTGCTAAAGATCACATCATAACCACGATCTTCCAAAACTGAAAAAGAGATGACATTTTTCTTTACGCATAGAACAAATATGACATCCTTGAGCCTAAGAGGGGATCCTGACTCTGTCTGAAAGGTGACAGTACCAATTCTGATCGTGTTGTACCTTCCTTCATCCCCTAGCTAGATGTTCATCTTGAGATCTTGCTCCTCTAGGTCAGTGAAAAAAATCTCTACACCATGTCATGAGTAACGAGGCACCCAAGTGCAAGTGCCACATGCTCCCCATCATTGTGTTGGTCATGCATGCAATAAGGGTAAATTCAAGCTCGAACTATGAATCCAAGGCTTCGCCTGCTATTCCTCCTGAAGTCGTCTTACTTTCCTTTTGTATGGACACTTCGTCGCATAGTGCCAATATTCATGACAATGGAAGCATTTAATTTTGGAAAAATATTTCTTCTTTCCCACTTGGACATATCATGGTTTGGTTTGAGATTTCTTTTATTTTCCCTTCTTTCCCTTTCCAACCAATAGAAATTTTTCTTCATCCTCGCCCTTAACACATATTTCATTAAATTTGGAATTAAATAGTGGATCTAGAATTTCAAAATAACCAAAAAGCTCAATTTTGTTGATGTTCTTGTAATAAAATATTTCCAACTTTAATGAAATATTTGTTCCTTGGATGATGTCCCATCTCTGGTATTCTGACTTATTTCCTCCTATACCAAATCATACCATAAGCATTCCCGATTCGGTAGTTTCTCCCTCTCGTTCACTAAATCTTGATAGCTATGTCAGCTCTTGGGAAGGCTTAGAATGGCTAGGATTTCCAAGTCATCCTTTGAAACAGTAACACCAACTCCTGCAAGCTCATCATGAACTTGTGTGAACTTGTTCAGATATTGCTGAATAGTGTCATTCTTTTGCATCTTGATATTTCGAATTTTATCCTGGAATGCAATTTTTCTATGGTCGCTACTATTTTGGAACATATCTATCAGTTCATGCGACATTGCATAAGGAGTTTCTTTCCCATTTATATTTGTGACAATGTGGTCCCACACTCCCTCCAATATTATTCGTGTATACATCTTTATTCCATTAGGCTAGGTTCTTGGCATTAGATTTCATTGGTTTTGCAACATCTCTCTTCATGTATTCTAGAAAGCCATTTTCATCAAGCATCGCCTCCATTTGATCCTTCCATTCAATAAAATTTGAGTTTCCTTCCAAGGAATACTCTAATCTTAGTCTATTGAGATTCATTCTCCCAACTCTGAAGAGATCCTGCTATACTTAATTGGAAATTCGATCCTCCTTAGAAACAACTTCAAAATTATTGTTCTAATTTAAATCCTTCTCTGATACCATGTAGAAATTATGATGTAGATTTGGAATTTCTTATGAAGTTTTAATCAAAACAATGAGACACAAACCTACTCTACTTCTTTGTGAAATTAAATTAACAATTTAGAAAATCAACCACAAACATGCAATGAGAAATAACACACATGCACACAATATTTTTCTAGGGGAAAGAAATCTACTAAAAAACCCTATGCATACTTGCATTAATCTGATGAATAGAGATGTATTACAATTTCTTTTCTCAACTACGCACAACCTGCAAGTGAATAACATATCTCTCTTCTCACTGAGAAGTTCTCACCCAGACTTAGTCAATTTCTGCCTCTGCTTGAGCCCCTATTTCCTTACCCAACTCCTTGAGAAATTAGGCCCCTATTATTTCATAATTTATCCAAAATGGATTGTGTGATTCCCAAGGTTGATCATCAGACTGCATTAAACAATTTTACACTCACAACTAGTCTACAATTGATGTTACACTGCCTTGAAATCTCCACCATGGTTGGGGAACTCAAAATCTCTGCATGCACTAGCTATTTTGGGCTAATTGATCAGTTAACTGGATGATCATTGACTTTGATAGAAGTCACACTGCACAAATGACCTTCCACTAGTTCCTCCAAAAGTTAGAACTAGTTTAACTCAAAGAAATTTGAAATCATTGACCTTGATTGCTAAAAATTAGCAATCACACATGCTTAACTGAACTCAAACTCCTCTAACTCGAATGTAATAATTTAACTGAGTTACAAGATCCATGTCACACAAGTTAACTGCATCTAAGTTGTTTGTTGATGTGAAAATTTGAATTTTCTCAATTTAATCAAGGAAAAATCAAATTGAATGTTTCTTGCTACATTTTTTAACAGTGTAAAATCGATTTTTGAAACTTTGTAAAAGGTGAAAATTAACATTGCAAGATATTTCTCTTACTAAGCGATAACATCGCAAGCGGATACCTAAAGAAATCCTTGCAAGGAAATAGATTGTGCTACCTAATGACACATCAAATGAAGAGCATAGGGTTAAATTAAAAAAATGATCCTACAAAATAACTTAAAAAAAATGTTGGTAGTATTGTCATTGATGTCATGGTTTTCAAGGCTAATAAGGCATAAGGAAGCAAGTTGAAGAATAAATTAAACCTTGTGTAGAATCCTATGTGGCAGCAAAGTTTGTGTGGAAAAAAGGCTTGTGTAGAAACAAAGTTTGTGGGGAGGTAAATATTATGCAGAAGAAAAGCTTGTATTGAAGTAAAGTGTGTGTGGAAGCAAATAATGTGCATAAGAAAATCTTGTGTGGAGGTAAATGTGTGTTCCATTGCTCCACACAAAGTGGGGCCAAACAATCCTGGTGATAGTGATGATGTAGAGTGCAAGGTGGCACCTTGCAATCAATCCATTATGGCATGAGTAGTAGAGTCAAGGGCCCCAAGATTGATGTTAGGACCATGCTTGGTAAATTTTTTGTGTTAAATAACCTTGGTACTTATATTGTTGATAAACAAAGGTCGTGTAACAACCATAATCATAGCACTTGCAGGTCCCATATCGGTTCTCAAGAAATCAAAACATTAGATGTTGAAATGGAAAGGCAATGAATTGTCCCAAGGGGTGAATTCACAAAGTAACGAGACAACTAGATTCCATTTGTAAAAAATAGTGAAGTACTTGTTACCAGTCCCAAGATTTTGGTCCCTGTAGTTGAATCCCAACATTTGTTCATTATCTCGGTTTTCCCGTCGAATTGAGGATGATAAGATAAGCTATGAGATAATTGAGTACCAAGACAATAAAATAATTTCATCCAAAAATTTCAGTGAAAATGGGATCTTTGTCACTTACAATAAGCTTTGGGTTTCCATGTAGCTTTTGAATTGTTTACATAAATGTAGTAGCAACTATACTGGATTTAAAAGGATGATATAATGCACAGAAGTGTGCATACTTGGTAAGTGTATCAACTACCACCATGATGAAACTCTTTCCTTCAGACTTGGGTAAACCTGTGATAAAATCCATTGAGACCCCCTTCGAACACTGACTTGGAACGGCTAAAGGTCGTAATAGACGGGGTCTTAATTGTCTCAACTTTATTTTGTTGGAAAACCAAATATGCTTTCACAAACTTCTAAATATCAAATTTAAGGCCATCCCAAAAAAAATCCTTTATGACCCTGTCGTAAGTTTTTGAAAATCCTAAATTCCCTCCTAAGGGTGAGGTGTGCAATTCCAAAATAATCCTTTGTTTGAGTTCGTAATTATTACAAATATATAAGCCATCTTTGTACCATAATGAATCATTTTTCCAACTAAATGTATCAGATGCGTTGGGATCTTGTTGCAACTTTGGAATGAGCATCCACACTTCTTCATCATTGTTCCATTCATCCCTTGCTTTGGTTATCCAATCAAGTTGGATAATAAAAATGGCACAAAGTAATGCTTCCACATCAGACGCATCCTTTCTTGAGAGTGCATCTGCAACAACATTTTTCTTCCCTTTTTTGTAGATGATTTCAAAGTCATAACCTAACGTCTTTCTAACCCATCTTTTCTTCTCTTTTGAAGACAATATTTGTTCAAAAAGTATTTAAGGCTATCATGATATGTTTTTACCTTGAAGTGTCTTCCAATTAGGTAAGGCCAACATCGCTTTATTGCAAGTAGTATTGCCAACATTTCCTTCTCATAAATAGGTTTGTGTAAATACTTTCTTGTTATTGGACAACTTTCAAAAGCAATAGGTCTTCCTTCTTGCATTTAAACAACACCAATTCCATTTCCTGAGGCATCACAATCCACAATAAAGGTTTTTTTTAAGTCTAGCGTAGCTAAGACCAGTTCTTGGCGCATTGACAATTTAAGATGTTCAAAGGCCATAGTTGCTTCTAGAGTCCAAGAAATTGCATCTTTCTTGAGTAATGTTGTTATAGGTGTTGTTATTCTCCCATAATTCTTAACAAACTTGCGATAATACCCTGTCAACTTGAGAAATACTTAAATATTCTTTATGGTTGTGGGGATTTTCCATTCCTTGATGGTTTTAATTTTGTTAGGATCTACCATAACACCCTCATGAGATACAATATGACCCAAATATCCCACCTCCTGTACTCCATAAAACATTTGGATATTTTTGCATATAATTATTTCTCCTCCAAAAGTTTGAGCACCCTGTCAACATCTTGAACATGATCCTTCCTAGACTTGTTGTATATTAGTATATCATCAAAAAATACTAACACAAATTTTCTTAGGAAGGGTTTGAAAATGGAATTCATCAAACCTTGAAATGTGGAAGGTGCATTCGTAAAGCCAAATGGCATGAGCAAAAAATCATAATGACCCTCATGAGTTCTGATTGTGTTTTTGGAATGTCTTCAATCTTTATTCTAGTTTGATGATATCTTGAACAAATATCCAGCTTGCTAAAGTAAATTTCTCCATGTAATTCATCCAGCAATTCATCAATGAGAGGAATGGGAAATTTACCTTTAATAATGATTTTGTTGAGCTCCCTATAATTTGGACACATAACCATGATCCATCCTTCTTGTGCACCAATAATATTGAAGCAAAGAAAGAACTTTGACTAGGTTGAATTATACCAACCTTTAGCATTTCTACAACCATATGTCCAATTTCACTCTTTTGGGCATAAGGATATTTGTAAGGACTGAATTTTGGAGTATCACTTCCTGGAATCAAATGAATAGCATGATCATGGTCACGAATAGGTGGGAGGCCTTTGGGAGTCTCAAATACCTTGGAATGATTGTCCAAGGCTTTTTGGATATCTGGAGAAATAGATGATTTCAATGTTTGAACCTCTAGTGAGCATAATTATGCAATTACGCCCTCATTTTTCTTTATTCATAATATTTTTCATTCCATTAGAGCTTATTATATTTCTTGGTTTCCCTATGATACCCCTTAATTCAACTTCCTTTCATTCCCAAAAAAATTCAAGAAAAGTTATTGAAAATCAAAAGCTATCATCCCCAAAGATTGTAACCATTGGACTCCTAGTACAACATCAACACCACCCATTGAAATGGAAAGAATTGGACTATTCAATGCATATTCCCCCATGGTTAGATCGGTTTTATGGAACTCTCTAGAGAAATTTATAGTTCCTCCATTTGCAACCATCACTTTACACTCTGGTATTGGATATAGGAAGCAATTTAATTCCTTAGCTATCTTACAATGAATACAATTATGGGTACTACCCGAATCAATTTTCTTCTTGATATATCCTTATATCTTGAGAGTTTGAGGAGTGGTAATTCATGCCAATGCATTACCAGATATGTTTAGATTCATTTATTCTTTCTCTGGGGTTGGTTCATGGTGTATATCCTCCTCTTTTGATGTTTCTTGTTCCTTTTCTTCCTCCTCTTCATAATCTATGTAGAATAATTTCTTCTCAGCACACTTATGACCTTTATCGTATTTATTATCACAATTCTAACAAAGCCCTTTTCTATTTTTTCCTCTAATTGTTTTGGTGTCAACCTTGTAGGTTGTGGAAGATTAGATGCAGAAACACTTCCATATTTATCTTTGTGAGTGGTATACTTCCTTGTTGCCATAATTTTTCTTTCAATTTTTCTTGTCACCCTGAATGCCTTCTCCAATTAATTAGGTACCCAGAGGTGAACCTCATGTTGGATTTTATCCTTTAAAGTCCCTATGAAGGCATGAATCCTATGCTCGTTAGGAATGGCAGTTACCCTGATATTCAACTTTTGGTAGTCTTTAATGTGCTCCGTCATTGAACGCTTTTTCTTGAGATTTATCAATTGTCTAAAGAATGTGCTTCTCTTTGTATCCTCATAATGTTTTATCATTTACTCCGTAAAATTTGACCAAGTGATAAGTGGTTTACAATAAAAAGGTCATCGATACCATACAAACTGATTGGGTTCTAAATATAAATACGCAATTCATACATTTTGTGTGTGTTGCACATCATGGAGATCAAAATATTGCTCCATCTATAGTATCCATGTTATGAGATCCTTGTCATCAAACTTCCTCATATCAATATTTGGAATTTGGTGGATCTTAAACCCAACATTGGAGTCTCTAAAATCATAATTCATATTCATTTTGTCCTCATCATGATTTTCATGGATTACCTTATCAACACTGGGAAGCCCTTCTTCTAGCAACTTTTCCATACCTTCCTTCATCCCTTTTATCTTGGCATTCATCATTTCTTCCATGTCTTCCTTTAAACCATCATTCAAAAATCCCATGTCCCTTTTTATACCATCTATCATAACATTCATCATGGATTCCAATTCATTTTTTGTTACTTTTTATGAGAACGAAATTTGTTGCACTTGGTATCGTAATTTTGATATATCGTGTTGCATTTTTTTTCTTCATGTGTCATAGTAGAGATTTTTGATTTCTTACTAGGTGTATCCATTTTTTTTATTTCAAGAAATTATGGAATCAAAAAAGGATATATATGCTTCATTATTCCCTTTGAATCACTTCAAACCTATTTTTCAAACTACACACATTTTTCTTGCTTTCAGAACTGGATATTGAATCTATTGTATCTCTATAATTTTGGCTCTTCAAGGTCTAAAATTTCATCCTATGGTATCCCTTTCAATCTTCTTTCCAAAACCATAAGTCAGGCCAGGATTGGATTCTTCAAGATAAAGTTATACCCAATATTCCATGATAACTTGATTATGGACTGGTTCAGTAGAGAAAATTTGTACAGAATGCCACATGTTATTGTTTCAATATTCAGCTCTGAAAATGATCTACAGTCTATGAATTTTCAGTAAATTTCTATGAAATTTAAATTCGATGTCTGTAGAGAAAGTTATGACGATTTTCCCTAGGTCACTTGTTTGAGACTAAATTCTGGAGCATGCATAAACCCTAACTTATTTGGAACATATCTCGGAAAATACAGTGAACTAATATCTGAAATTATTACACAAATTTCATTGAGATTTCGACTCCACATGGTCGAAATTTTATCTTTTGAAGCTTCGTAGGAAAAAAATATTATAGCAAAAATGCCATGATGACCTGTTTAAAGCAGTGAAACCCTAGAATCCAAAGCTCTTATACTAAATGTTATGCAACCAACTCACAAAACATAAGAAAATATAGATCAATGACTTCAAAATTATCCTCTTTGAAGGGGAAACCTCCTTTACATTACATAAATGAACATTTCTTAGATGATACAAATGATAAGAGCTCCTTAGTATATATAAGAGTCTAAAGGGTCACAATATAATCAGAGCCTACATAACAATAATAATGTAAGGGCACAAAAATAACAATAGTGGGTTTCTATGGGGCACGACAATAAAAATATGTGGGATACATGGGCACAACAATAAGAATAGGGGGTTACACTAACAATAACAATAAGGGGGATACACTAGTATTATAGGGACCTAACAATGAGCATGAGGAGAGAAAACAGGTAAAGTAAATGTGAAAGTTATGCCAAGAGATAGGACATATGTAAATATTTGATTCCGTAAGAGATGATTAGAAAGAATTGAGATAGCGTGGTGGTCAATCTTAGTTAAAATGCATGAACAAAGTCTGTGAAACTAAGAAGTGTGAGATCAAAGCTCGTGAGGAGTGTGTAAAATATAGGTTTGTGATGTGCAATGTGAGAGAAGATTACTATTGATTTATAAAGAAAATATTATTGCTATGAAAGAATTGATGTGAAGGAGATCAGAATTAAAGAGTTTTTCATAACTAAAGAAGGTGCCTCCACATCTATTCTAGAAATGTAATGAGACAAAGATCTATAAGATAGAAGAAATTGGATCAACAGATCCACAGGGGATTTGCTTCTCTAGTAAGCTATTTCTTACAAATCTAAGGGGATTGATGTCTCCAACAAGTTGGTACTTGAAAATCCAAGGGGGTTGGTGCTTGCAAAGCTAAGGGAATTGGTGCCTCTTATAGGTTGGTTCCTGCAAATATTATAATATTACATTGGTTCATGCTTTGATCGTATAAAGAAAAGAAGTTTTTTTGTTTTCTTCCAAATGGGTTTCCACATATATCTTGTGTTCAATAATATGATGTGATTGGTGTACATTTTGTGATTAAATCTTTTAAATGACTTTTAAATTATAATGTATTGATACACACAGACCCCCCCCCCCCAAAGTATAATTGATAAGTCAAACATTTGGTATTGGAGTGGCTTCCTTCAAGAATATATTAACCACTAGAAGTTAGATCTTAAGGGAATCAATGGCCAATTAGGATAGATCTCTCTCAAAAAGAGTTCCAATTTTTGATGGGACAAGTTATACCTTCTAGAAAGTACAAATGGGTGCTTGTTTAATGTCTCTTGGTGGTGATGTTGGGTGTCAATTGAAGATGGACACAAAACTCCATATGCTCGTCCAATGGATCTAGATCGAAGAAAGGGATTTGTAAGAAATGCAAAGGCAATCAAACACAATTATGTGCGGTCTTTCTTAATCATAGTTCATGAAAATAATTCACTGTAAGTTTTCCAAGGATATTTGGCATAAGATCTAGAGCAGTTATGAAGGAGACAAGAATGTAAAGAAGGACAAACTTCAAACTTACAAAATGTGGTTTGAAAGCCTAAAACGGGATGCAAATGAAAATATTGCATAATTTTTCCTTAGAGTTGATGAAAAGGTAAATATCATTAAGGATATAAATTAAAAAGTTGATGAAGGAAGTGTTCTTTCAAAAGGTATTAAGATCTCTTCCCGTGAGATTAAGGAACTAGAGAATTTAAAGATGGAAGAATTGCATGGAAGTCTTACAACCTATGAAATGAGAATTGGTAAAGAAATGTTAGAACCAAAGTAAGTTTCCTTCATAGTATCAAAGAAGACAAAGGAACCTCAAGAATGCCCAATTCATGAGTCAGATCCAAAATTAACCTAATTTGTGAGAAAGTTTTAAAGGGGATCTAGCAAGTAAAAAGGTAAGTTACCTCTAAAATGTTTTGACTGTGGGAGAATTGACCATTTTGCTTCATAATGTCCTTATTTTAAATTATAATATCAAGAAAAGTATAGAGACTATAAGAATAGAAGTAGATCTCATAATATAAGAAAGGAAAATGTCAGAAGAAGAAGAGCTTATGTTCCAAAGAGGACAATTGCTCATCAAAAAACAATAATAAATGAAAATTTGAAGAAGAGATAGATGATCTATTTATTATGGCCATAGAAATTGAACATATCTATAGAGATAATTTAGACTCCAAAGAAGAAGTAAAATGTGGAGTTGACCTTGAAGAGAACTTATCAATTCTCTAGATGAACTAGGGAGGACCAGAAGAAAGAACAAGTAATTGAAAGAATAATTGCTAAATGTAGAAAGAGAAAATCACTATTCTAAAGAAGATTCAGTTAATATGCAATAGGTTCAACTAGAAGAAGAGAAAATAATTGAATAAGTCGTGATAAAATAGCTAAAAAATATTTTTTTTAAATGTGAAATATTAAAGGGTGAAAATGTACATCTAAAAGGAGAACTATCAAAGAAACTTGAAAAAACATATCTAAATTTAGATGAATAAACAATCATCCATTTGAAAACATGAGTTGAGGAGGAAAGGAGAAAAGAAAAAATCCTTTCAAATCAGTGGACAGATGGGAGAGAAATTATGAGAGGCTTGAAGTAGAGGTAGTTTCTTTAACAAATGATCTAGAAAAATACAAAACTCAAGTGGATCTCAACATAAGATTTTTAAAGGGATCTAAATTCCTCAATAACATCCTTAGTAATAAAAAATCACCGACAATTAAGGTAGGTCTAGGTTACAAAGAAAATCTTGAGATCTTGAAAGGAGAGTCAAGCACAAAGTCCCCAAAAAAACAAGAACATGTCAGCAATATAAATGTGCTCAAAGGAAGGAACATCGAAACAACTAGAGGCACCTACAAAAGGAAGACTCAACAAAGTAATGATCCTATCAGCTCCACAAAAGATACTCAAAGTAAGCTAAGGAATCAACAAGAAAAACATAAAGAATTTCAAAGAGTCACTCCTCCATGAAGGTCATTTACTTTCGAGTACCCAATTCTCATTTATGGCTATTTCTTTTCATGCCATAACTTTGGTCACAAGGCCATGGACTGCAAAGCATATAGATACATAAGAAATGAAAATGTTAGATTCAAACATTCCTTAATGCTTAGATATGGGAATCCTTATAAGAACAATGTATTTTCTCCTCGCTTGATGAAATTGAATGTCATATTGTAATAATTTTTTACACAAGGCCATTTAATATAGAAGTAGATTCATGAACTCTTTCAAGAATTAGTTGTGTCAACAACAAGAATACACGATGTTGTGGAAAAACTAATCAAAAAAATATAAAGAATGTGGACGTGTCAACAACAAGAATACACGAAGAGGTGGAAAAACTAATCAAAAAAATCTAAAGAATATGGACTTGCTTTGTATGCTCACATTTAATAAGGTCAATGGTATATTGGCATTGGATTCTCAAAGCATATAACAAGGTTCAAGATAAAATTGACTTCCTTGAAAGAAGACAAAGGAGGAAGTGTCACCTTTGGAAATTATGCACCAACCAAGATAAGAGGTAAAGGGATAGTTAGTCTCAATGAAATGACTAAAGCTCAAAATGTCTTATATGTTGATGGTTTGAAACACAATTTGTTGAGTGTAAGTCAAATGTGTGACCAAGGTTACGACCCCATATTTCACTACAAGGGGTGTGAAATAAGGAAATCAAAATATGTCAAAGTGATCGCAAAAACAATTAGAACTCCTAGCAATGTATATGTATTTAATGGAGCCAAAGATAAATGTTACATAAGCAACATGGATGAAAGTTGGCTATGGAATGGAAGAATGGGGCATATCATATTTGACAATCTATAAAAAATTAGTAAGACAAAAGTAGTAAGGGGCATGCCAAAGATATCAAATCCAAATAAATCCCTATGCAATCCATGACATTTTGGGAAATAGACAAGGGACCACTTCAAGCAAAATAATATTGAACAACTCGACCACTAGAGCTAGTTCATACAGATACATGTAGCCCTAAAAGAATTCAAACCTTAAGAGGAGAAAGATACTTCATACTTTTCATTGATGACTACACCAAGAAAACATGGATCATTCTACTTGGATAAAATTCAAAAGCCCTCAGCAAATTCAAGGTATTCAAAGCTCAAGTTGAAAATGAAATGGATCTAAAGATTAAGTGCTAGAGATCTAATAGAGGAGGATATTTTACTTCAAATGAGTTTGAGGAATTCTATGAAGAGCACGTGATCAAAAGATGATACTTTGTAGCCAAAACACCCCAACATAATGGATTAGTTGAAAGAAACAATATGTTAGTACAACAAATGGCAAGAGAAATGATGTATGAAGCAAAGGTTCAAACACCTTTTGGGGAAAGAAACACAAACAACTATCTATATATCATATCGACTTAAAAATAGAGTAAATAGTGGTAAGACTCCCTATAAGCTATGGAGAGGTAGATCAGCTTCATTCAAGCATCTAAGAGTCTTTGAAATAAATTGTGACATCAAGAGGAGTAAATATAATCTAGGAAAATTTTACTCTAGAGTTGATGAATGATTCTTTCTTTGTTATTCATCAAGAATCAAAGGGTACGATTGCTATAATAAAATACTACGAAATATGGTTGAATGTATTTATGTAAGGATAGATGACGCAGTTCCACGCTAGAAAAGTGACAAAGCAATGAAGTAACACATGAAACAACCAACATTGATATAGAAAAAGAACAAGAAGAGAAAAAGGAAGAGTAAGAAGAGATAGCATATCAACATAAAACTCTATCCAGACATGTGAAAAAACACCATCTTGAAGATTAAATACTGGGAGCATAGATAAGGAAATTAATCAACACCCCCAAACATGTAAATCTAGTGGTACCCCATGTTGTGGGGAAAAATGCCTATGCAGGACGATCCTATCCACCTAAGGTGTGACAGTGCCTTAGCAACAAACAGAAACATCTATTCTAGTATTCTTCCTTTATGAATTAAGAATGAAGAGAGATGGATGGACTAACCGGTGTCTTCCGTTTGTCCCTCGATCCGGTTTCTCTTCTCTTTGAGGGTTCCCAGCTACTTGCCTTCTCGCTCGCCCAGCTTCAACAGGTTCCTGCAAGATCACAAGAAGGGAACACTACACAAAGACATAGATTCATATTCATAACTAGTTCAGGATTATAAATAAACCAAATACACTAATGCAATCATACATCAAAGACACATCAGCATATAGGAGAAACCAAGATAGCTTTATTGATGAATAACAAGGTTCAGGAGGAGATACAACCAAGAGAGTTCTAATCCAGCATCTTCGTCCCAGCAAATGAAATTCCTATCTTCACCTCCCTTCAAAGCATTAAGCACCCAATGATTCCAATCTCAAACCAACAGCAATTCTTTGCAATAACTAAATTCCAGCCTCTAGATCTCATGGAGGAGAGATCCATATATAGATGTTTGGAGAGAGGATGAGTCAGCTTGAGATCTGACTAGTGTCCTCTCCCTCTGTCAGTTCTTGCTTCCACTTGGAGACTAAGAGCCTCTTACTCATCACTAGTCGAATTCATTGAGGCAAGTGTCATTGGAGAAGATTCTGGAAGCTTCCAGGGTCTTTCCACCTCGTTGAATGAACTTGCCATTTGTCACTTCCCGCTCAGCGCACCCTAGTAGTGCTTCTACCTGCGTTGCAGTGCACCTAGCCAGTGCAATCTCTGCATTTCAGCGCAGACAGCTAGTGGAGCCTCTGAACTGATCTTGAATTGACTTGTTTTTTAGCAGTTTCTGGTGGAGAACTTCTGTGAATTGTTGTGGTTTGTTAGCCTTGTTCCTCTAGGGGTAGGAACAACATGTTTAGGGACTTTGGATCCCTTGGATTATGGACATTTCATGCTTATAGCTGTAAGGCACAAAAATGTCTATAACAGTTGCCCCCTAAAGTATGAGGTCGTTTATCGGGTGAAATGCTTTATTAGGAGGATCCGAAGTTCCTTCAATGCTGGGAGGAGACCTGTAATAAGATACAATACAATACATTATTTTTCATACTGCTTTCATGATCTAGCTGAGGCTGGCATTCCCATGCTCAGCTTTATAAATTCATTTTTCTGTACGTAGAATAGACAATCGTCTGATGGTAGACTGATAATTTTGATGAAATTATCATCCTTTGTATAGGATGATTATCTGCTGCAATGATGTACATGTCAATGTCTTTATCTTTCCTGAATATATATCGCAGCCCGGATGGATGAAACTAGATCCGGGGTCTTCAAACTCGTTCGATCTTCACTCTAAGTACAAGTCGATCCATGTGAGAAATGTTCTGAAGTCGAACATGGAAAGACATCGCTTGATTACTGGTCAATGAGGTAAACCGTTAACAAGCACGAGAGGAATCACCGATAATGATAATGACCCTCAAGGTACTGCAGTACAATTCACGTGGTGTGAATAAAGGACTTGGCGTCAAACACCACGCAAAATCTTTCGGTCGAAGGTCCTTGATGTATACCTGTCGCCGGAAGTGAGAAACTTGCCATTGAGGCATGCAAGCTTCAAAGTACTGAAGGGGTTGTTCCTAGATCAACTTCTTGGATAATGAGCTGATGTCGACAAGAAGCGATCCGTCAAAGGAGGGCCTTAATGTATCCCACATCAGTGACACAGAACGGAGCAAATGATTGATGGAGGTGAAACAATCTGATGATATATGATTCAGGGTGGCGGTCATGAAAGGATGAACGATAATGTATGGCAGTGGATGGGACACGGTTGACTTCTCTGAACGACTTCTCTTGAACATATGGTGACACTTATGCGATGGATCGGTAGCATTACCCCAAATATGGATGGTATGGCAAGACCATGGTGATGTGACCGGTGAATGAAACAACCCAACCCGATTGTGGTACAGAGGAAAAGTGTCATGTTCAAGAGCGACCTACTACCATCAAAGTTTTCTTGAGTTTCTCCCAATTTTTCCCCAGTCATTGCTGACCAGTACCTCTTTATTTTTGTCAAGCTTGAGGAGGATAACATATGCTTGTCCTATAACTTGCCCTTCGGGCAAGCCCATCGCTATGTTTTAACGAGCCTAGCGATAGTGAAACTCGTTCTCGTCTAAAGACAAGTTTGTCGCTATTTAATGCTTTTAACGAGTCTAACGACAAAGATAACTCGGTCCTTTTCATTTTTAGAGAGTCTGAAAAGGTACGTAAATTCAACTCTGAAAGTCCTTTTTCGTCATCTAATCCCTTAAGTCTGAAAAAGTATAAAACAATACAGAAGGGATGAGTTTTCGATAGTTTTAACGAGCCGAAAAAAACAAGTGCTCGATCTTTTTGTGCAATAATCCCTCAGGTCCAAAAAGATTAAAATCTAGAGGAGGGATAGCTCTTCCGGTCGCTTTAACGAGCTAGAAGGCCAAAACTCGGCAATCTTTTCATATTTTACGAGTTAGATGAAAAGATCTTAAAGAAGACTCGTCTTTTGAGGAACGAGTGATAAAACGGGTTAGCAGCTGATTCCAGGTACGGGTTGGAATTTTCCAATCACGGCAGTGTCACAAGGATGGCTAGTGAAATCACTCTTCGCAGCTGTTCCTCAAAATGGGTAAACAATCATATGGAGGTGAACGATCGGCCAATGGAAAAGTGGAGGTGGTGGGCAAACACGACCAAGGCTTTAATGGCTGATGATATTACATTCACGGTGGTTATTTACCGAAATAGTTCATTTTTTAACGAGCTTAAACGCGGGTGGAAACATTTGCTCGATCTTATGTTTATTTTTTAACGAGCATGAACTATGCGCTAAAACTGCTCGGATCTTGCGTTTATTTTTTAACGAGCATGAACTGTGTGCTAAAACTGCTCGATTAATCCAGTCATATGATAAGAATGTCTCATTGAAGATGCTATTTTTTATGGAGCTTAGATCTTACAAAGCTTTGCTCCGGATCCTTTCGTTATGCAAGTTCGGAAACGACTAATCCTACGAGTTTAAAGGGTTAGAGGTCCTAAAAATTTAAAAAATAAATAGTCGCCCCTTGCTTGCACTCCAAAAGGTTTGCATGCCCCCAGGCATAAAGTACGATTTCAAGGTTACCCCTTCTTAGTCCAATATAACATTTGTTTTACCGGGAGAGGCCTACCTCTTTCAGGTTACCCAAAGATTGTCTCGTTAATCTTTCAAACAAAACACTTCTTCGGCGATATATACCGAAATAGACAAAGGTGAGAGACTCTGTCTGTCAACTCACATAACTTTGACAAAAGAATCTTATTCTAGAATAACCCTCTTCCAGCATGGGCGGGGTACAGACTAGTCATATTCTCCCGCGGAAACCTACTCTATACCCAAAGTTTTCCTGCCGAAGCAGACCAGGACGCATGCCCCTGGGTTCCAGTCATATCCTTCCGAATCACTCGCGCTCATCGGGAGGATGGACCGTGGGTTGAGACATTTCTTGCGTGAAGAGACCATTTAGGGATGGTATATGACTATTTGCGATGCGTGATCCGGGAAATGAAAGCTGGTCCACGAGCTTGACCACTCTTCCTTCGTGCGGAAAACACATTACTCTAAAGAGTGAGGAGACGATGGCTCCCATGCAATATATATAGTCTCGTCCAAGGAGTAGGTTATAATCCAAGGGTCCTTGAACGATCATCACGTTCATTTGAATGGTCTTCCTTTTCAATGTGATTGGCACATTGGGAAGAATCCCTAAAGGTCGACTGGTTTCTTTATCAAAGCCTGTCAGATTTCTCATTTCAGGCAAAAGCGCTGGCAAACCGAGCGCTTTCCAAGCAATAGAGGAAAGGATACTTACAGATGCCCCCTCATCAATGATGGTGCCAGCCATTACCATTCTGTATATTTGAACGATAATTCTGAATGGTATGCTTGCTGGCAACCGGGGTCTGCCTAGTTGGTTCCAGTCGAAGGATACGACTAGGTTGCTTGGTGGTGGGACCGAATAGACGGCCGGGTATGACTCTGACGAAGTTCCTTCCTGCGATAAAGGAATGGGCACATTTCCCCCTTGTTCATCGGAGTCTATGTTGATGAAGAGAATTTGGACGGTGTCGTCTTTATTCTCCTTTGTGATGGTATCATTCGAAGATAGAGCCTCTGAAGGCAAAACCGGGTCAACTGCCGCTTCAACCTTTTGACTTTCGTCAGGCATGGATTCAGACGGTTCATCCTCAATGATAGGTGCTTCGGCTGACCACCTGAGCGGGCCAGCCGGGTTCTCAACTGGTGAAGGACTTGGCAGGAGTTTTTGATATCCAGGAGGAAGTCGCGCTGGTAAAACCGGGCGATCTTCCAAAACTCTTCTAGCCTCGTCTAAGAAGGGACAACGGTGGATGGCATGGTCGCCTTCGCACAGTTTGCAGGGAAATCTAGCTTTCCCTCTCTGTCCTGTGGCTTCACTTTCACTAGTTGACGGTGTGCTGTCAACATGGCTATCAGAGGTTGACACCACCGAATTGTGCAAACGGGGAGACCAGTCCCTTAGTATCCGAGGGATGCAGGGACAATCTCTGTGGAAGTGGTCTCCCTTGCATATGACACATGGCGATTTAGGCCTAGTCAGTGCTGTGTGTGGATTTTCATTAGACGCCATTCGCTTGCCCCCAGTCGCTTTTGGCTCCTTCTTCTTCTTTTCTTTCTTCTTCTTCTCCTTCTTCTCCTTAGGAGCTTGGCTTTTGGCTTGGCCAGCTCCATCATGCGAAGAGGAAGGAGGAGAGGAAGAATTATAGGAAGTGGAAGGCTGGTGGGCAGCTCTGGACTAGTCTACCTGCTGATTTGATTGTTCAGGAGTAGTGGTGTTTTGAACAACATTAGTTGAGAAGAGCCAGACAGGCAAGCCTATTGTCAGTCCTGGAAGCGACAATGTGGCCATATGGGGCGCTCCAACATCTCCCCAAGAGGAGAAGGGACTAGGATTTCCACCAAGGGGAATTCCTTGGTTGGAGGGCTCCATTTTCTCAACTGAAAGATCAATGCGGGAATAAGGGTGATTTATTATTCCGTTTAAAATAAGTTTTAATGACGCTTTAGACACAAATTGCTTTTTCAATTTTAAAGAGTCGAGAAAAAGCTAAAGATGACTCTAGTCTCCTTCGATGTTTCAACGAGCCCGAAGTGACAAATGCTCGGATGGACTTTTTCCGTTATAGAGTCTGAAAAAGGCCAAAAGGAACTGCTCTGGAGTTCTAGGTAGAGGGTGTGCCAAACTTTTCACAAAACCGCAGAATATTTTTTAAGGTACGGGTGGTCAATCTTCCTAAATGCTGTGTTCAGTGCATTGCGATCAGTAGGGCGGCCGACACGGCTTCCTAAGGATAAAGGTTTTATGCCTATAGGGGTCTCCCAATATATACTCGACGGTACTTGGGAGCACAATCCGTACTGGCGCTATCGTCCCTCAGGAGGAATCACCCACCATCAGCGAGATCGACAGTCACCAGGCTTTACGATGCCGGAACACGTCTCTAGCCTAGACCTCTATGTTGTGCGTTATGTTACAAAGCGTTATTAAGTTCATTCAGTTTATTTTATGTTGATCTTTCTTAGAAGTTTTCCTTTTGAGGTTCACCATGAGATGTATAGACAACTTCCTAAATGCAATCTAAAAGATGATAAGCAAATTTTATCTCTTTTTCAACAATGAAAATCCTAGCTACAAAGGGAAAAGAAAGACACCATCTTTTCTCAGAGAGCAATCAGCACACTCTAATGCACTTTTCCTAAATCAATCATGCAAACTATCAAAATGCAAATGCACAATTCAAGTGTTTGTTTTCCGCTTTCTTAATATTGATGCCTAAAAAGAAAGCTTTTTTCACAACTTTGAATTTGCTTTTAAATGACTAATACAAACAAGTTTACTTTTTTCGAAATCAGAAAGGGTAGAAGAGATTACAACACTTAACGATTTTCGAAATGAATACTTGTTTTGACACTCAAAAGAGACAAACTCAAACCAAAAGCAAGAATGAATGTATAACCAACTGTAAACAGCCAATGAACTCTCTCCTAAGATATCAATCAATAGATCTGAATCAAGGACTACAGGATGATTATTTCACTCTTGCAAAGGAAAACTGTAAATGACGCCACAAACACATAAAAACACTCACAGTCTTTTGTACAAAAGGAGGCGGAATCTAAGCAGAGAAAAGGGGCTATCAGACAGGTACCTATGCTGGTTACAGGTTGCAGAAATCAGAGATCAAAACAAGGCAAAACAGAGCAGAGAACCCCAGCTGCACAAGGCCTAACTGGATCAACGCACCCTCAACACAGAGGTTTTGACATTCAGCACAGGTAGCCTTCACGGGACCTGCGTTGAAATGCAGAACCTCTTCACAGAGTCTGCGCTGAAGGAGAAACGAGAGTTCCTCACTGGGTTCTGGGTCACAGTTTGCTATTTAATCTACAGTTTCAGGCCAAATCAAAGCAACAAGCAAGGTACAACCAAAGGGATGCTTTGAAGAAGGACTAAGATCTATCACAAAGGATCATCAAATCATTTGTGAGTCCATTGTTCAAATCATAGACAAATCCAGTGATTGGATCAAAGCAGCAGCTGTCTACTTTGCATCTGAGAATAGCAGATGCAGTTCGATCGTTGTTGTTGAGTCTATGAAACAAACAATGATAGAGACACAAATAAAATGAATAAACATATCTCCCCAGCGGAGTCGCCAATTTGTTGTGGGGAAAAATGCCTATGCAGGACGATCCTATCCACCTAAGGTGTGACAGTGCCTTAGCAACAAACAGAAATGGCTATTCTAGTATTCTTCCTTTATGAATTAAGAATGAAGAGAGATGGATGGACTAACCGGTGTCTTCCGTTTGTCCCTCGATCCGGTTTCTCTTCTCTTTGAGGGTTCCCAGCTACTTTCCTTCTCGCTCGCCCAGCTTCAACAGGTTCCTGCAAGATCACAAGAAGGGAACACTACACAAAGACATAGATTCATATTCATAACTAGTTCAGGATTAGAAATAAACCAAATACACTAATGCAATCATACATCAAAGACACATCAGCATATAGGAGAAACCAAGATAGCTTTATTGATGAATAACAAGGTTCAGGAGGAGATACAACCAAGAGAGTTCCAATCCAGCATCTCCTTCCCAGCAAATGAAATTCCTATCTTCACCTCCCTTCAAAGCATTAAGCACCCAATGATTCCAATCTCAAACCAACAGCAATTCTTTGCAATAACCAAATTCCAGCCTCTAGATCTCATGGAGGAGAGATCCATATATAGATGTTTGGAGAGAGGATGAGTCAGCTTGAGATCTGACTAGTGTCCTCTCCCTCTGTCAGTTCTTGCTTCCACTTGGAGACTAAGAGCCTCTTACTCATCACTAGTCGAATTCATTGAGGCAAGTGTCATTGGAGAAGATTCTGGAAGCTTCCAAGGTCTTTCCACCTCATTGAATGAACTTGCCATTTGTCACTTCCCGCTCAGCGCACCCTGGTAGTGCTTCTACCTGCGTTGCAGTGCACCTAGCTAGTGCAATATCTGCATTTCAGCGCAGACAACTAGTGGAGCCTCTGAACTAATCCTGAATTGACTTGTTTTTTAGCAGTTTCTGGTGGAGAACTTCTGTGAATTGCTGTGGTTTGTTAGCCTTGTTCCTCTAGGGGTAGGAACAACATGTTTAGGGACTTTGGATCCCTTGGATTATGGACATTTCATGCTTATAGCTGTAAGGCACAAAAATGTCTATAACACCCCATACATGTGCATTTACTTATTATACTTATTATACCCCATACATGTACATTTATGTTTTTTTTATTCACATATAAGTAAAAGCACATGCTCTTCTTATTCTACCCCCATATATGTGCATTTACTTAGTGTTGAATGGGGAGAATATAAAACTATATGAACCTTCTGAGAAGAGGATCAAGTACGACCTTCTATAAAGGATTTAGCATCAAATGCTCATTCAGAGTTGACAAAGGATGCAATTATGTAGAATCAGTCCTGAACTACATGATAGAGGCAACATGACCTTTGGAAGATTGGGTTAAAAGAACAACTTCCAAGCAAGGCTAAATGGCACCCCAAGGTAAAGGAATATTTTTCTCACTTCATTTAGTAAAAGTTTTTGGGGACCAAATGTTGGAATTATGATATAAGTGTTGTCCATGATGGAAACTCACACATATTACAGTTCATAGTGCAAGAGGTTAATAACAAAGGATTACATATCAGACTCCAGAGATTGAATAAATAGAGGTATACGTTGGTTCACTTTGTCAAAGTAGCGTATACATGCGGCCACACATAAAAAAAAAGAGCATATACGTATACACGCACTCCCACTGCAGGAAAAGGGCATACATGTTGGAAAACCAAGGTTTTGGTCTGAGGTATTTGGTCCAAGGTATTTTGGGTCCAAGTATTGGTCCAAGGTATTTGGTCTGAGGTATTGACCATAGGTATTTGGCCCTAAGTGGTTTTGGTACAGGGTATTGTCAAGGGTCCTAAAGCTATTTAAGGAGGAGAAGATCATTAGGCCAATGTGTGCAAGTAATGAATATCTTATGAAGAGTGAGATCAAAAACAAATATGCATGTTATGGATTTTTGGTGCTTTGCTTGATCTGAACTAAGGATGAACCTTAGTGGTTGATTGGGGATGAGATCTAATGATGGATCAGGATCATGAGACCTAAAATGAATTATTATTATATGGTTTGATCATGGATAGTCTAGATCTGAATGCTAACGCGTGATTTACACTGTGAATGTATTGATCTAGGTATGACTGAAGTCTAGAATAGTTGTGATGTTTTAAGTTAGCATTTGCAGATCTGTATGTTGATTCAATTTGGTAAAAGTGTGTATACATGTTGGTTATCTTTGGTAAAATCGTGTATACACGTTGGTTCGGCACATCAAAGTAGTGTATACATTATGAAATATGATATTTGAAGTTGCACTTTGTTATGGTTGTTGATGTATAATTCTGGGTTCTGCTCTGTGTTCTGGTGACTGTGTTCTGGTGACTGTGTTTTGGTGATGGTGTTCTGAATCTTCAGATTAATTGATCTTGATTTGCTTCAGTGTTGATGGGTTTTCAGTGATTGGTTGTATTACAGTGGTGATTGATTTTAAGCTTCAGTGTTGTTGATGGGCCTGTTAGCACTCCAGGAAACTCTCCTAGGTTGTAGCTCGGAGATGCCTGGTAACATATAAATCTTCAATATCGTTCTCTGAACCATTGGAATGGATTGGGGTTTCGATCAATTCAAATGATTGTTTCGACTCTATTTTCACTCAAGACATGCATGAACACCCTCAGATTTACTAGGCTTTCAACCACTAATGCTCAATATTTTATAGATTCAATGAATAGATGGAGAATACTGACTATACCAACAAATGCATACATAAACACATACGAATGGCTAGCTATAGAAAGTAAATGAAGCTTACAAATCTAATTTATCAATGCAGAGAAAAGATGACAGTTATTTGGCATTTGACACAGAAGAAAACACGAATAACCTATCTAAGTGCAAGCTTAGAATAGAGGAGAAGATGACGATTGAACATGTAACAGCAAAAGAAGCTTGTATCAGTGGAATGAAGATGAGACGTTGGGAGGAACAGAGTATCCACAGTCTCCAAAAGTTGAACCCTTGATACTTCGAACTTTCAACCATTTATAGGCTTTTTACAATGCTCTCGAACCCTCTGAGGCTCGAGATGTCTTAATCTATCCCCTCTGTCTTTTTAACTACTTGATACCATAACTAGACAAACATGAGCTCAGAGGTCTCTTTTTCTAACAACATAGTAACAAAATTCTGGTAATTTTGTCGTGTTGTCAGGTGGCTCGCTCATGCCAGCGACGTTCCATGACCATTTTTGTTGGTTCGGCTACACCATGCTGTTGTTTTTTTCCCTTTCGGCCATATATTACGTTATTTTAGTTCTTCTATCTGACTATCAAAAAATACTGACAGAGCCAACAAATTTCCTCCCCGGGTGACTAGTGGGAAGTGGGATACGGGGCCGTTGGATCGATATGATCAATGGACAGGATCATATCACAGAGATAGAGGAATTGATATCGCATCGGCGGATTTGGTAGTGAAAGGTGGTATTTCGGGCAAGATCACAAGAGGTAAGTGGTAATTCGGATTGGCACCCAATTCCACTCATTAAGTGACATGTAGCAGCGAGGAGGAGAGAGGAAACTACCTTATTGGGCAGGTATTCCTCTCGCTTATTACTCTCCCGAAATCATTGTGAACCATCGGATATGATCGAGGAAGATCGATGGTTGAGGATCATCATGCAAGTTTATTTGACCGGCTAAGCGACAACCATCGGATCAAGTTTAGATCAACACTCAAGAGATGATCATTAATCGTAGAGGTGAAGGGTTGGCGGACAATGCGATGGAATTGCGATATGTTGACGGGCGATTAAGCGATGTGCGATAGCCATTGGATCGATGAATGAAATGGACGGCGGAGATCAATCTGATTGGAGATCGGAGAATGGAGAGCACAGGGGAAAAGAGATGAACAAAGAGCGAACTCGCCAGTATTTATGAGCGTAGGTATATAATTTTTGAAGTTCGGCTTATGGCCAAAGCGGCGCAAGAGGAGACATGGAGAATCAGAGATAAAATAGGGGAGATTTATGTTAAAATAGCAGCAATGCACCTTAGGGCTAACACTGGCACCTTCTGAGGATGAAATCCTCCATGTGAGGTTTCAACAATTGCAGACTACTGCCTTTCCAATAACAACCAAAACAAACTTATCTCCTAGTGTTCCATTAGGCATGGAGTTTATTTGCATTATTAAAAAAAAATAAAAAATAAAAAATAAAACCTATTACAATATTAAGGCCTTAAAGCCTCATATGAAGTAAAGTTTCAAAAACCGCCCATTCACTGGGCCATCAAAAAAACCTTCCCCCTCCAGGTTGTGCAGAATGAACGTATTGTTCATCTGAACTTGAGCAATGAAAAATGGTCCCATCCATAAGGCATCAAATTTACCATGGTTACCCTTCTTTTCCTTCAATGCATCCCATTTGAGAACCCAATCACCAACCTGAAAATTGTCTATTTTTTCCTTTCTATCAAAGGTTTCTTTGATCTTTTGTTAATGAATTCTTGACTTCTCAACCAGTTGTTCTCTGATCTGCTGTAATTCAACCAAGTTACTCATTCTCCTTGCCATGTCGTTCTCTTCATCATGTTCTTCCTGCAAGAATTTGGCCATAGGGAGAATCAGTTGGATAGGAAAAAAAGCATCAGCACCATAAACTAGCTTAAATGGAGAATTTCCGATGGACTTCTTGTTGGTTACTCTATCAACCCATAGTGAAAACTTCAACTTGGAATCCCAGTTCTTTTTGTTGTCCTCCAATAATTTTTTGATTGTCCTTACAAGACTCTTGTTAGATGATTCTGCCAGGCCATTGCCTTGAGGATAATATGAGGTATAATGCACCAATTGAATGCCCATGGATTCACACATGTCCACCAAGTCTTCTACCCTAAAAGCTACTGCATTATCGGTGACTAGTTTGGTTGGGCAACCAAATCTAGTGAAAATATTCTCATTCAAGAACTTTATGATAACCTGATGATTGGCATTTTTAGTGGGTATAGCCTCAATCCATTTGGTGAAATAATCATTGGCTACCAAGATCCATTTGTGATAGCCACTGGAATGTGGATTGATCTCACCTATGAAGTCCAAGCCCCACTGTTGGAAGGGACCATTGGCGTGTATTGGCTTCAAGGGCAGATATTTTAGTTGCTGTCTTCCTGCAAACCTCTGACATTTGTCACAAGACTTCACAAAAGAAAACACATCAGCGAACAGAGTAGGCCAATAATACCCATCTCTCAGGATCTTGTGGGTTGTGGTTTTCCAATAATGATGCCCTCCACAGATGCTAGAATGGAACTAGTGCGTGCTTCCACAGATTGTCCTTTGTCTAGACATCTCAAGAGGAACCCTGATGGGTCTTTCCAATAAAATAGATTTTTATTAATGCAGAATTTGGCTGATCTGATCTTAATGGCCTAGGCTTGACTTGATCTAAGCCCTGGAGGGACTTCTAGCTTCTACAAAACATGAACTACACTGGAATACCATTCACAGGGGCTGGATTTTCAACCAAAGACTGATTTTGCTCTTGCTCTTTTGCTGCTTCCTCGATCCGCTCACCACTTGAATTTGAACCCATGCAATTGATGTCTAACAAACTGCAATTTTCCTCAGCCATAAGCTTATCCAAGCCCTGGGCTTTGACAAGGTTGGTGGGCTTCACCTCTATGTTGAACTCTATGAATTTTGCAATCCATTTAGCTCTCTTTCCATCAATATCTAGCTGAGTTAGAACATCTTTTACTTAGGCTGAAGGTACATATGCAACCACTTTGGAATGCAGAATATAAATTATGAATGCCTTTAAAGATTTTATGAGAGCATAAGCTTGTTTTTCAATAAGGTCATACCTTAGTTCAGCGTCCCTCAGAGTTTTGTTGAAAAAGGCCACAGGATGTTCTACACCTTCATCGTTTTTCTGCAATAGAACTGTTGCAAGTGTATCATAAGAGGAAAAAGAGAAGATATAAAACTCCCTGGTATAATTTGGGCTGATTAGAGTGGGAGCTTCCATGATATCTTGTTTGATGGCTTCAAAAGAGCTTCTTGCACCATCTATCCATTTTATTTTTGATCCTTTCTTCAGCATAGAAGTGATGTGCTTCACTAGCTCTACAAAATTTGTAATAAACCTCCTGACAAAGTTAATCTTTCCCAGGAAAGATTGAATGTCCCTTTTTGACCTGGGGATGGACAATGTTTGAATTGCTTGAACTCTTGCCAGATCAATCTTCACACCTTCAACAGAAACAATATGTCTCAAAAGTTTTCCTTCTTCTAGAGAAAACTGTGACTTCTTTGGGTTCACAGAAATTCCAAACCGTTTGCATTTTAGAAACACCTTCTTCCAATGTTACACATGGTCCTTATGATTGTTGGAAAAGACCGTTATGTCATCAAGGTAAATAAGGACAAACTTGTCCTTTTCTCCCACAAAGGTTATGTCCATGGCCCTCTGAAAAGTAGCCCTAGCATTCATCAGTCCAAAAGGCATATTGGAGTACATGAAAGTGCCCCAAGGAGTAGTGAAGGTGGCCTTTTCTTGATCTTCTGGATGTACAACAATCTGATTGTAATCTGAAAATCCATCTAAGAAAGACATAACTCTAGCCCTTGAAACTTTTTGCAGCAAGTGTTCCATCTTAGGCAGGGGGTAGTTGTCTTTTTTAGAGCATTTGTTGATATTCCTGAAGTCAACACAAAGCCTGATTTCTCCATTCTTCTTTCTTACTACCACAAGGTTAGCTATCTAATTTGAATACCTTAGGGGAACTATGATCTTGGCATCCAACAGCTTCTTGATTTCCTTTTCAATCAAAGGAAATAAGAGAGGGCTGGTAGATCTTAATTTCTGCTTAAAAGTGATGGTGTTCTTCTCTAGTGGAATCTTATGCTGGATGATTTTGGTGTCATAGGTCTTAAGATCATTGTACTCCCAAGCAAAAATATCAACACATTGTTTAATCAGGGTGCAATACTCAGAATTTTGGGTAGAAGACAAGTGAGTGGACCGATTTATGTACTTTGGATGGGCGGACTCCCTACATTATGTCTATGAACTGCAGACTCATTTTCTTTTTTGGCAGGCTTATAAGGTACATCATTGTGATCAAACAGCTTCTCTAGAGGCACCAATCCTTTGGGTATATGGTTACTAGACAGCTGAACAATGTTATCCTGACCAATCTCATCCTTTAGGTTGGACGGGTTGCATTCTTCAATGGTCTCGTTTTCTTGGTCAATGTGCATTTCAAAAAATTCATCAATGAATTGTGAAAACCTATTAATGTCATCATCATCTTCAAAAACTTTCCAGTATTTGACATTGACAGGCAGATATGGTCTATATTTCACCTGAACTTCATAAGTCAATTTAGGAGGCAAAGGAGGAATAAACATGCTGGCAGACACAACAAGGGAATCAGCAAGCTAGTTCTTCATTCTCGGGATGTAAGAAATGTTGAAACTATTAAAAGAACCCTTGAGCTTCCTTACCTCATCTTTGTATGCTTTCAGCCTTGGATGCTTTGCTTGGAAAGTTTTGTTCACCTGCTGAATGATAAGGTCTGTATCTCCAAACACCTTCAGACCTTTGATGCCCATTTCGTTAGCATCATTTAAGCCCAATATCAAGGCTTCGTACTCTACTATGTTATTTGTGACCTAAAAAGTTAACTTGAAAGATAAATGAATGCATTCTTGTGTGGGGGACACAAGGACTACACCTACCCCTACAGCTTCCTTAGAGCAAGCTCCATCAAAAAACTTGTCCCAAATTTGTGGGCCTTCTTCCTCTGTGATCTGGCAAACCGGTTTCCTAAGCTGCATGGAGGTCAACTGGGATTCTTCAATCTGAAGAATACAGGCTCCAAAATCAGTGTCGACGGCATAGATGGGATGATTAGTGGGATTCCTTTCATCACTGATGATATAAGACAACTAAGATTCTCTATATAATCTCCTACTCTCACCTCCAAAAACTGGGACAGCAGCATAAGATAGATCATTTTGCAATGTTCCACTTAGTCTCTTGATCGAACCTCTAGAAAGCAACATGCCAAACTTGGGGGGTACATCTGCTACCACAATATCCATCATTTTTCTCTTTATGGGCAGTTGAGACAAGGTGATGGCTAGGTCTTTGATCAATCCCAAACATTTCACTTTTCTAGAGTCAAAAGAAACCAGGGCATGATAAGGCTTGGTAATGTCAAGACCCAACTCATCCATGATAGCCTTGGGCATTAGATTATGGCTGGCTCCTGTGTCCAGAAGGCAGTTGTGAAGGATTTTGTCATGAATAGTCAAAGAGACATAGAAGGATGGGGATTTGTCATCACAATTTTCAATCATTGGGCTGAGAACCACAACGGGTTTGTCGTCTTGCAGAGTTATATAATTAGTGGAGGCTTGGATGGCTTTAGGCTCAAGGGCCTCGAGGATAGATCACTTGAAAGACTTATTCTTCACTAGTTTAATCATAGGTATAGGTATGCTTAGATTCTGAATTTCTGATTCAAAACTGAAAGGAGAAGGAGACTTGTCAAGGCCTCTTACCTTGTGAGCTGGGGCTTTGAGGATGATGGGATCAACTACCGGTCATTTTTTCTTTTTAGCTTGTTGTATTACAGGGACAACAACTCTCTAAATAGGAGTTTCCTTGGAATTATTCATCTTCAACCTCAGATCATATCTGTGTTGATCATCAGTTCGCAAAACAGCTCCACCATCCCACTCTTGCCTGATCTGGTCATTGAATAATGACTTTTCATACGCAGCTGAGGTCAAAAAGGAGGCACTGCCTTTGTCTTCCAGACAATGGATCTCATCATCTTCTTCAAACTGCTCTTCTTCCATGACTACATTCTGGAAAGGGGACTTCACCCTTTGGTCTTCATTGGCATCTTTGCTTCTTTGCAGAATCTGCAACTGCTCATTAGCTCTTCTATATGGATTTGGATTTCTAAGAGCAAAGGTATTAGGAACTCTTCCTTTCCCAAGGTGCTACTCAACCTTTAATTTGGAGATTTCAGAGGCTAATGACTCTATCATCTTGGTCATTTTATCTATCTTGGGATCTAAATATGATGAAGATTCGCCCCTCTATCTCCTTCTATCAACATTCTTCTTGAGCTTCTCTGCAGCCATGATGTTCGATTCTACTTCCAAGGTTGCATCCTGCATATTAGCCAAGGTAGCACATCATCTCTCCCTCAACAATAAACAGAAGTAAAAATCAAAGGCACTGGCATAGGTGATTTTAGCAGAGGTAGTGGTGGGTTTTACTTCAGTTCGTATCTTGTTGTACATGCGATTAAACCTCTTATTAAAATCAGACAACAACTCACCATTTCCCCTCTTTAAGTTCCCAAACTCGGTGTGGTAGTAGAGTAGATCCTTATTATCCCCCCAATGCTTTAGGAATGCATCATCTAAAGCCTCAATATCTGCTATAGACCTTGGGGTCAATTCTCTGAACCATTTCTTAGCCTCTCCATCTAGACTTTGGACAAAGACCCTCATCCATACATCATATTCACTAATGTCCAGGTTATCGACATAGTTATAGAATGATTCAAGATGTTTCTCAACTGTAGCACCTTCAGTCCCAATGAACTTAGGCCTATACTTTTGATATTCTCCAGTAGGCACAGCGTTCAAAGGAGTGGGCAGTACCAAAGGTCCATACCCAGCAGCTATGATTCTTTACATTTTGGTGGGTGCTGCCATAGTTGTTGTGGCTATAAGGGCACTGGAAGTCTAAACAATAGAGGGTTGAGGAGTGATTGATAAGACTAAAGGAGTATGATGGATAGGAGGAGAGGCTTCCTTTGGGCATACAACTAAAGGAGAACCTAAAGAATAAGAAGCTCTATGAATCTCTGAGATTTTTTCTTCACTGCTAGTATTAGATGCTATACTTTCAACATGTATTTGTTATATTACAGGATTTTCTTGAAGAGATATAGAATATTGATTAAAGCTACCTGAACCTAATGCTCCTTTCTACAACGTCTTTCTTTCTTTGATGATTTTTTTCAGGGTCAAGTACTGGGTCAGCTCGTGGCTCCTGAGGATTTCTCCGAGTATGCCTCACAAACTGAGTCAGAACTATGGAGTGGAGTCGCCAAGAGGTTCGTCCTCCAGTAGAGTCGCCAGATAGATGATTAAAACCCAAATAATGTCCAAACTTTTTCTATCATCAAAGTTGGATCTGTCATCCCCCAAGGAAGTTGAGCTTCAATCTCTTCTCCTGGCAACGGCACCAATTATGTTATCACTCCAGGAAACTCTCCTAGGTTGTAGCTCGGAGATGCTTGGTAACATATAAATCTTCAATATTGTTCCTTGAACTATTGGAATGGATTGGGGTTTGGATCAAGTCAGATAACTGTTTCGACTCTGTTTTCACTCAAGACATGCATGAACACCCTTAGATTTACAAGGCTTTCGACCACTAATGCTCAATAGTTTACAGATTCAATGAATAAATGGAGAATCCTGACTGTACTAGCAGATGCATACATAAACACATACAAATGGCTAGCTACATAAAGTAAATGAAGCTTACAAATCTAATTTATCAACGCAGAGATAAGATGACAGTTATCTGGTATTTGACATAGAAGAAAACATGAATAACCTATTCAAATGCAAGCTTAGAACAAAGGAGAAAATGGCGATTGAACATGTAACAGCGAAAGAAGCTTGTATTACTGGAATGAAGATGAGACGTTGGGAGGAATAGAGTATCCACAGTCTCTAAAAGTTGAACCCTTGATACTTCGAACTTTCAACCATTTATAGGCTTTTTACAATGCTCTCGAACCCTCTGAGACTCGAGATGTCTTAATCTGTCCCCTTTGTCTTTTTAACTACTTGATGCCATAACTAGACAAACATGAACTTAGAGGTCTCTTTTTCTAACAACATAGTAACCAAATTCTGGTAATTTTGCCATGCTGTCAGGTGCCTCGCTCGTTCCAGCGACATTCCATGACCGTTTATGTTGGTTCGGCTGCACCGTGCTGTTGTTTTTTCCCCTTTCGGCCATATATTCCATTATTTCAGTTCACCTGTTTGACTGTCAAAAAATACTAACAAAGCCAACAAATTTCCTCCCCGGGTGACTGTGGGAAGTGGGATACGGGGCCGTTGGATCGATATGATCAATGGACAGGATCATATCACAAATATAGAGGAATTGATATTGCATCAACGGATTTGGAAGCAAAAGGTGGTATTTCGAGCGAGATCACAAGAGGTAAGTGGTAATTCGGATTGGCACCCGATTCCACTCAATAAGTGACACATAGCAGCGAGGAGGAGAGAGGAAACCGCCTTATCGGGTGGATATTCCTCTCACTTTTTGCTAACCCGAAATCATTGTGAACCATCGGATATGATGGAGGAAGATCGATGGTTGAGGAATATCGTGCAAGTTGATTTGATCAACTAAGCGACAACCGTCGGATCGAATTTAGATCAACGGTCAAGATCTTATCGTTAATCGTAGAGGTGCAGGGTTGGCAGACAGTGCAATGGAATTATGCTATGTCGGTGGGCGATTAAGTGATGCGCGATAGCCGTTGGATCGGCGAATGAAATGGACGGCAAAGGTCGATCTAATCGAAGATCGGAGAATGGAGAGCGCAGCGGAAAAGAGATGAACAAAGAGCGGACCTGCCAGTATTTACTAGCACATGTGTATAATTTTTGAAGTCTGACTTATGGCCAAAACGGAGCAAGAGGAGACATGGAGCATCAGAGATAAAATAGGGGAGATTTTCGTTAAAATAGTAGCAGTGCACCTCAGGGCTGACAGGGCCTAGTATGAAAATTTGATGAAACGAGGCCTTCATGTGTATTGTTGTGTACTAAGAGCATCTAGTCTGAAAATTTATGAAATGTGGTCCCTGGAGGAAGAGAGAAGGTTGTAGACTTCTATAGGTCGACGCCTATGTACTGGTAAACATATTGGCCAGTAAAAGAGCCAGGGGGTTGGAGCTCCCTTCCAGTAGCAGTTGGAAAATGAGTGAAGGTTGGAGCCTTCTATAGGTCGGCGCCTATGTACTAGTAAACAGATCAGCCAGTACAAGAGCTAGGGGTTGTAGCTCCCTTCCAGTAGAAGCTGGAGAATGAGATAATGTTGTAGCCTTCTGCAGCTGGGTGCCTGCGTACTAGTATAAGTCTGCAACAGTACAAGATTGTAAACAGGTTTTTCTTATACTAAAAGAAGACAGCAACAGGTGGTTTTTGTCTCACATTGGGTTTCCACCTTAAATCTTGGTTTTCATGTGTGTTTATTAGGTGTGATGGTTTGTTCTGTTATTACTGCACATGGTTACTGTTTATATGGCTAATGAAGTACTGATGCACTGATTAAATATCAACATATGATGAATTAACTGAATCATAAGTTTGCTAGATATACACTGGTTGCCTTAAATACAGTTGTGTGTACACGCGAATTACCTTCATTGAAGTAGCATATATAAATTAGAGTGTGAAAAAAAAAAGTTATTGATTTGACTAATATGATTTACTCCCCCCTTTCCCCCTGTCCCCCTTTCTCAGTGTTTTTTTGGATTAATGAACCAATCTATTTCCTATATACAATGTATCTATAGATCATAAGTGTTGTCTCCAATATCCTATAAATCATTTGAGACACACCATTTTAGATGTGCCTAGGCATGTCTTGAAGCAATCCAAGGTTGTCTTTGGGAAATACAACAAAACCCACCATGTTACTTGCTCTTAAGCCACCATTTAGACTTGACACTTACCCACCTTGCCTCGCATTTAAAGCCCTCTATTCGTTTTCTTGTTCAATAAACTCCCAATTAAAGCAAAAGAACACAACGACCTCACCAAAATCAATTGCATCCTCCTACCATCCCTATTATAAATTATTTTACTTTATATATACATGATATATTTTTTTCTCTCTTGCCATTGACACTTTATAATTATTTATTTATATACTTTTTAAAAATTGGTATTATAGTAATCTTACCATATTTTATATTCCAAAAATTTGTCATTAAATTTGGAAAATACTTGTTAATATAATTGGAATATTTTATTGTAAAGTTATCATGAAATTAGTGAATATTTCTGTTACTTATAAATACTGTTATTACTAGTAAGAGATTTAATTTGTAATTCAATTTTCATATTTACAAAAACAAAATACTTATTTATAAATTAATATTTTTAATAAAATTAAAATAAAATTAGTTAGTTTTGTTATTTTATTATTAAAATAAATGTTGTAAAAAAAATCTCAAACTTTAATATTTTTAAAAGTTAGAAACTCCACTTTTTTATTTAAAAAATTAATAATAATCCTGAGATTTGAATAAATAGTGTTAAGAAAAATAGTCAGAAACAAAACCTTCAAATAATTAAATTGTACATTAGTCATGACTTTATTGAGATAAAGCTTGAGCATATTTAAGCCATAGACATTCACCACATGGCTAAAAATCCAAATAAAATGTGAGTGGTTTTTAGTGTGATTTTTTGAAGTTTTTACTAAAGTTTTTATAATTTAATTTTTTTTTAATTTAATAGAATTTAGAAGGAATTTATTGAAATCACAAGTTTGAAAGTAATTTTTGCATAATTGACGAAAGCTGACACACAGTTTACGGAATATTTCCAGAGTGTTCAATCTATATACAGTCAAAAAAACAATTTAAATAACACAAATCATAATTTCACCTCAAATTTCTCTACGAGATTCAATACCAAAAAATCCTTAAAATAACACTAAAAACAATTAAATAAACAAATCACCACATGGTTAAAGCTGAGACACAGTTTACGGAATCTAAATAAAAAGTCGCCATCTGACTGAACTTGAGACAGTTTCGATAATCTCGAGAAAATACAAATCACGATATGAGTTAGGAAAATCGTAAAACAAACGTGTTAATTGAGATTTCTTCACAGATGGGAATTTGACAGCCCCTGTATTCCACTTTGGGATAGAATAGAATGACAGAGTACCTCACAGACTCTTAAAAAATAAATAGCAACGATTGTCACTCTCTCCGACAGCACAATGCTAGACATTTTGCAATGTGCATATGTTGTGGAATATACAGTCTTTTCAGACAAAAAATTATTAGGAATATACAGTATATATTCAGACAAAAATTCTTAATTAAGAGCATAATTTAACTATTTTATATTTTATTTTTGTTTATACATGTATTTATATTTTAATTTTGTCAAAATGGATTACAATCATAACTTTGAGCTGTATAATTTATTGCGATTTTAATATTAAAAGTTTTGCAGAATATTAAATTTATGTATATATTTGAAAATATAATTTCCAATCATTTAGAAACCTTGCACTCAAAAGAATGGACTTGGATTTGTCACATTCGTACCATTATCATGTTGCTAAGCTTTTTATGTATTATTTTGATGAAGTGTGTGGTAGGTTGTGAGTTTTGTTGTACTTTTAGGTCTTAATTTATGTTTTTTTTTTAGACCATAATCCCCAGAATCAGTGATGTTGAAGATAATGGAGAATAACCTAGAATAAGTAGAATTGGTTCACGTAATTTCAGAATAGGAATTAGTTTCTATTTCTTAAGATATTGTTCTAACTTCCCTAAAACCATAAAAATAATGGAAAATATCCTAGAATAGGTAGAATTGGTTCACGTAACCTCGGGATAGGAATTAATTTCTATTTCTTAGGATGTTGTTCTAACTTTCCTAAAACCAAGTTTTCTATTTAATGTGTAATGTGCATGAACAATGCAAAGCGTTTTCTTGGTTCAGACTCTCTTTCGTAAAGCTGACCAGTGGGTTTTAATTTTATTAATACAAACATTGTCATTTTTAACATGATATCAGAGCGTCAGGGCTAAGGAACCTGTACGATGGCTGGTGGGTGGTTCTTTGAACCGAGATCATCGCAGTTGTAAAGCAGATAACTGCAATGATTCCGAAATCATCGCTGGTTTTGAGTGTACCTCTACGACGAGTGCACTATAGCAACTTCGCGCGGATTTTCTAACTTTTTTCGTCACAGGAAAGACATGTACAGCTGCAACGACGTCGCAGAAACAATAGGCACTTCTGCAACAATCGTGTAAGCCAAAAACAAGGTTGTAGCTGCGAGGGGAAGCCCAGAACAAGGCTATAGCTGTCAGAGACGCTGCATGGGGAAGCCAATAACAAGGTTGTAGCTAACAACAGAAGGTTGTCTGGAGGCTGAAAAGAAAGCCACGGTGCTCTGCGCATGTGCTGCGAGATCAAACAACATTGAAGAGCAGTGATTTGTCTCTATCACAGATCCAGAGTAAATTTAACATCTTTTACGTGTCGAAATTTTTCTTCTAAATCGCCAAGATGAATAACAATATATTTGAAGCATGCATGAACGAGCATAACAAGCTCGATGGTTCCAATTATGCAAATTGGAAGTTCAAGATGCAGACTCTGCTAGAAGCGCGGAGTGCTTGGACGATTGTGAATAGAGATGAGTTGAGACCCACGGTTAGATCAACATTGGTCCCAGATTGGGAGAAACGAGAAAGTAGAGCAAAGACAATGTTAAAGATGTCGGTGAAAGACTGCATTATACCGCACATCAGAGAAAGTAAGTCAGCTAACGAAATTTATGGAATTCTGAAAGAATTGTACGATATCAAGAATTCAAATCGTCTTCTGTTCCACAAGAGTAAGATTCTATCTATAAAGATGGAGGAGAATGAAATAATTGCTTCATTCGTAGCAAGGATCAAGGATCTGAAAACCAAATTATCAGACATTGGTCATACAATAGATGATACAGATCTTGTTACCATTACAATGAATGGTGTCACTAATGACTATCAAATGTTCATCACTGGGATAAATGCCAGAGAAAAGATCCCGCATTTTGAAGAGCTGACAAGTATACTAATGCAGGGAGAAGAGAGGAGATCAACTTTGAAGCCCTAGAGTACCGATCTTGCATTGATGGCAGGGAAAAACTTCTACAAAGGGAAAGGGAGTCCACAACAGCAAAATGGAGCAAATTCACAGAAACGGCCAAATCTGACCCAAGGTATGCATCCAAATAAAAACTAATCTGAAACTAAATGTTTTTATTGCGGAAAATTGGGTCATATTGCCAGGGAGTGTAGGAAAAATAAATATCATAAAGAACAGCGGAAGCCAAAAAGACATGCAGGTCATCTCACGAACGGTGATCAGGTGCAGAATTTAAGATTGTTCATGGCAGATTGTGATTAAAATGTTGATGCAGACATCTGGTATGTAGATTCAGGAGTGTCAACACACATGACAGGGAATAAGCACTGGCTAGAGGATTTTAAAGAGATCAACGAAGGCGCACAGAGTTACTTAGGTGATGACAGTAGTCATCAAATCAAAGGATGTGGGAAAATTTCTGTGATTCTACCTGATGGTAATATCAAACAAATTTATAATGTAATGTATGTGCCTGGCATAACAAAGAACTTGATTTCTGTATCTATGATTACAGATCAAGATTTGAAAGTTGAATTCTTAAAATCTAACTGCTACATTAAAGATTGCTATAGGAATCCGAATAGGAGGACTGTACAAGTTGGATGTGAGACCTGCACCGGTTCGAGCATTGACATCGACGAGCCTGACTATAGAAGAGCTTTGACATCAGAGATTCGGCCACATCAACTACAATGATTTGTTGTTACTACAAAGGAAGGAAATGGTAAGAGATTTTCCTATGCTAAAACAAGTACATAATGATTGTAATGCTTGTACTTTAAGAAAAATATATAGAGAATAATTCCCTGTTAGAGTAAAAAAGAAACAGAGGGATACATTGGAGTTAGTGCACACAGACCTTTGTGGTCCCATGCAGACAAAATCATTAGGAGGTGCACTGTATTTTCTTCTATCTTGGGTGTATTTCTTAAGTAAGAAGAGTCATACATTCAAATACTTTAAGCAGTGTAAAAATATGATTGAAAGACAAACAAAGAAACAGATAAAAATTCTTCGTTCTGATCAAGGGGGAGAATACAAAAAAGATGAGCTTATCAGATATTGTAAAGATCATGGAATTTTGCAGCAATTCACAGTACCCCATACTCCACAGCAGAATGGAGTGACAGAAAGAAAGAACAGAACACTGGTGGAATGTGCTAGAAGTATGCTGAAAGGTAAGAATCTTTAGAATGGTTTTTGGGCTAAAGCAGTTAATACTGCAGTTTATCTAAAAAATAGGAGTCCTACGAGAAGTCTTGAGTCTAAAACTCCTTTTGAAGCATTATATGGATATAAGCCTGCAGTAAAACACTTACGAATATTTGGATGCACAGCGTTTGCCCATATACCAAAGGAAGATAGAAGAAAATTACACTCAAAAGCCATCAGATGTACTTTTATAATGTATTGTTCATCATATAAAGCATACAGATTATTTAACCCCTCTACTCACAAGATCTTTGTTAGTAGAGATGTTAAATTCCATGAGCAGAATAATAAAGAACCTGATGAGCACTATGATGGATGGGACATTCTGTACTTTGAGGAAGAAGAAGCAGAGAACAATCAGGGTCAGCAGCAAACAAAGGCAGAGGATGAACAACTACAACAGCAACAGGAAGAAAAAGTAACTGATGATCAAATAAAGTTTGAAATCACTACCCCACCACTCAGGAGATCAGGTAGGAAAGCTCAAATGCTTGCAAGATATAAGGAAAATGCTTTTATAACTAGTATGATGAATGTAGTTGAACCATCTAGTTATAAAGAAGCAAATGAAAGTAGTGAATGGAAAACAACGATGTAACATGAATATGGTTCAATAATCAGAAATAACACTTGGGAATTGGTTGAACTTCCTACAGGAAAACAAACCATAGGTTGTAAATGGTTATATAAACCGAAAATTAATGCAGATGGAACTACAAAAAACTGAAAGCTAGGTTGGTTGCAAAGGGGTACTCACAAAAAGAAGGGATAGAGTATGAGGAAACCTTCACCCCTGTAGCTAAATTGAACGCAATCGGAATGTTAATCACTTTAGCTACTAAGAAACATTGGATGTTGCACCAACTAGATGTAACCTCTGCATTTTTGAATGGAGAACTGAAAAAAGAGATTTATCTAGAGCAACCGAAAGGGTTTGTCCAAAAATGAAAAAAACATTTAGTCTGTAGATTGAAGAAAGTACTTTATGGATAAAACAAACTCCCAGGTCATGGTATGAGAAAATTGATTCATGAAAATTGATTCATTTTTTCTACAAGCTGGCTATAATAGAAGCAAGAATGACCCTAATCTTTACACCATGAAAGATGAACAAAGGTGCATAGTGCTAATTTCATTATATGTAGATGATTTGATAATTACAAGTGATGTTATATATCTAATTGATGAAATCAAGCAACAAATGTCATAGAGGTTTGAGATGAAGCATCTCAATGAACTCAGATATTGTTTAGGTCTTGAAATCAGGAGAGATTCAGGTCAAACATTTCTATCCCAAGCAAAGTATGTTAAAACCCTATTAGAAAAGTTTAGAATGGATCAGTGTATGCCTGCACCGGTACCATTGCAGCAGAACATCAAATTGCAGTGTGAGGATGGCTCAAAAGCGGAAGATGCAACACTTTACAGACCGCTGGTTGGGAGTTTGATCTACCTAACCACCACTAGACTTGATTTGGCTTATGCAGTCAGCGTGTTAAGCCAATTTATGTCTAAGCCCCTTGAAAGCCATTGCAACGCAGCAAAAAAATGTTTTGAGGTATCTACAAGGCACTGTAGATTATGGAATTATTTACACTAACTCTTCTGATGTTAGATTGGCAGGGTTTGCAGATTCAAATTGGGCAGGAAATGTAGATGATCGCAGATCTATAATAGGTTATGCATTCAATCTTGGATCTGGGGTGATCACATGGAGCAGCAAAAAGCAGAACACAGTCTCCTTGTCCTCAACAGAAGCAGAGTATCAAGCCATGTGTGCAACAACATGTGAGGCAGTTTGGTTGCGGAGACTTCTCCAGGATGTTGGGGAAGAACAGACAGTCGCAACAACAATCAGATGCGACAATCAAAGTTCAATCAAGCTTGCCAACGATCCGGTGTTTCACAAAAACACTCAACATATTGATACTCAATTCCATTTTGTCAGGGAGAAAGTGCAATCTAAAGAAATTCATCTGGAATATTGTAGTACATGTGATAATGTTGCGGACATTTTCACTAAGCCTCTTGTAAAAGTTAAGTTTCAAATGTTTAGGGAGATGTTAGGCATATATGTGAACCCATTCTCCATTAAGGGAGAGTGTTGAAGATAATGGACAATATCCTAGAATAAGTAGAATTGGTTCACGTAACCTCAAGATAAGGATTAGTTTCTATTTCTTAAGATGTTGTTCTAACTTTCCTAAAACCATGTTTTCTATTTAATGTGTAATGTGCATGAACAATGTAGAGCGTTCTGCAGAGCCAAACTCTCCTGGTTCAGACTCTCTTTCGTAGAGCTGACCAATGGGTTTTATTTTTATCAATACAAACATTGCCATTTTTATCAAGCGAGGCTACACTGGAGACTTTGATTCATAAACCAATATTGGACTGATGTGCTTTACAGACTAAATAATGATTCACTGTAAATGCAGAACCATGAAAGATGGCAAAACCCATCACAACCATTTGATATGAACATGATAATTGAGTTCCAAATTCTGAATCTAGAGTCTTGCAGAGACATGACTATGCACCTTCACAGAAAAACAAGAACCATAAAACATGGCAGAAACTATGACACCCTTCATTTCGCATTTGATATGGCCATGATAATTGAGTTCCAAATTTTGAAACTACAGAATCTTACAGAGACACGACTGTGCAGGTTCACAGGAAAACAAGAGCATCACACCTATCTGAAGGTCATATACATTATTATTGACAGAGAAAGCTAAATTCAAATTAGACTGACTTGACAAGACCATCAAGAACTGAATATGTTCCCCCACACAATAGAACCATTTGTAGGAACTAACAGCCTACAACCAGGCTGGATTCTTCAAAGGAGAGACAACGGCTTTAATCTGTAAGTAGTTATTGAGACTGTAGATACCCTTCTCTCTTCCAGTGCCACTCATTTTATGCCACCAAAAGGTATACCAGCATCAAAAATGTCAAAGCAATTAACCCAAACTGTTCCGACACGTAATGCCCGAGTAAGAGTGTTTGCGGTCTCTATATTCTTTGTAAACACTCCTGCTGCCAACCCATAACGAGTAGCATTTGCCCGCTTTATTACTTCGTCTATAGTTCTGTACAAGATAGCAGCAAATAGTATCCACCAAAAATACAGTTCTTAAATCAAAATTCAAACAGACATTGTGAAATCAATATCTTCAGAATCAATTCAGCCATCATCTATACTTACTTGAATTTTATAATTGACTGTACTGGACCAAATATTTCGTCAGTAGCTATGGCCATGTCATCCTGTTTTTGTCACATAAACAGAGGTAAGATAAGTACTGCAACCCCATTCATGTTAAGCAGTAAAGGAAAATTTGTGCTCGAACTGACAATACCCTCACTCCTATTACTTGTGTCTAGTTCCACCAGTTAAAGGTAGTAGCAAACAAATCCATAATAATGTCATCTCGAATATATGTGGATTTCAGTCATCTTTGAGAGTTAAAATCCAGTTTAGAGTGGAAAAGAAGAACCAAACCAGTAAAAAGTAAGCATTTTCATAACTAATTGGGGAAAGATTTGCGGAATTGCAATTATCCCCAAAATGTTATTCCCATACCTTAACTTCTAAGAAAATGGTAGGCATAATATAGAAGCCCTTGGTACCAATTTGGTCGCCCCCTGTTACAAGTTTTGCACCACTCTCCCTCCCAGCCTTGATATAACTCATAACCTTGTTAAACTGATCCTGGTCAATCTGCGGCGTTTCAAAAGAAATTCTCAACAATATCAAAATAAGGCCACCGAGAACATGATGACACTTCAGATTTAAAAAAGAATACTTTCTACAAGCAAAACATCCTTTGAATAGCTCAATACTTCCCAACATGCTAGTAGTAAAGTAGTCATGCTTTTGTCATTTATGGAAGGAGGACTTCACAAATCGAGCTTTGTCAATTACCAACTGGAGAACGTAGTAAAGAATGACAAAATGGTTCTGATGGGCATTAACATGGTGCAAGTGCAATGCAAATTCAAGGACAAAGGACCAGTCAAGGTCTCAATTTAAGAGTTAATCTGCGGGTCCTGCAACAGCCAACTTATAAATAGACCAAGAAACTTGTGTGGCAGGGACCACCAGCAATTATACATCAAAGTGCTCAACATTTTCTTCACAAGATAGCATTTCCTAGAACATTTTCAGACAACAAGCTCCCTTCTCAAGTGTAGTGACCTATATTTCTCTTTTTGCAGTGAACCATGATACCCCTCAAAGCACAAATAAGAAGCTGACTTTCTTATTCAAAAGGACCCATTTATGCATCAGGCATTTGATTATCACGCTTTCAGTTGCCTATTAGTTACATGCAGACAAGCAACTTTTCTCTGTTTTCTCTATTTTTGCATTAATATAGGTATTCAATGCTTAAGTAATGACCAAAAAACAGCATACCTGAGGACCTTGCTCAACACCTTTTCTAAAAGGATCACCGACAACCCGACTTAAACACCGCGCTTTTGCTTTTTCTACAAACTCATCATGGATACTCTCATGTACAAAGGTTCGTGACCCGGCACAGCAGCATTGACCCTGCAGAAAGAGCAGCGGCTTGATTAACATGTTACAATATTGAGTGCCATGCAGATTAAATACTTGAGAGATTCAACTCCTTGCCTGATTGAAAAATAATGCAAAGTGAGCGAGCTCCACGGCTTGATCGACATCAGCATCTTCGCATACAATAAAAGGGGACTTTCCTCCAAGTTCCAATGTCACTGGCTTAAGGTTGCTCTTGGAAGCTAACTCTAGCACTGCTTGACCAGTAGCAGTTGAACCTGTAAAAGCAACCTGGACGAAAGAAGGCCTGAATAAGTGAACTTCATACAATAGTAAGGTTATTCTACCATGCGTAGGAATGATATCAACGATGGATGCAAATAGAACTCTCAAAAAGAAGAGAGGAGTATTCAAATTGATGAAAGTTTCACATTGCCTCGTAGTGCCTACACAACTAAGAATGTATATGAAAATAATATAATTATTCTTAAAAATGATGGCATTAACGAACCGGTCATGAACTTGTCTCTTGATATGAAAATCAAGACAAAAAACTTATAGAAACAGTGTCATGGTAATTTACAGTATTAAATGATACAGCGGGATCAGAACATGTCTTTCTCGTAACTATCAATAGGTGGCTTCCCTTTCTAAAAGGCCTTTATTATGTTCTGGAAGAAAACAAGCTGAATCAATTTTTGTTGCAATGGGAACCACGTAAACTCTATGTACAAGTGACTAGGACAAGGTTTGTTCAACAACGACTTAAGGTTTTGGAAACATTTAAGAATAACTACAATAATGTGCCTTTGGCTTTCCTCCGCATACATGCCACACATCCACTGCAATTAATTTAATGCTGTATGATTTGTATGTCCACTCATAGATAACCCAACTGCTATAAAACAGAGGCCCTTAATCCTCAATAGCAAAACCTGCACAATGATTCCCTATAAACTGTAACTCCATTGCACTCTGCTGGAATCGAAGAATCATGCATGACTTACCTGGGAAATATCCTTTATAGACTAGATAGACATAAATGTAGAGACTTAAACAAAACACACAGTTCATTATTCTCCATGGCTGTTCATGATCCAAACTCTACAGCTTCTACTTCAATAAGAATCGACACAGTTATGCTTTTCCTATGGCTCTTCTGGCATGCCATATAAGCTTCCCTTATAACCTGAAATAGTCTTCTTCGATTAACATCCACAAAGGATTAACCAACAACCTGAATTTCTTACTTTTAATTGATACAACAAAGTCATAGTCTTTCTGCTAACACCCATAAAGGATTCTTAATAATATACTAGAGAACAAACATCCTAACTTTCTTGCTATCAACATTAAAGCATAGTCACAATATTATCTATTGAGAAGCCAGGATAACTTAAAGATAATGAGCAGAGATATATTCAAACAAGTCATTCTAGAATCTAAGCCACAGATCCTTGGCAAAAAAAATACAGTTATGAGATAAATTTAATGTGAATTTTTTGAGCTATTCTAGATTTTTATAAATGTTAAAATACATATAATATTCTCGCAGACCTTATCAATATCCATGTGTCTTGCAATTGCAGCTCCCGCAGTTGGACCATATCCTGAAACGACATTCAGAACTCCTGGAGGCAGTCCAGCCTGCAAAAAGAATTCAAATTATTTAAGTCACCAGCAAAAGTCAAATTCTAGCATATAGTAGGAATTGTTTTCTTAATTTCTGAAATAATTCAGCTGGCACACTTAACTAAACAAAATTAACATTTATAAGAGACTCCATATTGTGATTGTTCTGAGACTCCATCTTATTATTAAACTAATCATATCCATCTTTCAAACCATGTACTTCCCTTTTGCCCATTTAATTAAAAATAACTGGCTATCATATTTGATTTAAGACATTTGTATCGAACTTAGTAATGCTTAACATCGTGTCCATGTAATTTAGCCAAACATGAAATATATCAGGAAAAATTTATAATTGTATAAGTACTTCCTAAGAGATTTACACAAATGATGAAAAATGCACCTACTGTTTTCACTTGACTGACAGAGGGCTTACTACTAAAGGAAAAGTATTCAAGGTTACTGGTAAAGATGCCGATATACTGGAACCCTGCATATTAGAAATCAGGAAAAGTAGGGACTACTGTTGACAGAATCATAAGATACCCTGGAAGAAAACATTTTCAAATTTCACTCCTCAGTAGCATCACAATGTACACTTTCTATTTTCAATACACTGAACGTGAAAACTGACAACTTAGTATGCTTCATGTTTCGGTGACACTATGCCTCACAGAGTTCTTTTTTTTCTTTCTGAAATGTTTTCTGATAGCAGTGATGACCATTTAGCACCACTGAAAGACCATTTTCAAACAATATATGGAATCCTGAGTTAGAAAACCTTAAGAATAGGACTCCAAAGAAAGCAGAAGTTGCACTTGTATGAGATTAAAAAAAATTATTCACCATGAAGATGAGAATTCTATGTACTAGAGCATACCTCATGGAAAAGTTTTGCTGCATAAAGAGCTGTTAATGGTGTCTGCTCAGCACTCTTTAATACAATACTGTTCCCACAAGCTAGTGCAGGACCAACTTTCCAAGCAAACATAAGTAGTGGAAAATTCCAAGGGATGATTTGACCTGCAACTCCAATAGGCTCATGTAATGTTTGACAATGATAAGGTCCATCAGCTGGAACTGTAAGGCCATGTATTTTATCTGCCCACCCTGTAAAATATTTCAAATAGTACAGATGAGAATTCTACTCTCTTCAGTGAAAAAAAAAGCAGCAAGGAACTAAAACAAGTAAATAATTTAAATAAAGCTTGCTACAGTTTCATGGAGTTTAAACCACACCATTACGGAATAATATTAAGTCACCTCATCAACACAGGATTTGAGCATCTACCTGCATAGTAACGAAATAGCCGCACTGCCATTGGCACTTCAACCAAGGCTGCTTGCTCATAAGGCTTCCCATTGTCCCATGTTTCCAAGGCTGCAATCTCGTCATTATGCTTTTCAAGCAAGTCAGCGAACCGGAGCATAATACATGATCTCTCCTGAGGCATCACAATTTTAATAAAGGCATTGTTAGAAAGTGCTTTCCCTTCTTCCCCAAATTGGTATAAGATAGAAATCAATGAAAATCTTGAAGAAGCGAGAACACGCATTGGATGCTGTATTCCTCAAACACTTTAAATCCTCCTTTCAATCTCTCTTGTTCTTCATAGCATGCATTTCCATTCACATCAACAGGATGAAAACATGAAACTGACATTCTTTGAAGTAACAAAAAGGAAATTACATAAGCAGTCATTTTCGGCCATGGGCCCTCGTCAAAGGCTTTTCGTGCAGCCTTTACAGCCCTGTCCACGTCTTCTGCATCACCTTCAGCCACATTGACAATCAAATCCCCTGTTCTGGGATCCAATGTTGGAAATGTTTTTCCTGTAGCACAACCAAAACTTGTTATTACCATAGTTTGGGATTAGATGGAAAAGAACATTCTAGCTTCTTTGCAAATTAAACTTTCATGACACAAATTCTGTGCATCTTCATTATAGCATGGCCCTTATGTCAAATAAGCTAGACTATGCCACAGTCAATTTTAACAGAACATGTATATAAAGGGAAGGAGATGCTTGATCTGAAGAAATCTGTTCAAGATGGGAGAAGATAGAAGGATAGAAATTGCATTGAAAGAAAATCAAACTTCATCCAGCAATAACAACTATTCAAAGATTATATGGTTGAAAACCAGAAAGCCTTGGGCTTTGGCTCTAAAAGTTCACCGAAATTTTGTAGTTATATTTAAATGAATTGGGTAGACCTTTGATCCTTGAAACTTACCAGAAGCCGCATTAACAAATTTTCCATCGATAAGAAGCTGTGTATACTTTACTTGGACAGGTGGTGCTATAGGTTCTTCCAAAGCACTTGCGGCTGTTCCTAAACTTCGAATCCCAGTATTCTTTATGGATGCTTCTTGTGATAAAGCTACACGAACCATAGGAAAGAGAAAATTTTAGAAGCATACCTGGCATAAGGTATTGCACAAATTTATACAACATACATCACAGAGAATACGATATCATGCCATTGACAAACTATTCAAAACTCGCATCTTTTTAATTTTTAAGATTTAATCCATCCGCTAAATTTATAGCACAACAAAATATTATTTTAGTAGGTGAGTCCGTAAGCACACCCCATTGTCATGTGCAAGACCTGAAACAAAATGTTGAAGCATTAAAAACAGTTCAAAATGGAAGTGTCATATTAGATACGTGAAGAAAGACTCTTTCTAGACAGCTTTGACGGAAGAGATTGATGACCATCTATAAAACAGTTCGGTAGGAATGCTTTCCCACCCAGTAAATTAATGAAGAGATTCAATCACCAGCGTAGATAACACTTCAACAGAGCCCTTAGCCACCAAACTATATTTTGTTTGATCGCCAATAAGAAATCGAAGTTGCTATTTTGAGCCACCGTCTCTTTTTCCAACATAGTTGTTTTCCAAATCTTAACTAAATCAATATCCAGAATCATCCCAATCACGGATCCAGTATTTCAGCCATGGACTTGAGTTCATCATAGCAAGGAATGTTAAGACGTTTGTTGCTTATAATTTATGATGGCTTATAAAGCTCTGACTACATCTATAGCACACAGTCCTTAAGCTCTGACTACATCTATAGCACACAGTCCTTGTTCCTTTCAAACCACCCCACGCATAAGGGATTCACCGTAGTCCTAGCCTCCTACACTTTTCAGAATCACTTAATGATTTACAGTAAAATGACAATTTATACTGTGGGTCCACAGCAGATAATTGAAGAGAATGATTCACACAATAGACTTCCTTGTTGATTTTCACGCTAACATGTTAAAATGCACTACTACAGTAATGAGCATTCAGAAATTAAATGAAACTTTTTCAAGTCCACGAACGACCACAATAGATCAATAGGACTAGGAAGGACAACATTTGGTAATGTCAGTAAGGAATCCCTGGAATATATGCTAAACAGTTTTAAAATCATTGGTTAAGGAAAGAAAGAATGGACAATAGAATAGAAAAGGGAAAGAAGCCAAAAGTGTGTGACCGTAGTAAGTGGCATAGATAAAATTTCAGAACAAGAAAGAATCCCAGTGACATGCTGCGCCATCACAATCCCTGGAATATCTACTAAGCAGTTTTAAAATCATTGGTTAAGGAAAGAAAGAATGGACAATAGAATAGAAAAGGGAAAGAACCCAAAAGGGTGACCGTAGAAAGTGGCATAGATAAAAATTCAGAACAAGAAAGAATCCCAGTGACATGCTTCGCCATCACAGGTCCTCCAGAAAGAAGCCAAGATTATGGAGGCCAGGGAAGAGGAACATCCTGGTCAGCATCCAAATCAGAAGAGGGCCATCATCATCAACCACCAACAATGTGCCAAGGCTTAGCCTGACAATGTCCGCCAGAGTTCTAGGCTTTTAACTGATGTAAACTTCAAATGGAAGTAATTGCAATGATGCCATGTATCGTGGCTACACAAGACCCTCACACATGATACCATAACGGCTGGCAATCAACATCTGCAAATTACACAATCATAGTTTCCATTTGTTCAAGAGTCCTAACAGCATCAATCACGGAGATATAAAAGAAAGCCGCCTTTGGAAGCATCTACGTATCTTTCTGGTAAGATGTTGAACTTGCTATGGCCAGAAAAACGTGTGATCCAGTCTGTAGAAAGGCAGAGCACCACTTTACCCAATAGCTGAAATATGGCCTGAATATCCATATGTATTTTCTCTGTTTGTTATTCCATAGTCCAGAAATTCTTCACTTTTGACCTATCTGAATGAGTTTAAAATAACAATTTCCTAGAAAAAATTTCACTTTTGACCTATCTGAATGAGCGTTTGGAATAACAATTTCCTACAAAACACATTTTCCATCTCATACAGGATTCGCAACATAACAAGAACCAGAGGACTGCTTCACTCTAATCAAAATATTTGAACTAATGCGTTTCATTCGGGCTAGGAAATTGCAGAAGCCTCTGGGGCAAGTTCTTTCTTTTTATTATGTAACTTCTTTACACTAGGATTAGCATTCCACGGCAAGCACTAGAGAATTTGTAACGAGCTCATATGGTATTTTGAGACAAGAGAAAACAATATGAAAAGATTGTCAAATTTAACCAAAATAATATCTTCACAAAATAAGTTGAGGCAGAAATTGCGCAACAGCAAACTAAGTCAGCATGATATTTCCCTTTAATAGAATATCATACAAAACAGATCTCCAGCAGATCCACAAGATAAATTATCAAAATCAATGCATCAATAAGTAAGGTATTTCCGACCAACATAAAAAGTTCAAGGACTTAAGTCAAGATGGATTGACACGGAGTTTTAGCTTAACAGAAATAACATGAGAACTCAAAATGTACCAGCTTTTACCTCAACATAATATCCTTCGAGACACATATACAAATACTGTCATCAGAACCTCAGGAATCATTGTACTGTGACAACATCGAAGCATTTAGCTTAAATAATTAACTCCCTTAAAGGTATCTATGTAAAGAATGCTATCGGAGGCCTCAGAGACACATATCTACGTTCTGCTAACAGAACTGATAAATTTGCAAATCATCACTCTATAGATCGACCTATCCTCAACGAAAAAGAGGTGCCATCAGAACCCTGTAACTTAACACACGAAACAGCAAAACAAGGTGAACTCAAAAACTTTTCACTCAATGCAAGCTTCTCCATAGATCACAATACTTGTCCAAACCTAATGTAGCAAGATTTCAGTCTAAAAAAACAACAAAACAAGGCAAACTGAACACCCGCAGGTTTTCAACTCATACAAACCTCTTTGAGACCTACGACACAGACATTGCTGTCAGAATATCAGAGCTAATCAGATATCGTTATGCTCTGTGCCAATTGCAAATGTTAAGTTTAAACGACAGAACATAGTACTTGAGTAAATTTTCAATATTAACTCAAAAAGACCTCTTCGTAGCTAAATAAGAAAATATTTTCAGTAGAAACTGAATTTAAACATTTCCGGCTTCAAATTTCCGCAAAGAAAAAAATATACCAGGGCGACTTCAATAAAGTTCAAATTTTTCAATCAAAATGATCCTCCGTTACATTTATTCCTATGATAACCTGAAATAGAGGTTTCTGGCTTCAAAAAAGAAAAAAATCAAGGCGATTAAATTTACAATTTTTCACTCAATGGACCTCTCTGTAGCTAAAGCATGCAAACTTTCCTACTAGAGCCTGAGTTTAGCGATGTCCGGCATCTGAACTTCACCTGTTTGGCTTAGAGGAAAGAAAATGATAAGGTGATCCAATAAATTTACAATCTTTCACTCAAAATCAACCTCTAAATACGCAAATATCCCTATTAGAACCTGAATTTAGAGATTTTCAAATTCATAGAGAATATATCAAGGCGACTTAAATAATTTTACAAATCCTCAGTCAAAATGAACCTTTATGTAGGTAAACATGCAAACAGTCCTACTACAGCCTGAATTTAGAGATGTCCAACTTAAAAATTTCACCTTGTTAGCTTAATATATATATATAATTAGGGGAATTCAGTAAATTTACGATCTTTCACTCAAAATGAACCTCGTTCCACAAGTATTCTCTGAAAATTCTTACTAGAGCCTTCCTAAATATGGAGATTCCAGGCTTAAGAATTCACAGTTTTAGCTTAAAATAAATATTATGCTTGGCAACTGCAATAAATTTACAAATCTTTACTCAAAATGAACCTCTCAATAGCTAGTAGCCAAGTATACATTTAAATCTAAATTCAGAGACCAAAAAAACAAAATAAGTTAAATACACTAAATACTGCTCTGTCGCTCGATCTGTTCGCCTTTAAAGCCAATAGCACCAATAATACCATCACTTCACAGAGAAAATGTTACGCTGATTTCAACTTTTGACATATTAAGCTCAAAGGAACGAGGATAGTGTGGAAAATCTGCTCAGCGTCCTCATACCTGCCAATCCAACGGCGGGTGACCGTGTACCAGCCGACCTGACTGCTCGAGTTAGAAGTGAAGAAAATCCCCTGCCTGCTCGCATTGCTGCCATTTTCGTTCAACCTGAGAGCTCCAACAACTTTCTTCCTCTACCTCGTGGGAAATAGATGATCCTCACTGGTTTAAACGATCTATTTATGCTTGTGGATGCAAGCTATAGGGTTTAATTCGCTAAAAATAATCTGTCCACATGGGCGGGCGGGCGGCCCGGATGGAAACGATAACTATTTGATTTGTTAAATCGGATAATGCAAATGACTTGGCCGTATTCTACGTTTGGATGTGACTCGCTGGGTCCCAAACCAACCCCGCTGTTCTGGGTGGTGCCAAGTTCGATTTTGCTCCTGCCCATTAATTCTGAAGTCCAGTGAGTCATGTCTGACGCAAGGGCGAAAGGTTTCGTATCATTGTCCATGCGTGAAGCGTCCCCATTAAAATGGCAAAATCCATTGGTATCATACAAATGTGATTACAGTTCCAAGAAAATAGCAAGATCGGTGATTCCAAACTTTGGAGGCAGGGGAAGGGTTGGTACATGAGTGTTGTGAACAGGAAGAGAGTCATCATCTTTGTGTTTGAATTAATGCCACATAATCAGCATCTCTGGAAGATACTACAAAGATTTTTATGTTTTTTTAATTGATATGGTAAATGCATGTTTTTTTAATTGATATGGTAAATGCAATTAAGGTCACGAGAATTGATTTTTTCATTATTTTTCGCTAAAAAAATATTTTCTATGAAATTAAGAAATAAAAAATAAGACAAAATAAATATATAATAACAAAATGTCTTCGCTTAACATTATCTTATATTTATTTTAAAGAAACATTTATTAGTTACATTATATTATTCAAATCAATTAAATTAAAAAACTTTTTTAAAATTAAAATAAATATGAAGATAGCCAGTAGCCACTGTCTCCCTTATAAATATTTTTTTTTATAAACTACTTTATATTATTGAAATCAAATTATATTATTAAAATTAATATTTTTTTTAAATATCATTTTTAATCGTTAATTTGTATATATTATTTTAATAAAAATTATTTATAAGATTATATTATATAATTAAATCAAATTATATTATTGAAATCAATATATTTTTTTAAATTAAAATAAATATATGTGGATAGCAATTGTCTCCTTTATAAATATTTTTTTTAATAGATTATGGAGGCATCACTCTTCGACCACGTTGTCACTCTTAGGATCATCATAGAGGAATGTTGCAATAGTAAAACTGATCTCTTTTGTTGTTTTGCGGATTTTAGAAAAGCTTTCGACACTGTCCCTGAGATAAGCTCTAGGAGAAGCTTGAAGAGATCATGGTTCCTCCTGAACTGAGGATTGTTGTGATTTGCCTCTACGAGACTGTCATTGTCAGGTCTAAGACAAACGATGGGTGGTCTAAAGATATTAAATGTAATATCGGGGTTAAGCAAGGTTGTTGCCTTTCCCCTACCCTTTTTGGTATTTACATCAATAAGCTAGAGGAGTCTCTAGAAACTGCAAGTTGCAAAGGCACCGAGGTCGTTGGTATTATCATTACTCTTCTCCTTTATGATGATGATGTCCTTGCAAGAAGCCATGATGACCTAGACAAGCAACTTAAGACTTTTCAGGTCTACTGCTCCAAGATGGGTATGACAGTTAATACTGACAAGACTAAAGTCATGATCATTAAATCCAAAAAGATCACCCATGATAGTTTCGTCTATGATAACCATTGCCTTGAGTAGGTTTCTTCTTATAAATATTTGGGTATTGACTTTCCTCGTCAGCTCAACTGGAATTATAGCATCAAGAAAAGAATTATTGGAGGTTGGAAAACTTATTATGAGCTTGAAAACAATTGTAAGTCAGTTGACCTTTACATTTGGAGTAAAAAAAGGTTCCTCCTTGAGACTGTTGTCACCCATGTTATCTTATACAAATGTGAAGTTTGGGGGTGCAGTATATCTAGGGAGTCATGGAGAAAGATTGAGACGATCCAGAAGCAATTCATAACTTATAACCTCAAGATCAAGGGAAATACTCCCTATCCTATCCTCTTGATCGAAGTTGGCATGTCCCCCATGAAAGTGTGGCCATGTTTAGATATCTTATGTATAAGAAGAAGCTTCACAATATGGAATCCAAGAGGCTCCCAAAAATTGCTTCTAAGTTTAGTCAAAACCCCCACATGTGCCTTAAGCGCAAATGGCATAAGGATGCTTAGTCTTGGCTCAACCTTTGGGGGATTAAGGAGGAGATCATCATGGGAAGCAAGGGCAATATTAAAGATATTATTGGCTCCAATTTTAAGGACAAGATGTGGGATGCTAAGGAAACTAAGGTACTATAAGGAGGTGATCAACATCACCCTCAATAACTAGAATATCTCTCTATGTTGACTAGCACTAAGAAGAAATGAACATCACTAAGATCAAAACTAACACTCATGAGCTTCGGAGTGAGACCAAGCGGTGATCTACTCCCAAGATTCCCTGGGATGATAGAATTTGTCAGATTTGTGATACTAAGAAGGTGGAAGATGAAAAGCACTTCCTTTCAGATTGCCCGACTCTTGCCCACATCCGCTCTCAATTCCCTATCATCAATCACACCCCTAATCTTCTTGACTTATTAAGCCAACCCAACTATAGCAATCTTGGAACCCTTCTTTCCCTGTTCTTTGATCATAAAAACAAGGTTGTGAAGAATGACAATTAGACTCTCTTTTCTTGAGGTCCGATAGACCAATGTGGTCTTAGTGGACGTTAATCATCATCAACATTTTTTTGTAGACTATGCTATATTATTGAAATCAAATTATATTATTAAAATTTAATATATATATATAGATATATTTAACTTTTATATATTATTATAATAAAAGATATTTATAGACTATATATTATTATTAAATCCAATTATATTTTTTGTATTCAAGTTTCTATGATCCATAATGAATCAAGTAAAATCTTTCGGTAGAAATCACATAAGAGAAATTTTTGGCCCGCGCCCTTTGAACCAACAAGTGTAGTTCATCATGAGGATTCGAACCAACAAGCGTAGTTCATCATGAGGACCAGATGAAGAGGCAGACCATGGCAAAGGCTTATGTAGAGAGCAATGTAGAGACATAATTGTAACGACTATATTTAAACAATAATATTTAAATTATGATATTAATTTTTAATATATTAAAAACAAATATTATTAAGTAACGAGTATATTAAATGGCTAGTTTTTAAAAATTAATATTTAAATAATGATATTAGTTTATTAATTTATTAAAAAAATTAATAAGTAATGGCTATATTAAACGGCTAGTTTTTAAAAATAATATTTAAATAAATTTATTTTTCAAAAATAAATTATATTATTGAAATCAATATATTTCTTAAAAAATCATTTTTAATTGTTGTTTTTTAACAAATTAGAAATAAATTTTAATATTGGATTATTATTAAAATTAATCTAATTTTCCCAAAATATAATATTTAATTATCTATTTTTTAAAATTTAAAATTCAATATTTAAATGGTAGTTTGTAAATATTTAAAATTTAATTTAAATTACTAATTATAATTATAATTATTAACCAATCTAAATAATTTAGAATTTCTAATATTAATAGTTGTGTTTTAATTTTAATTAATGCTTTTATTATTTTATATAAATTTAATTTAATATTAAATTTATATTTTTTATATTAAATTTATTTTGTCTTTTAGTTAATGTTATTATTATTTTATATTAATTTAATTTAATATTTAATTTATATGGTTTACATTAAATTTAAATTATTACCTATAATTATTGAATTCAACTTTCTGTGATCCATATCAAGTTTATGAGAGATTTTTCCAGGTAAATTACAAGATATTTCATTTGTGACGCGTTTCGAAGCAACTAGTGTGATTCATTGTCAGAACAAGTTGAACCAACTAGTGTCATTCATTGTCAGAACAAGTTGAACCAACTAGTGTCATTCATTGTCAGAACAAGTTGAACCAACTAGTGTGATTCATCGTGAGGACAAGTTGAAGAGTCAGATCTAGATTACAAGTTAAATAGTCAGATCAGAACATCCAACGGTAACTAAGTAACGACTATATTTGAGTAGGAAATTTCTACAACGGCTATGTTAGTCATTGTAGCCATTTTCCTAGTCAAATATAGCCGTTAGTTAGTTACTATTGGATGTTCTGCTCTGACTATTTAACTTGTAATCTAGATCTGATGAACTACATTAGTTGGTTCGAAACGCGTAGAAAATGAAATTTCTTGTGATTTACGCCAAAAAAATCTCTCATATACTTATAATTATGTTTCTTAAAATTATAAGAGTTGTTCTTATAATTATAAGAGTTTCTTTTAGTGTGATTTTTTGGATTTTCTAGTGCAGGAATTTGATGGAAAATTTGAGGTGAAATATTGATTTGTGTTATTTAAATTGGTGCACCCTAAAAAACCCCTAGGGCACTTGGATTGTGCATGAGTTACCCATCAAGCTTGTGATTTCAATAAATTCCTGCTGAATTTTGGAGAAAATAGACCAGAAAAACTTCCAAAAAATCAGACTAAAGACAACTCGAAAATTATATAATACTTATAATTTCTAATATTAATAATAGTTTTGTAATATTAATTAGAGCTATTTTTATATGTATGAACTAAGTGGGTAGATTTCTTGTTGTCATCATTTTCTTAAAATATTAAATTTATCTAAGATATTACTAATCGTGTTTTTGTTTTCCGGTAATATGATGAAAAAACAAAATTGGTGTTTTTGTTTATTTTAAAAATAAAATTTTAAATTTTAAATTTTTTATTAATAATCTATTTGTTTGGATTTAACTTAAATTTACCTTAGTCTTAATGTTTGTGTTACAGAGCTTGTTAGGTTGCATTGGCTTTTAATAAATTTAAAATTCTAATATGTTCATATTCTAATTAGATACGAAAATTAATATATAAGCAACTTTTATTTAGCAAAATGGTCCATTTTACAATATGATGTTTAATTCCTTTTTTTCTCAAGTTAAATTAGATTCTTGTCACTGCTCCCCGCCTACCAATTTTCTAGGAATTTGAGATTATTCCAATTCTAAAGTTGACCCATAATTTTTTTATACATGGTTAGGTAAACGTCTACATTGGTAAGCCATTCTTCATGTTGCAATAGTTTTTTCTGTTATATGTATGAAGCTTTCGGCTATATCAACCACATTAATATTTTTAATATGGTTATACTAATTATATGTATGAAGTAAGTGGGTAAATTCCTTGCCATCATCATCTTATTAAAATATTAAACTTATCTAGAATATTACTTATCTTATTTTTGGGTAACATTTTATGAAAAACAAAGTAGGTGCTCTTTTTTGTTTATTTAAAAATAAAATTGTGAATTTTAAAATTTTTATTAACGGCCTATTTGTTTGGATTTACCTTAGAGTTATTTTTATATGTATGAAGTAAGTGGATAGATTTCTAGTTGTCATCATCTTACCAAAATATTAAATTTATCTAAAATATTACTAATCATGTTTTTGTTTTAGACTAATATTTTATGAAAAACAAAGTTTGTGCTTTTTTCTTTATTTTAAAAATAACATATAAAATTTTAACTTTTATTAGCAACTTATTTGTTTGGATTTAGCTTAACTATGTTTTAGGCTAATATTTTATGAAAAACAAAGTTTTTGCTTTTTTCTTTATTTTAAAAATAACATATAAAATTTTAACTTTTATTAGCAACTTATTTGTTTGGATTTAGCTTAACTATTTAAGAGGAATGATGAGTATCATTTTTACCAAGTTTAATTATACCAAATAGTATGATCAATTTTATTGTAATGATTTCAAAATTTATTATTATATCTAAACCATCATTCATATAAAAATATTTCTAATAGAAAATAAAATATAAAATATAAAAATATTTCTTTTTATGAAATAAAACAAAACCATCCTTAAAAATAGTTTAATATATATATATATATATATATATATATATATATATATATATAGATATAATTGTTAAAAAAATTACTTTTTTATTTATAAAAATTAAAAATAAGAAAGAAAATAACCCTCTCAATTAAATTTTTACTTACTTATGATTTATAAATAAAAACTCCATACTTACATCTAAAACTTCATCAAATATTCTCATTGAATTTCATCAAATATTATAACTTTGTCATGAGGATAAATCAAAATTTCATTAAATATTCCAATTTTGTCACGAAGATAAATTATGTTAGACAATTTTAAATGTTGGCCAACAAATAATGATGTCATTAATCCGAAAAACATTTTCAAAATCACTATAGATCACAAAAATCTAAAATCAAACAATAAATAAAATCCCCATAAATCTTCCATCACAAATAAACTTAGAACAAATATTCCAACAAAATCTAAATCTACCCAAAGTCTCCATCATAAATAAATTAAAATGTTCCATAAATGAACCAACCAAAGTTTTGCATTTTTTGGTTTTACTTAATGACTTACGGAGGTGGAGGTCTTTTTCAGGGTTCGATTTGAAAATGATTTAAAAGATGTGCATAGAGGGATCTTTTCGTATTATAATTAAATTTAATTAAATTTTGAAATGATAAGTGGAATATAATATAAAATAAAATAAAATTATTTTGTATAATTTAAAAATATTAATATAATAAAATGTATTTTAAATTATTAAGTATCAACTAATTTTTTATATAATATAAATTTAGTTATTTGGGCAAAATGTTAAATTGTAATTATAATTGGTAATGATGTTAATGATAATTAATATTTATTAAATTTAATTTAAAAAGGTAAGATTAATTGAAATTTTTTAACACTTTATTTTTATGTTTGAAAAGAAGAAAGAAGTGTCGTAAATGGCCATGGTTATCTTAACTTAACAAGTCAAGAAAGTTGGTAGTGTGACAAATATTTTGAAATTTCAAATGAAGATTGATAGTGTGACAAATATTTTGAAATTTCAAATGAAGATTGGTAGTGTGACAAATATTTTGAAATTTAGAATGGATGTAAATTAAAATTGGACAATCCTAAAAAGTGCTTTTCATTTTTAACAATTTTAATATACAGCTTGAGTGAGCTTAACTGTTAAGAGCATGTGTTTTCTCCTAAGATGTCACAAGTTCAAAAACTAGAGGGGGTAGAGTATGTAGACTTAGCAGTCAAATCATTGCATTGATGTGGATCCCTTGTCCCACAAACAAAGGGGTCTCATACACCAATTTGGTGTATGGCTTAACCTTGACCTTAAAATTAGATAATAATATGAATAATATCATCCCATAACATTTTGAGAATTCGAATTCAAGCTTCTGTGATCCATAACTTGTTAATTCATGAGAATTTTGGAAAAAAATTACATAGAGATTATTTGGTCGACGGGTTTCAAACCATCCAGTGTGGTTCATCTTCAGGACAAGATTTTATTAAGGATTACAGAGGAGGAAGTAAATTTCTTATAAATATTATTTATGATGAAAGCGTTTTTTTATTTTAAAATAAGATATAATAAATGGCTCAAGAATTATTTTATATTTTTTTGGGTAATAATTACAAAGAAAATAAATTGTGTTAATATTATTTATGATGAAAGTGTTTTTTTATTTTAAAATAAGATATAATAAATGGCTCAAAAATCATTCTATATTTTTGGTATTGATTACAAAGAAAAATAAGTTTCTAGTAATGATTACAAAGAAAAATAAGTTTTTGATAAATATTATTTATGATGATAGTGTTCTTTGATTTTAAAATAAGATATAATAAATAGCTCATAAATCAATTTCAAACAAATTAACAGTATAAAATCTCTCACATTATATATCACCAACTAATCAATTTAAATTATATAATTTCTTCTTGATAATAAATTATTATTATATAATAAACGGTTAAAAAATAATTTTTCTTAAATATAAAGAAACAAATTAATTAATAGCATAAAATCTCTCCTTATACACCACCAACTAATCAATTTAAATTATTTGATTTCTTCCTGATAATACATTCACGACCAACTAGTCAACTTAAATGATATGATTTATTAATAGTTATCCTTATACACCACCAACTAATTAATTTAAATTATTTGATTTCTTCCTAATAATACATTCACCACCAATTAGTCAACTTAAATGATATGCTTTTTTCATCATAATGAATTAATGTACATTCACAAATAATATCTAGAATTTAAATTTCCTCCCTTTACTTTGTCAATTGATAAATAAAATAAAATAAAATATAATTGATTTTCCCACTTTCTAGTAAGTGGGTAGGGACATTATCAACCAGGGTGCATCTCCTTGTCACCTTATCAATATTTGACTTGACAATTTTATTTTTTGATAAAATGTACACGTAAATTGTGAGGAAAAAGTAAAAATATGAGTGATGGGTGAAGAAAGTAGTTAGGACTATTTGCGTCTCCCTATTTCTCCGTTAATTTACAACACGAAAAGAAGATGATAGTTATCCAATTTTTTAACCACAAATTAAGACCTTGGTAAACAATTGCCAGCTGTGGTCATGCGTTCGAGCCGACAATTTTGTATTTATGGATAAAATGAAGACTGGAAGAAGCCAATAGTTATCCTCTATTTAGACGGAACAAAGGAGAAACGTATGTTATAAATAAAATGTGAATGTGATGGAAGTAAAGAAGGTGAAATTAGGTAAATATTTTTTAAATTTGATGTTAATATAAGCTATATAAAATGAAGATGATTAATGTCTATTAAGATTAATATAGTTTATTGGATTTCAAGAAAAAAAGTTTAATTGTCATTTTTTAAAATCTTGTTTCTGTGATCAAGGAGCAGAAAAGGAAGTGTTCCAAGATCGTTGTAGTTGAGCTAGTTTAATAATTCAAGAAGATTGGAAGTGTCGCTGGTGATAAGGAATTGAGAGTGGATATTGATTAGTTATTATGATTTTTTTTAAGTGGAATGATTAAAAATAGTATTTAGGACAAGTTTTAATGATTTATGATTATAAGAAGAGTTTCCACGTAAATCACATGTAGAAAACCTTTGTCGTTGAACACTAGTTGGTTCGAAACACGTCGACAAAGGTTTTCTACATGTGATTTACGCGGAAACTCTTATAATTGTTATGGATCACAAAAGCCTCAATTCTACAATTGATTTATGCTTATTTTAAAGTGTAAAATTATGATAAGATTTTATTAAGTTTTGATATTTTAATCATAAAATAGGTGATATTTTTCTAAAAATATTAAATTTTTTGAAAAAGTTATCTGATTTCTATAAAAGTTTGGTCTTTTTTTAATAAATATTTTTATTTTATAAAAGTTGAATAAATAAAATAGAAATACGCAAAATAGTTTTTTCTTCAATAAAATACTTATATGTTATAAAATTTGGTTGAATAAAATGGAAATTGGCAAATTCGTTTTTAAAGAAAACATGGAAAATTAATCCATGGTGAAATTTAGCCTCCTAATCCTAAATTCCATACTTATCTTAAAATGTAGAAACTTGTAAAACTTACTAATTTTTAAAATGGAATCCTTAAAATGTTTAGTGATATTTTTCTTGAAAATATTAAAATTTCTAGGAATTTCATATAGTTTTTATAATTTTTTACCCTTTTTCTTAGTAAAATACTTTTTGTGTTATAAAATTTGGGTGAATAAAATGAAATTCGGAAGTTGGTTTTTGGAAAAAAATACCGAAAATTAATCCATATATGAAATTTAGCCCCTAATCTTAAAATCCTTATCTTAAAGTAATACTAATTTTTAAAATGCCAACATAAAATGTTTGGTGATATTTTTATAGGGATCATGTATAATTTTTATAATTTTTTGACATTTTTCTAAATAAAATAATTTATGTTATATTGGTTTACGCCTTTTTGTGACACTTGCTCTACATTCTGCCCTGCATAGGATCATGCATATCGCTCTATGCATCCATCCCAATCTCCCTTCACTTACCCCTAACCCCTATGATATTTAAGCCTGAGTGCGCCCTATGGAATGACATCCTTGAGGGTAGGGGCTACAAGCCCCTCCAACCAATAGACAAATTAAACCACTTCTACAAACCTTGTCTCCAACAAATCCAAGATTGTTGATGCCATCTCGTCTGACTCGGCAGAAACCATAGGCTAGGAACCAGACCCATCCTTTGCTCAGAAGAATACAAAATTTGCTAAAATCCTGAGGATTCACACCCCCCTCACCAAATTGAATGGCAGCATCCAATCCATGAAGGATTATGCCCTAATATGCAAGTTATTGGAATCTGGCTAAAAAACAACCTCTTCTCAATTGGATTACACAACATTGGAAACCCAAAACTTACTATGAAGTCAAATTAGGCTCCAAAGGTTTCTTCATGTTGATCTTCTCCAATCTAGAAGACTAGAATGTTGTCATGGACAGAGAACCGTACTTCTTCAACTATGTTAGGTTGTACATGCACCAATGGGTGGCATGCATCAACCCATACAAGGAATATTTCTCCTGGGTCCTTGTCTGGATTTTCATGTACTCCTTGCCATACGAGTACTGGGACCCAAAAACCATACAAGACATTGGCAACAAGCTTGGACAATTTGTATGTCTCTCAGAACAAACCAAGAAAGGATTCTACACCTCATATGCTAAGATCTGTGTCTACATGAACATATCAGGCACCCTCCTTGAAGCTATATCTCTGGAATCTGAAGATAGGGATTGGTTTCAAACCTTGGATTACGATAATGTCCCATTTCATTGTAGAAAATTTCACAAGCATGGACATTTGTTCCATGATTTGCCCCTTAATGAACCCAAGAAGGATCTAAATGACTCAAAAACAACGAATGGAGATGGATTCACAAAAATCCCCTCTAGGAAGTGCCACAACCCAAAGACTACAACCCTAGCTACTCCCAAGAGATAAACAATAGGAAACATTTTTGAGGTGTTAGGGGACCTCTTAGAAGAACCAAGCAATCCATAACAAGTGAACATCAGAAACCACTTTAGACGAGCCTAGCAAAAAAACTATGGAAGAGCACAGGCACTGCAAGGCCAAATCCACCCCAATTGATACTACAACACATCTAGACCAACAACAAGCAGAGGATACCCTCATGAAAAAGGAGGATGAGTTTACCAACATAAAAGGGTTAGATCTAATAGCCATAGACAACACATGTTGGCACAATGAATTGGACACCATTTCCCCTAAGCATATCAATATTTTAGTTGTAGCACTTCAAAAAGCTAAAGCCTCAAAGAAACTTGGTGTTCAGAACACCACCACTAAAGAAGGGAAAAAATCATCAAAGAATTCAAGAAAAGAGGTAGAAAATCAACTCTCCAATGGATAAACACCCTAGGAAGGAAGTTGGTAGATTATGGACGATAAAATAAGATCTCAAAGATCCTCATGAAGGTAATCTCTTGGAACATAAGGGGTTTGAATAGCTCCTCTAAACAACATAATCTTCGTCAGAAGTTTTAGTAAGATCTTCCAACAATTTTTCTTATTCAAGAAACCAAGTTCTCTAACACAAGTTTTGAATCTATAATTTCTAGATTATGGAAAAAAACAACAACTATAACAGTAGATGTTGAAGGAGCATTGGGAGGCCAAGAAATTTCCTGGGGCCCTGTTTAGATCAACATAGTAAGCTTGTGTTAGGAAAACTCTATTATTTAGGTTTATTTTCACTTGATGGGCACAAACCTACATGGTTATCTCTCCAACGTGTATTGGCCTTAGACCCTTGTTGATCCATATGGATATTGGTGGCCACCGCCAATTCCACTTGAACCCCCACCAATGTTTCTTTCAGTTTTTTAGTTTCCTTAATTGTAGCACAACTTACTATTTTTAGCAATTTATTCGGGTCCTAAACTTCCAGAGCCGTTTTGAGGCCCTAAATAACATTTTTTTAGTAGTCTACCGCCAACAATTTTCTATCTAAAATCATCTTTTTCGTCATAGTTCTCAGAGAAATCTTTCTAACGGGTTATCATGCGTACCAAATGGAGATAATATGACCAAGTTGCGACCTCGGGAAGTTGGTTATCCAACTCACCCCAACGGGGCCCATAAACTCTTGGTGTTACATCTCCTTGGGTTAGGGTTTTGGTTGTTTAGGGTTTTCTCTTATTGTTCAATAATAAAAAGCCCCTTGAGCCTCATTGTAACGCGGTTTAGATGCATGTAACCACCACATCTCTTCTCAAAGATAAGATACCATCGCCCGAGCTAGTCTTATTTCCATTCTATTTGTAAGCATATTTCAGTATTTGATATTAATGAAATGAAGTGTTATTTCTACTGCATCTTTGTATTTATGGTTATATCTGTAATTTGTTGTGTTCATCTTTAAATCTAAATTAGTGGTATCAAACCGGTCTGCTCTTTCTCTGTTTTTCTTTGCATGTCCCCTACAAGAAAGGGATATAAGGAGTTAGGGCTTGAACTGGTTGAACCTTTGTAAGACTAGCCTTGCAAATCCTGACATCCTCCCATGGCGGATAAAAAGAAATACAAGGGGGCAAGAGATCCTATCAAAATCTTGCTCGAGGAAGCCCTCGAGCCACAAAGGAACACGATGATGGACAACTTTACCCAGATCCTTCAGCGGCTACCCAGGGGCGACGCATCTACTTCTGGCAGCTACTCTCGAAGCGCCACACCCTTTAAGGTACAAGTTAACTTTAACATTCCCATATTTAAGGGTCAGATAGATGTAGACATTGTAGAAAAATGGTTAAATATTTTAGAAGGATATTTTTCCGTTCATGATTTTTCCAGCCGGTAAAAGATAACCTTTACACTTCTCAAAGTAGCCCCCCACGTCAAGGACTGGTGGGAAACCTACTGTGAGTAGAAGGATGAAAGTACGATCTCACTGTTTTCAGCCGCACCCACTTGGAACTCGTTCCAGGATGCCATCAAGGAGAAGTACTACCCTGTCAAGAGCTATGAGGATAAACACATAAAGTGGACAACACTGCAACAGGGAAGGGACCAAGATGTGCCAGAGTTTACCAATGTTTTTCACACCCTTCACACAAAGTTTGGTATCAAGGATTCTGAGAAGCATTTGGTTCTCAAGTACTTCGGCTACTTGCACAGGTACATCCAGGACGAGATGGAATTCCTGGACATCTCCTTGCTTGTCACATCATACCGATATGCGGTCAAGATCGAGAAAAAGTTTAAATAGAAGAAGAGAGACTTTGGATCTACGAATTCGAAGCAAGAGAAAGGTGCCCCCAAATCGTATAACAAAGGACAAAGCCAAGGCGGGGTAGCCCAGGCAACCCACCAAAGCCACAAGCAAAGAACAAGGTCGGCCCAAACAGTCACTGGTGGCCGAGCTAAAGGCTTCGAAATCAGATGCATGTTACGACTCTGAGTCGAAAACCGACAAGGGTAATGACAAAGGGAAGCAGATTATCAATGCGAAGCCCAACACCACTGTTGCCACCATGAAGATCCAGAAGGAGGAACTCAAAGATCCAAAGGAGGAGGAGCGCCTCTTCCACTCCCAGATGTGGGTAAAGGGTTCCCCGCTATAGTTCATTGTCGACAACGAGAGCCAAAATAACCTCATTTCGGCAGAGGTCGTGAAGCAGCTGGGCTTACTGACCGTAACACATCCACAACCATACACCATTGGGTGGATTCCCCAAGGGCGGGATCTTCACGTGAGCCAGCAGTGCCGCCTTCCATACAACATCAAGCCCTTCACAGATGAGGTATTATGTGACATTGCTCCCCTTGATGTTTGTGATGTATTATTAGGCCAACCATACTTATGGAAGCGATATTTTGTGTATGAGTCAAGGCCTCGTGCTGTTATTTTTACTTTGGGAAATAATTTATATAGGATACTTGAGGTAGCATCGCCTACTTCCATCTCTTTGGTTACTGCAAAATAATGCAGTAAGCTCATTTCCAAAACCGGGAAATTTGTTTTCCTGATGACACGCCCTTAGGGAAGGAAGAAGACGGTGGCCACGACCTCCAAACAGGGCCCCTCTGCATGGCAACAACAGATGGACAAGTTCGTGGAGGAGTACAAGGACAGCTTCACCTCCCCCACAGGGGTGTCTCTACACTGTAAGGTCAAGAACTCCATTTATCTGACCCCAAGTGCACCACTGCCCAATGGACCAATCTATCAGTTCTCCATTCTGGAGAACAATGAAATCAAGAGGCAGATTCAGGAGCTACTGCAGAAAGGTCACATCCGTCCGAATTCATCGCCTTGTGGGAGCCCGATCGTGTTGGTACAAAAGAAGGATGGGACTTGGAGACTCTGTATTGACTACCGGGCGCTGAACAAGATCATTGTCTGAAACAGGTACCCGATCCCATGGATTGATGGCCTTCTGGACCAACTAAAGGGGGCAAAATATTTCAGCAAGATCGACTTGTAGTCCATCTATCACTAGGTACCAATCGAACCCTCCGATGTGTTGAAGATTACCTTCAAAGCCAAGGAGGGCCTTTTCGAATGGTTGGTTATGGCTTTTGGGTTGACGAATGCTCCTGCAACCTTCATGAGGCTGATGGATGACATCTTGCGGCCATTCACCAACTCATTTGTAGTGGTATACTTGGATGACATCGTGATATTCATCTAGAGTTGGGAAGAGCACCTCCACCACATCCGATAGGTTCTCCAAACACTGTGGCAACACAAGTTGTGTGCCAATTTGGGAAATGCACTTTTGGCATGACCCAAGTTCAATATCTGGGATACATTATTGATGAACGAGGGGTGCACGTGGATCCAGCCAAGATCCAAGTCATTCGGGATTGGGCAGCCCCAACCACTCTGATAGAGCTTTGTAGCTTTCTGGGTCTTGCCAATTTCTATTGCAGGTTCATGTTGGGATTCTCTCATATCACTTGGCCCTTGAGTCAAGTCACCAAGGGAGGAGTGAAAGAAAATTCTTTTGGCCTGAATCTCAACAGAAGGCATTCACATAGTTGAAACATCACCTCTGCTCTACACCAGTGCTCACTTTACCATACTTTCAACAACCATTTGAGATTGAGACAGATGTCTCTAACTATGCTATTGGGGTAGTCCTTACTCAACAAGGGCATCCAATGGCATATCACAGTGAGACACTTTCAGACACAGTCCGAAAGTATCCCACTTTTGAGAAAGAGTTGCATTCCATTGTGCAGGTTTACCGACAATGGAAGCATTACATTTTGGGGAAGGAAACGGTAATCCACACAGACCATCGACCCCTGCAGTTCATAAAAACGCAAGGGATGTTGTGGAATGATCATCATCAAAAGCGGTCCACATACTTGCAACAGTTCCATTTGAATATCAAGTATAAGAAAGGTAGCACTAATAATGTTGCAGACTACCTCAGCCAACCACCGATCATGGCGTTAACCACCGTGCTCAACTCTTGTGGGCACAAGACTTCTGATTGGCCACTTCTCTACAAAAGCGACCCAGAGTTTAGCCACACATACCAGAGGCTCTTGGAGGGTCAGCAAGTTCCATATTTTCACCTCCAAGATGCCCTGCTATGCCACCTGGGACACCTTTGTGTTCCTTCAAGCGAGCGAGCCAAGATGATTTGGGAAGCGCACTACAGTCGGGCCATTGGGAATTTCGGGGTCGAGAAAATAGTGGCAGTACTGCAGAAGTATTTCTACTGGCCGAATCTTCGACAAGATGTCGGGAAGTACATCAGATCCTGCACTGCCTGCGTCATTGCCAAATTGACCATCAAGAAGCAAGGCCTCTATACTCCGCTGCCTACCCCTAGTTGACCTTGGGAATCCATCTTCATGGATTACATGTCGGGCCTTCCTTCTACTAAGCATGGAAATGACTATTTTTTTGTGGTCGTCAACAGATTCTCGAAGATGGCCATTCTGGCAGCCTGCAAGAAGAATATCACAACAGAATCCAATGCTAAACTCTTCTTTGAATGGGTGTGGGTACACTTTGGGATCCCACAGTCTATCATCCTAGATCGGGATATCAGGTTCGTCATTACATTTTGGTCCAGTCTCTGGTCGATGCTGGACACCAAGCTCACTAATTCCATAGCTTTCCATCCCCAAACTGATGGCTAAACAGAGGTCGTCAACAGGATGATCGTACACATTCTGCGCATGTACAACTCAAAGCATCCACGCACATGGGATGAGAGCCTTCCCTATGTCCAACACATCTATAACAAGGCTATCCACAACTTGACTGCCCACAACCCTTTCTAGGTGGGCTTGGGATTCCAGCCACTATGTTCCGTTGATGTGGCCATACCATTTGCAGCTACTTAGGAAGATTTGGCTCATGTCTAGTCGGAAGCTGATAAGGCAAACAACTTCATTGAGCACATCCAACATATCCACCAACAGGTCTATGACATTCTGGAGAAATCAAATGCCAAGTACAAGCAACGACATGATCAACAACGAGTGCCACACAAGTTTTGGGTGGGCGACAAAGTCTGGTTGCATTTGCATAAGGAATGCCTTACCGGAGCCTATCATAAACTCATACCACTGCGATATGGTCTTTACACCATTACCAAGGTTGTGGGCGACAATTCATTTGAGCTCAACATTCCCCGATTCCTTGGCTTGCACCCAGTGTTTAATGTGGACCACCTTCGACCATACTTCCCACCATTGTTGGACACATCTGACATTGCAGAACAACTCACACCTATAGAGTTAAACCCATATTGCATGGAGCAAGCCACAACTGATCGGATCATGGACACACAGATCAAGAACACTCGCCAGTAGAATATCCAATTGTATCGAGTTGTCAAAGCAGGCCAACTCCTTCACTAGGGCAAGTGGCTGACTAGGGACCAAGTTCAATAGAAGTTTCCTCATCTCATGGAGGAACTCAACGCAATGGGGACCATTGCTTCCTAATGGGGGAGGAATGATCCAGATGGATATTGGTGGCCACCTGCCAATTCCACTTGGACCCCCACCATTGTTTCTTTCAATTTTTCAATTTCTTTAATTGTAGCACAATTTACTATTTTTAGCAGTTTTTCGGGTCCTAAACTTCCAGAGCCATTTTGAGGCCCTAAACGACGTTTTCTTGGCAATCTACCACCAATGATTTTATGTATAAAATCATCTTTTCCATCGTAGTTCTCGGAGAGATATTTCCAATGGGTTATCATGCACGTCAAACAAAGATAATATGGCCAAGTCGCAACCTCGGGAAGTTGGCTGTCCAACTCACCCCAATGGGGTGTAGAAATTTGAATAATATAACACTTATTCACAGAGATTATCCTGATTATACACTATTTGTGGAATGCATGCATAATACATAACCTCCTCTACCATTGATCATCAATTTGCAGAATAAAGAAACAATCGCATGCGCACATTGAAACATCAATCGCACATATCAACATAGTATGTAACGGGGAAAGAATACAGCTGAAAACCCCCAACTATCTATATATTATAATGATAGAGAACATGTAACAATACATAGTACAATACTCCTCACAAGTACTCAGTACTATATCCACATGCTACACAAAAACTAGCTCAGATCTAAACAAGTCACAAGTTCAAATCTCCTCCACTATTTGCCTGCCTCTACTGCGCAATCCAAGTTTAGAATAGATCAGATCCAAGTTCAAATTCCCTTAGCTTGTACCGCGCAATCCTCATTGGCAATCTCAATCAATGATTGTGCAAATCTCATGCACAGCTATAGTCACAACTGATAGTAGTCTCACCCTTTCACCCACCTCTAACACTTGTCTCCAATGGACTGTCCATGCACTGAGTTAACTGATGTATTCTTTAGTTGATTTATGAGTTAATATTTAGTGACTTAATTAATAATTAATTCACATCATTCATCACTAGTGTATTTGGCAGTTAGACTAAATACAACTAGTTCAACTAAGTCAAATTGAACACAACTCCATCAACTCCTCAATCAACGCCACCAAACTCAATCACTTGAGTTCTAACTGAAGTCCATCATGCAATAGCTCAACTAACCCATAGGAAAAGCGTATTTCCTTCTGGCAGTTGCATGTGCCACATCCGTAGCTCGAACTGAAGTGCTGCAAGAGGATAAGATAATGTTTATAGTCCAAATATTATTAAGAGCTAATAATATTCGACTGTTCTATTTTTTCACTGGCAGTCTAAAAATAGACTCCGCCCATATGTCTAAAAATAGAGGTCCATCTATTTTTACCAACATGACCAATCATCCATAAATAGCATCTTGCAACTCATATACCATGATCCATATGTCTAAAAATAGACATACTCTAAAAATAGACTTTGCGCCAAAAATAGCCTGCGGGCCCACTTAGTGAAGGCGACTTCTTTTCACTCAGCACCATCATCTTGTTGCATTTTCAACATGGGGCCCATAAACTCTTGGTGTTACATATCCTTGAGTTAGGGTTTTGGTTGTTTAGGGTTTTCTCTTATTATTCAATAATAAAAAGGCCCTTGAGCCTCATTGTAACGTAGTTTAGAGCCATGTAGCCACCACATCTCTTCTCAGAGATAAGCTACCATCGCCCGAGCTAGTCTTATTTCCATTCTATTTGTAAGCATATTTTAGTATTTGATATTAATGAAATGAAGTGTTATTTCTACTGCATCTTTGTATTTATGGTTATATATGTAATTTGCCGTGTTCCTATTTAAATCCGGATCACTCGTCAAGAAACAAGAGATGCTCAGGCATCTCCACTCCCTCCAATCAAATGTGGATATAAAAAAATGGATAATAGAGGGGATACTTCAACATGATCACCACCTTGAGTGAAAAGAAAAGAGGAAGAAGGAACCTAGAACCTGAATCAGAGGATATACAAAATTTCATCGAGGAAACATACATGGTGGACATGAAAACCACCAATGGGCTTTTTACACAGAACAATAGACGTGGAGGGTTGATGCATATCTCCTCTCAGTTGGACCTTGTTGGCATAAAATTTAACGATTAAATACCCAAGGTTCAACCTTAGGTTGCCAAGAAAAAGTGTTGTCGTAATCTAGCTTATCGTGGCATTTTCACTCCTCTTTTGGAAAAAGGAGTGTCTCACCCGAGGCGTTTCAAAACAACAAAAGATAAGGGATCTAGGACAATGGTGAAGAAGCTTTATTCATTAAATTATAAATGCATTCTGAACATTCCATTAATCAACGCAACAGAGCTCACATTTAGATTAAACATTCATAGCCAAACATAGTAGAATAAACATGCAAAGATAAATAAAATTTTAAAGGGGCATGCAATCATCAACCACTGATTCACAATTATTTCCCTCAACAACTTCTCTATTCATAAGTTGAAACATTATGCCTGAAGCTCACATATACTGCAAGATATTAATATTGTGAGTGCATTTCATTACAAATACATAACAAAAATTCAAAAAACAAAAGACTCAGACTCTAATGAGCTATTACACAACGAATAGCTAACATAACTTTGACTCTTCCACTAACTACAACTCAATCTACAACTAGCAACTAGCAACTAGCATCCAACAACTAAAAACTAACAACAACCCGATTTGTCCATCTTTGGCCCTTTTTATAGATCTCGCTCACTTGATCTGGTCTAAGATGTAGCTTCCTTGATCCCAATCTCAATTAGGTCCACTTTGACGAGTTCTGGTGCTTTTGTCCTTATCAACTTTGATATTTTCAAAATCTGGCTCATGCTTCCTTCTTTCACGACTTTGCAAATCCCAACATAACTGATCCTTCACTTCTTTGTTGCTTCCTGATTTCTGGTGGTCGCTTCCATAAAATATGATTGTTTCTTCTATGTAACTTCTTTCCAATCATGTTCTTGAAAATCCTCCAAAAAATTAATGACCCAATAGGCCCTTACCGCAAACTATTGACCCGCCCTCAAGCCAATTTGCCACTGGTGCATCTAATCCTGCCTTTGTTTGCATTTCTTCACTCACGGCTTCATATGTCTATGTTATTAATGCTCCTTCAAAAGAAGGACACAACTCTGGCACGTCGCGCAACAAATTTGCCTTGAAACTGGTCTATGCATGAACAACGACCTTCCAACTATCCAAAATAATAGCGACCTTTTTGACAAACTGCTCAGGAGCCTCTGTAGTAGGCTCTACGGGTTGGTATTGAGGAAATTCTTGAAGTTGACCACTCGCTGAAGCATTTAAGGCATGCTAAGTGAAAAAGTGATTATGTGTGATAGGCCAGAGGTCCCTTAAGACATGCTTGGCAGCCTGTGATGCTACCTCAATCTGGTGAATCTGGGCATCCAAAGTATCTACTTACTCAAGGAGACTCTTCTGCTGATCCAATTCAGGAATCTACATTGCTTAAGAAAATAATTTAGCTACAGTCTCGTGGAGCAGATACACTAGTTGATTATTCTTTGTAAACACACCACTACAATTTGAAACTTGACTAAAAAATTTCTGGCAGTCATCCATAACTTGCTTGAGGGATTCTCAGACTAATGATGATGCAGAAATTTCCTAAGAAATCTGCTTCCAATACTGCAGGGAGGGGCCTGGAAGTGCTTGGATGAGTTCGATGACGGTACCCTGCAATTCTTGATTTACCGCAACAAGTCTGAGACAGGCAGACTTAACAATTTCACAATCATGGAGGTGGCCGCGATGGGCTCCCCACCATCTGGCAGGTGTCACTTGCAAAGAAACATTCATTACAAGGACCTTTTGACTTTCTTCAATTTTGGAATAAACTTCTTTAAGAAAATTTACAACAGGCTCAGTACCATTAAAAGTGGTATATTCTCATACCTCAGTACCAATCCATCGAACACATCGAACAGTTACATAGTGTCAAGAATGGAGCTCGTGATCTCCTTACTGCCAATCATCCATTGCAACATCAGAGCCAAACTTGGTACTTTGAATGCTTTACTGGCTAATAGAACTGACAGTTTTTGGATTGATGTAGTCTTCCCTCTTCCTAGCAGTGAGTTGATATAGTTGCTCCAATAAATTAGGCTTCTCCACATCGTCCACAAGCTCTGTAAATCCCAGACCTTGGTAAGGGTCTAAAGGTTAAATGACCTGAACTCCATCTACTTCAAAATCCAATGTTTCCCTCTTTAATTCAATAATTTCATAGTTCTCAAATGCCCAATCAATTCCCCACAAGGTTGGATGTAGATCTTTATAACCCATAATGTATATCATCTTGAAGTCTGCATATGTTTTGACACCTACAATATCAACTTCAACGTCCTCTAGTCAACCAATAGGCAAGATGTAGTACTGGTTTTCCATTCGTAGTTGGATTGGAGAAAAAACTAGCTTTTGTCTTTCCAATGCTTCCAAAGTTTTCCTTGGAAAAATATTCACATTTGACCCAAGATCTAGCATAAAATATTTAATCTGGTATCCTGCAATCTAGGCATCCACTCAGAATTCCCTTCTTGTTCTCTTCTTATTTCTTTGAACTCTTCTAGAATGTCTTTAAGGTAGATTAGCAAAAATAGTCTTCTCAGAGAATGGGTCATCTTGCACAATTTCCTTCAATTTCTTGCGCAACTGGCCAGTCAGCTGCTCATCATTCATAATATACAAAAATAAGTGAAGCCACTCTAGAATAGTTTGAGATGTTTCCTATGAAAATTTGAGACTCTTGGTCTTCCCACATTCCTACTGATTTGCCTGAGGGCTATGAGAGGAAACCAATTGTCTGAATATTTTAGTTGCATCCTTGTAGTATTCCTTATGTTGATTGGGGCCATAAGACTTTCTTAGTGACGTCGGTCTTATAACAACAAGTTGCTCAAGAGTTCCAATATCAGCGCTAGTCCTTTTTCCTCCTCGGGGAACAATATTTATGTTAGGTTGAACATATGGCTCTGGTTGTCGTGGTTTTGCATTGATAAAATTTTCCCTTTTTACCCGGTTGTGCTCCTCCCACCTAGAAATGAGTTATGGACAATATTTATTGGTGTGGGTATTTACCCGGTAGTGCGAACAATGAGGCCTCCTTAACATCGGACAATCTCTTGCAACATGACCCTATTGATCACAATTATAACATCTGATCGGACCTCGTCCTCCAGTTCTCCCCCCCCTTGGAGCACCTCCTCCTCGACCCTGAGGTGTTTCATTAACTCTAAATGTTGTACAATCAAGATGATCGACCGGAGAATATAAAGATCTATATTGATTTGTGTGGTGCATAGGAGATCCAAAAAACTCGTAAATATATTGTTTGGCACATTTGAATACTTCTGCAAAATAGGAAACACATGTGGTGAATGATCATAAGATCTGGAAATTTCACAATACTCATTCATGGACATACCTTGGTGAGTAGGAAAAGTATGGTACTGAGTGTTCCCTTGAAATGGCACAGCTGAATAATTATTCACGACCACAACACTATGCGGCGATGCAGGGGTCCCATAGGCATAGTAGTTGTATCATGCCCCTCAACCATTTACATTTTATGGCATGATGTCCTTCAAATTGACAATTGGTACACCAAACATGAGGTCTCATCAGTCACACGGGTGTAAGATCCTTCAATCTCTTTGTCAAAGTAGCAATTTGATTTTGGAGTCCCATAATAATAGGGTTATTAGAAGTATTGCCTCGTCGATAGTCCTGTGGATATCCAACCATTGCCTCCATCTGCATTGCATGCTCGAAAGCATCATGGAAAGTGTCAATCTTTTGTTTTGAAAATAGAATATTGGTCATTGGTAAAAATTCCTTAATAAAGAAATCCCTTTGATGATGAGGGTCGATTGATGGCATCTTTAAATCATTGCATGCATTTCCAAGCGAGTTATCCTTCTCTTTTCCTAATATCCAACAACTCTGCTAAACCTTGCTGATTTGACTGAGGGAGTTTAAATTATTGAAGAAAATATTGTTTAACTTGGTCCATGGTGAGGTTTGGATTCAATTCAAACCATTTGATGAACCATCGCAAAGTGTGATCCCACAAGGTCATCTGAAACTCAATGATCTTAGTGGCATCAAGAGTTTTTCTTTCCCTCCAAAATTCTTCACATAGGTACCAATGTTGCTCAACATCTTCACCACCCTATCCTAAAAAATCTAGATAACGGGTAAGTGATCCTGCGATATTTTCGGCGTTGTTTTCCCTGGCTGAACTATAAAAAATCCTTGGGAACTTGTCTAAGAATAACTACCTGATCCTGACTAAAAAGTACTACGAGAACCACTTTCTCCACTAGCGCTGCCTATTGTGTATCTAAAGTAAACTTGCTGAAATTTTAAAGTCTTACACAATTTAGAAAATAAATTACCAGGATCTTGATACAATATCAAGGGAAGGTTAAGGAGAGGATTATTCACGCCACCATCTTGCAGACTATTACTCTCAGAGGTCGAGTCATCCTCAAATAATAATCTCCTCATTACAAAATGCATGTCATCATATGTTAGAGTATGCTCATCACTCATCATAATCATCTGTTTAACTAGCTTGGGCGTATGAAATCCTCCTGAATCCAGGTGGGGTACATCTTTCCCATTCACACTTCTTGTAACACTTCCATTGGCGCCTCCTATTGCGCCAGAAGGAGATCCTTCACTTTCTCCTTTCCCTTGCAAATCTAGACTATCCATTTGTTCTCTCCACAATGCTGGACTTGTCACCACTTCCCCTATCCTCTGCAATTCTCTTCTTCTAGCCCTAATTTCTTGCAACTTTCTCTCCCTCCACTCATCATATATATGTGCCCTTTGTATCACCCTAAATTCTTGAGCTTTCTGCAACTCCTCTTGATCCATCACAACAACTCCTCATCTTCCGCAACTGCGCAACATTCCTCCCCCTAGATATGACCCCCATCACCGAGGGTTTTAAGCAACCATCTTGGTTTCTTGGAACGACGACAGGTTTTATTCAACCAACAAGATCTTGATCCACAACGGAATTTCCTTCATGTTTCATGGAAAACTAGTGTCGATTCGAACTGCTAGTCCCACTAAGACGGGAAGCTATCTTAGAAACAAATAATGAGAGCTTTTCAAGAGTTCCTTTAAGTGTGATAGATGGAAGAGAAGAAAAGAGGACCAACCTGGATCTTCTGCTTTGATCCTAGCTTGATTTCTCCTTTCCTTGATAGAATTTTCCACTCCTCTCCTACTTGTCCCGCTCCAAAGAGTATCCAGTTGTCTAATCCAGCATCATCCTCCCAGTTGTAGAAGCCCTCTTCAGCTCATGAACAAGCAAATCACCCAACAATGCAATGTCTCTTCTCACCAACAAACCAACAACACTTCTTGACAAAATACAAAATTCCAGCCTCTAGATCTCTCAGATGAGGGATCCATTTATAGATGTCTTGCAAGGGTGTGAGTCAGCTCTGGGTTTTTGATTAGTGTCATTCCACTGATAGTTCTTGGTTCCACTTGGAGATTTCAATGATCTCTTACTCATCCCTGGGCGAATTCAGAGAGGCAAGTGTCACAGGAGAAGTTTCTGGAAGATTCCATGATCATCCACCTTGCAAACTGTCTCTGCCATTTGTCTATTCTCACTCATCGCACCCCACAGAAGGCCATTTTAGTATGCATCACACCTGGCCAGTTAGGCAGTCAGTATGCATCGCACCTTGCCCATGGAGCAGTCTGTATGGTCCAGTTTTGGCTAGTTCTGAGTAGTTTTTCAGGTGGAACTTCTAGGAAATGATGTAATCAGTTAACCATGATCCTTTAGGGTATGAAACAACACTTTTAGGGACTTAAGGAGCCCTTAGTTTATGGAAATATGTTGCAGTGCCCAAATATGTCTATAACACTTCAACAACCTTCCTTGCAACCAATATTTAAATACTGCTCTAGCCTTAGAAAAATATTAATGTTTCTTAACTACAAACTCGATAATGTACCCTTCTTGGGTTGCTTTAACCCAAAAATCAATAGCTCTTGTTAGTTCAGTATCTAATCGGTGCAACTCAGCCAAATCAGTCATATTCCAATCTCTACTAAGCCTAAGGTGATTTCCTTCTCCCGCTTTAACTTGTAGCCTCCTCAACCAATTATGTAGTTCTTCGGGGAACTTGCACCAGAATATTTATTATTGGTCACAAGAAGGTTTTGCGTACAAAATATATTCCTTAACCCAATGCAAATTATTCTATCATAGTTGAGCTTGCTTTAGAATAAAGCGATCAACATTCTCATGCCACCAATCGTGAATCTCTTCACTAAGAATCCTCGACACCATGAGCTAGATCCCTTCTGAACTTTTCACGGGTCCCAACAACGAAACCATTTATTGGTGTAAAATTTAACTATTAAAGACCGAGGGTTCAACCTTAGGTTGCCAACAAAAAGCGTCACTGTAGTCTATCTTATTGTTGAAATTTTCACTCCTCTTTGAAAAGGAGCATCTCACACGAGGCATGCTGGAACAACAAGAGATAAGGGATCTAGGACAATGGTGAAGAAGCTTTTTTAATTAAATTATATGTGCATTCTGAACATTCCATTAATCAACACAACAATGCTAACATTCAAATTAACCATTCATAGCCAAACAAAGTAGAATAAACATGCAAAGATAATTAAAATTTTTAAGAGGCATGAAATCATCAACCATCGATTCATAATTCTTTCCCGCAACAACTCCTTTATTCATAGGCCAAAACATTACACCTAAAGCTCGCGCATACTGTGAGATATTATACTTTGGACTACATTTCATTAAAAATACATAACAAAACTTCAGAAAATGAAAGACTCGGACTCTAACAAGTTATTACACATTGGAGAGCTAATAAAACTTCGACTCTTCCACTAACTACAACTCAATCTATAGGTAACAACTAGTAGCTAACATCCAACAACTAACAACTACCTGATTTGTCCATCTTTGGCCCTTTTTTTAGATCTTACTTGCTTGATTTGGTCTAACATGCAACTTCATTGATCCCAATCTCGATCGGGTCTACTTTGACGAGTTTTGGTGCCTTTTTCCTTATTAACTTTGATATTTTTAAAATCTGGCTCACGCTTCCTTCTTTCACAGCTTTGCAAATCCAAACATAACTGATCCTAAACTTCTCTGTCGCTTCCTAATTTCTGGTGGTCACATCTAGCAAATTTAACCATTTCTTCTCTACGACTTCATTTCAATCACGTCCTTCAAAATCCTCCAAAAAATGAAGGACCCAACTTACCATTTCCTGTTATCAGATCACTTTCTCACTTGTGGCAATGAACTATCAGTAGAGATTCCCCCCCTCAGTAGGCTCTAACCACTGGCTTATCTACCTCACATGGAGAACCTTATTAAACCCCTCAAACATCCGTTTAGGTTCAAGAAAGTTTGGATCACAAACCCTAGTCTCATTAGAAAAATTTGGGATTAGTGGCAAAGATTGAGCCATATAAAAGGATAATTTTTTTTGTATTTCAAAAAAAGCTCAAACATATCAAAATTCTCCTCAAACAATGGAACAAAGAGGAATGTGGCAGTATCTTCCGTGAGAAACAATTTCTAGAAAAGGAAATGGCTTCTCTACAATAGGAAATCATAATCAATAGAAAAACATAGGAGGTGGAGGATAGAGAAGCTTCTCTCACCAAAAAAGTAGAGGAATGATACAAGCAAGAGGAGATCTACTAGAAACAAAAATCTAGGATCGGTTGGTTAAAGTAGGGGGAACACAACACCTCATTTTTCCATCACTCCACTATATAATACCACTCCCACAACCATATCACATATCTTTACAACACCTCATTTTTCCATCACTCCACTATACAACACCGCTCCCACAGCCATATCACATCTCTTTGCGCTGAGAATGGGGAAACTCTAGAGAAACGTGAGGATTTAGAAGAAGCCCTCGTAAAATACTACTCATACTTTCTTTTTGATCCTTAGCCTCAATGCATGGAAGCCATCAATAATATCATGGCTCACATCCCCAAAATTGTTACAAAAAGCCACAACACTACTACTATAAGACCAATCATCACTAGAGAGGTCAATGAAGAAATTCACCAAATGGTTGATGGAAATCCTCAAGAACTGATGGCTTCATAGTCTCCTTCTTCAAGCACGGTTGGCACTTTCTCCACACCAAGATCTTAGAAATCATAGAGGATTCTAGAGCCCGCAAACGCATCCTCCCTGCTTTCAATGCCACTTTTCTTGCTCTGGTGCAAAGGAGGACAATGTGGCTTCCCGAGGTAAGTTTTGACCCACGACACTTTGCAATGTCATTTATAAACCCATTTCCATAGTGATTTCCAATCACCTTAAATCCATACTCCCTACTCTCATCTCCCCTAAGAAAATTGGCTATGTGGATGGAAGGAAGATCCTTAATGGAATCATCCTAGCTCATGAAACCGTCCACTCCCTCAAAACTATGAAGAATCTAGGCATGTTAATCTAACTGGATCTATCTAAAGCCTTTGACAAACTAAATTGGACATACTTGGAAAAAAATCTCCTAGCCTTTGGCTTAAGTGCCCACTGGACTTAATGGGTCACGTCTCTTGTCTCCTCAACCTTCTTCTCTATTTTAGTTAATGAATCCACATCTGAAAATTTCAAACTATCATAGGGAATTAGGCAAGGTGATCCCCTCTATCCATTTCTCTTCATCCTTATGGTGGAATGGTTTGGAAGATCCATCAAGCATATTTGATAGAAAGGTACTTTATATGGCATCACTCTCCATGTTAATACTACCCTTTCTTACCAATAATTGGTTGAAGACGCCCTTCTCATGAAACACCCATTAGTCAAAGAATCCAAAAGAGTTAAGGAACTCTTAGAACTTTTCTTAGAATCTTTTAGAACCTCCATAAACTTGGAAAAGTACAAAATATTCTTCTTCAACACCTCCCTATTACCCAAGAAAACATCAACAAAATCCCCTACTTTTCCTCTAACCCCCTCCCATATAAATAGTTGGTAGCCCCCCCATTGACTCTACCATCAAGCATTCATCATGGCGAGAACTCATGGACAAATCCATAACAAACTTGAAAATTAGACATTTCATTGTTTGAACATAGCCAAACAAATTATTCTTCTAAATTTTGTCCTCCAATCAACGGAAACTTATCTCTTTTGTGTTTTAGCTACTCCTAAGTGGGTCCTAAAAAATATAAGGAATCTCCAAATAAATTTCTTATGGGTAGGATCTCACCTCAAGTATAAATGGCCATTATTCAAATGGGATTCCTTATGTCTCTAAAAAAGGAGGATTAGGTTTGTGTGATCCGGAAAATGCTAACAAGGCTAGGGAGAAAAAATATGGTGGAGATGGGTGAAACATATAACAAAGACATGGGCACACCTATGGCATAAAAAGTATGCCAATGAAACTAACAATAAGGACCTAATACACCTATATTCACATGCTAAAGGCTCCCTCATTTAGAAATTGGAAAGCCTCAACAAGTCCCTCGTTTAGATGCACAACTTCTGGGAAGTTAGGGATGGGAAATCAATAAGACTGTGGGATGACTACTGGTAGCAACTACCTTTTCTAAGTAGCACCTTTCAATTTCCATAAAGTCAAGACCTCACCCAAAGATCAGGGAAAATTTGTGTTTATCAATATTGGCTAGAGCATGAGGACTTAGGAGCACACAAATGGAAACTGCCAATGCTCTGTGGGGAAGAAGAATCTAAGGAAAACAAGCAATATTTGGAGTAGAAACTCAATAATCAAACTATAAGGAAGAAATCATTCCCTGACATCCTACGTTGGGGCTAAAAAAGTGTTGTAACCTTCACAAGCAAACAAGCGTACCATCTAACAGCTCAGGCTCTACCAATTGCCCTAGATTCATTCTGGAAAGAGCTTTGGTCTTTGAGATTATGGCCAAAAGTGTCCATGTTCACAGGGATTCTAGAAAAACATTGCATTCTCACCTAGGATAACCTGATCAAAAGGGTATTTTATGGACCCTCCTGGTGTTTCATGTGTAAAAATCAACTAGAATCTATAGATCACCTACTAGATTCCTGTGACATGGAAAATAGTCTTTGGAACAAATTGGTTCAAGGTTTCTAATGTATCATAGGATGTAAGGAAACATTGTTCAGACAATCAAGACCTAAAAAAATCCCTTCCAAAGGCAAATTCTCAATCAACTCTGGACAATTTCTCCAAGCTTCCTAACCTGGAAAATTTGGAAGGAGCAAAACCAAAGGATATTCAACGACATATACAAACCCAAGATGGCATATGGTTTCTCCTTCACAAACATTTAGAGGAGACCTTATTTCTCTCCAGATGGGAGACTCCCAAAGGCCCCTTTTGAAAAGGTTATCCTAGCTTGATGGAAACCTAATATCGTCTATCCCTAAGAAAATACTACTCATCCTCAGGACAAAACAACTAGTCCTGATACCTGGAAACCACCACCAGATCAACAATTTAAACTGAACTTTTGCAGAGAATCTAAGGGAATCCCAGGAGAAGAAAGAATAGGTGGAGTCATAAAAAATCATAGGGGGGGGGGAATCCTCAAATTCTACAGGGGTTACATATGACAGGAAAGAAACAATGTTGTTGAGCTTAAACCTTTAATTCAAGGTATCCTCATTGCCAGAAATAATGACCTACAACCCATCATTTTCGAGGGTGACTCTCAACTCATAATTGAGGATGCTCAAAAACTCCACAATGGATCACCCCCCTTAAAATGCCCCATAAGCTAGAGATTGGATCAAATCATGCAATACCTGGCTCATATTCTCAAGTTGCAAGAAGCAATAATCTTCTCCCATGTACGACACGAGACCAACTCCCTAATGGATCTACTAGCCAACAAAGGGGTGGAAGAGCAAGCTCAATGTGAGGACATGACCCTGGAAAATATCAAAATATTGTCCTGGCCTTCCCATTGTCAAGACATCACAATGCAAGACCTTAGCTCCCTAAATCTACGTGTCCTCACATCAATTGAGGCATGGTAGATTTTTCATGTTAGTGATGCATGACTCATTAATGATAAGGGATATGTGGCATACATTCTTTGAGCACACTGAATATTTCATTCATTACAAACATGATATGGGGGATTGAAAAAGGATAGGGAATTTACTGGTAGTGAGGAACATGTATTATTCCATTAACACTTAGTAGGACATTCATTCCTTTAGTTTTTCTACTCTGCGAGTGGTTGGTCACTGTGGGTCTGACAGGGCTGAGAGATTCAATGTGTTTCAGGTCAAAAGTAGAGCATTTTTATGCCTAATCATCATGATCTATGAAAGGGGTTGAACTAGGAGAGGTGGAAAAGGATGTGTGCATCAACCTCTCCCTCCTTGGCATGGTCAAGGTGAAGTGTAATTTGACAAAGACCTGGTGATTCCTATTTGTCACTTAGTCATTGCCATGGAGGCACATGAGTGGAGACATATTGGCAATGGCCACTAGGCCATCTGAAACCTACTAGGAAGACATTTCTAAGAACAAGAAGAAGCTAGGGAAAGGGTGGAATGTCGAATCATAGAAATCAATTAATATATGGTTCATACATGCACAACCTTGCAGAATTTGTCAGAGCATTGGGAATTCCTTTTCACCATCCTCCCCATCCTCTAGCTTCCTCAAATTTGGATGATAGGACATAAGTTGTTGATTCTAATCATTAGGGACATAGACCCTCCATTCCTTCTCACCCAGAGTCTCAGACAAAGAAACAAAATCTTGCTGGTAGCCACAACTTCCCAGAATAAGCAGAGAAAACACAAAAAAATGGTCATCTAGACTGATGTTGAGCGTCAAACCAAGGGATAAACCTCTTAGAAGGAGGTAGACACATACATTGAGTCTGTGTATGTTGAGTGGTAGCGCCCTTCATTACTTCCTAAAGGCTTTAACGACTCCTTCCTCTACCTTGACTAGCAGGAACATGATCGAAGGGAAAAGGCTCAAATTCACAATGCTCAAAGGGATCAAGATCAAAACAACCAGATCAAGCACGACTAGGTAATGGACCAGCTCAACCAGGCTAGCTAAATTCCTAGGAAAGGCTCACTCAGTCTCTGTTGCTTCCTAGTTTTTCATGATGTTTTGTTATTCTTGTCTCCTTAGTGTCAGTAATCTCTACTTTTCTATGGACCAATATTATTTTAATTTGGGTTTAAAACTCTTTGAGAGACCACCTTCTTTCCCTCTCATGGGAAGTTGGTCTCTCTTACACTCTCCTTAGGACATACATGCTTTTTTTCTAACATAACCACATCCTGGTTATTGTCTACTCTAGTTTTTCCATGGTTGTACTGTATGTAAATTTATGAAAATATAAAGAATTTTGGCTTGCTTAGAAAAAATAAAAAAACTTGTTATAAAATGTGAATGAATAATATGGAATTGGTAATTAATTTTTTAAAAAACAAATCAACCATGAATGAAACTTAGCCTTTGTAATATTCTATGTATACTATACATGGTATTAATGTTTGAAGCTTCAAGTAGAGTGAAAGCAAAATGTGTACTTCAAGTAAAGTGAAAGTAGAGATATGATTACGTATTGTTATGTAGATAATTGATTAGCATTCCTTAGAAAATAAAAGTGAAAAGGAAAGGCTCCATTTAAGTCTTATGTCCTTATCTCAATAATTGCATTACTTGTGATTTTAGGATTGGTTGGTTAAAAAGACGAAAAAATCACATTCAAAAGAAGAACTTAACATAAAGGGCAAATAGTTTACGTATCAAAAGTGTGTTTTATAGGTTTAGATAGATGGGAATGGACAAAGACTAACAAGGAATTTAAGGAAGGCTTAAGAGATTCATTTTTTCGTTATGAAATTGATCCATTGTAAAATCCAAAATTAAGAAAATAATGGATTTGGAATGAGTATATAATGGATTTGGATTATTTTTGGGGGAGCAAAAAATGTTGGTTGTCTACATAAGCGACAACATTTTGGCTACAAATATCATATTTGTCATTGTCCACATTATTTGATGTGGGTAATATGAACAAATTTAAGTAAAAGGGTGTGTGGTCATGCCATAAAAAATAAAAATTGATTGCACTATCAAGATAATGACATAAGATAAATAAGTGAATATAATGGTCATTATCAAATAAATGAAGAATTGATAAACAAAGTTTGTAATAATAAATACTTTTAAATTTTTTATTGACCAATTTAAGTGACTAAAAAAGAATTAAACCCCACCATACCAATTATCCTATAACTTGTGGGAAAAAAAATATTTTTAAATTTATAATATTCCATGTTAAACACTTCTAACATAATTATTACTAAATTTCGAAATTTTATTATGTAAAAAAAAATCACGTTTTTGAGTAAATGATCACTTTCAACAATTAATCAATCAATTGAATGAAATAAAATTGTGTTGCGGATGGAAGTCTAACGTTTATGGTTTGAATTGAAATTGGAGGGGTGACGTGTTGATTTGGGGTAGCATCGGATGTGCTCTAGCCATGAAAATTGTTGGAGAGGCTAAAGCACATGAGATCTCCAATACCCAGAAATGGTTTGGGCAGATTCTAACCAGTTTGGGAGATATTAAAATAATTAATAATTTTTAATGGAGTTCCTAAGTCTAAACTTAGGAAAAATAAAATATTAAAGGGTATTAATATAAAACTGTGTTAGAAGGGTCCAAAAATCATGTATCAATCCAAATCTAATCTTAGCCGTTGATTATAGATTTAATATCGGTCGTTGATGGACTAAGGAGAAAAGTATAAGAGGAGGCTTGAGGGTCAGTTGGAGGACACACCAAATTGATCAGTTAGTTCGATTTTTCTGGGGCGAGGTTTGCTGAGAAAATCGAACAAGTGATCTAAGTTGCAGCTGAGGGGCAGTGAATACATAGCACAGAGGCAAAGTTAGTACCAGAGAGGTAGCGCAGAGATGAGAGAGGTTGACACAGAGGCAGCTGGAGGCTACGCAGAGGAAGCCAGGAGTTGCACAGAGCCAGAGAGGCTAGCATGTGAGACACAGAGGGTCCAGGGGCTCACACAGAGGCTCCAAAAGTTGACGTAGAGGCTATCAGAGATGACGCACGACCTAGAGGCAGCGCTGGGAGGATTTCGTGGGACAGACTAGGAGCTGGTGAGCCGGATAGGGTGACGCAGTCCCTATCAGGGTGATGTAGTCCCTATCAAAGTGACATAGAGCATCAGAAGATGCAATTGTTGCTGTGGGATCGTTCATCGGTGATTTATCAGTCAGAATATCTGTCTCCGAGTGAGAGGTACTACTGTCGAGGGCATTCTATGTTGGGTGAGCCATTTCTGGTACCCTGGTTGTATTATGAAAACTACATAATAATAAAACCCTCTAAGCAGCTGCACCAGTTTTGCCGCATTGGGTTTTTCCAGGGACATTAGTCCAAAAATAACGGTGTCACTTGTGTGCTTGTTGCTTTCAGTTGATGATCTGTAGATGTTAATACTGTAATTGTGTTTATTTTCAATATTTACATGGTAAATAAATTGTTAAGTAATTGAACAAGTAGGAAGAAATAAACCAAATAGTACAAGAATAATTTCTAACGGGTTAAACTTACAAAATCCAACATGGTATCAGAGCGTGGTTGCAGATCACATGATAAATGAAGGCATCAACTAGTAGAGCAGTAGCAGCAGAAACAACTGTCTCGAGTGACAGAAGTTGTTCCTAGCAGAAAGAAGCAAGGAAGGGGTGACGCAGAGGGCTTGCGTCATCAACTTGAGCCAGGAGGAGGATCAGTGCAGAGGAAGAGAGGAGAAGATCTGGCCTACGCAGTGCCCGGTCATATTTCTCAGTCAGGAAGGATCGACGTTGTGGCCTGGACTTGCATGTTTCCCGGTGCCGGGATTTCTCAGGGCCTAGAGGCTCAGTCCTTCAGTTGCTAGGGCATAGTAAGCTATGGGTCATTTGCAGAGCGAAGCTGGTGGGGTACTATGGTAAGAACAATACCTAATAGGGCAAGACCAAGGAGGAAGGATTTGCTACTGAGGCGGATTTCTAGCCAAGGAATTTGGATTAGTGGTGCAGTTGCACAACCGATCGGAGGATTTCAAACTGAGAACTTCCAGACGGGAAGTTGAGAGACTCAGTAGGAGTCAAAGAGAGGACTTCTAGGAGGGAAGTAGAGGGACTCGGAGGAGTCAGAATAAGAGTAGTGTAATAGCTGTTAATGGACTGAGAGATAAGGATAGGTTGGACAGAGCATCTAACTTCATGGTCTGGAAGGCCAGGATCTTGTACATTCTAGATAGATACCGCATCAAGGACTTCGCCTTGAAAACGATAGCGATCCCAGTTGACCCATCTGAAAATGAGAAGTACGAGGAGGAAATGGTCAGGGCGAAGTGCATCATCCTTAATGGGGTCAAGGATCATGTAGTGCCACATATTGTTGAAAAGGACACGAAAAATGTGATGTGGGAGGCCCTGAAGAAATTGTACCAGCATACCTTCGTGTAGAGGAAGATGTTACTTGAAAATCAGTTGCGGTCATACCAGATGCAGAAGGGAGAGAAAATAGATGTCTTCCTTGGTCGATTGAAGGAGATTCGGGACCAGTTGACTTCCATAGGGGCCACGCCAGATGAGGAGATGTTGGTGAGGACCGCATTGAATATAGTTTCTAAGAATTGGGAAGTGCTTTTCCAGAGCATACTAGGCAGGTCGAAGCTTCTAGATTAGGAAGAACTGTGGGTGGCTCTTCATTAAGAAGAGATTAGATGGCTGACCAAGGCGGGGAGTAGCGGTAAAGGGATCAGGATCAAAAGGAGGAAGAAGAGGATATGTCTCTAACATCTGCGGGAAAGTAGGAGAAGCAGAAGAAGAAGGACCTCTCCAAGGTCAAGTGCTTCCATTGTGGGGAACTGGGTCATTTTGTGAACCAGTGTCCGAGGAAGAAGAGCAAGGGAGAGGCTTCTGAGACTAAGGAAGTGCTAGCGAGGGTGAAGAAAGAAGTCGATGAGGATGACGACTGTGCCATGAGTGATTATGTGCCACTTGAGAGGAAGTGGGGAGACATCAAGCTGTAGTCAGATGGACTACAAGCGATGAGGGGTAGGATCCTCAAGGTACCCAACCTCTTGGATTATACCTTGCTACGAGAGCCCTGAGGAGGAGTGGCAAGACTGGCAGATGTCAGTAGAGACAGACGCGGATGGAGCGACAAAGAGTGCTACAGTGTAGAAGTCCTAGAATAGTGGAAAGGCTAGCAGGATGTAATAATGCGAGAGGCATGGGAGTATTGCACCAGTACAGGATGGAACAGAGAGGTGTGCAACGGAGCAAGATGCATGGAGTTGATGTAGCATCGCAGAGGTCAGTAGAGGGAGCACTTGTTAGCAGCAGAGGGAGCTTCAGCACGGGAGATTCTCTAGCCTGACAGGGCTGTCAAAAGTTGGGTGGATCAGTTACTTACTTTTCAGTAACTGAGTTGTAGTGTAATAGCAGTATGAAGTAGCATGATGCAGCATGATGAGAGGGGATGCAGTGCAGATGCAGTGTTGGGAGGATGGACCATCAACAACACGGATGCAGAGGGAGTTATCGTACGGATGAAAAAATGGCAGTGGAAGGGCCATAGGCAATAGTACAGGATGCAACAATGTAGAGGATGTTGGGTGGGGAGGCCTAGCATCAGCACAGGGACCAATGCTGGATGATCAGGGTAATACTCAGTGATGAGTATTACTAGAGCACAATCCTTGCTAAGAGGGAGTGTTGATTTGGGGTAGCATCTGATGTGCTCTAGCCATGAAAATTGGTGAAGAGTCTAAATCACATGATATCTCTAGGACCCAGAAATGGTTTGGGCAGATTCTAACCAGTTTGGGAGATATTAAAATAATTAATATTTTTTAATGGAGTTCCTAAGTCTAAAGCTAGGAAAAATAAAATATTAAAGGGTATTAATATAAAACTGTGTTAGAAGGGTCCAAAAGTCATGGATCAAGCCAAATATAATCTTAGCCATTGATTAGAGATTTAATCTTGGCTGTTGATGGACCAATGAGAAAAGTATAAGAGGAGGCTTGAGGGTCAGTTGTTGGACATACCAAATTGATTAGTTAGTTCAATTTTTCTGGGGCGAGGTTTGCTGAGAAAATCGAACAAGTGATATGAGTTGTAGCTGAGGGGTAGTGAATACATAGCAGAGAGGCAGAGTTGGTACCAGAGAGGTAACACAGAGCCCAGAGAGGTTGACACAAAGGTAGCCAGGAGTTGCGTAAAGCCAGAGAGGCTAGAGTGTGAGACGCAGAGGGTCTAGGGGCTCACACAGAACCAAATTGATCAGTGAGTTCAATTTTTCTAGGGCGAGTTTTGCTAAGAAAATTGAACAAGTGATATGAGTTTCAGCTGAGGGGCAGTGAACACATAACAGAGAGGCAAATTTGGTACCATAGAAGTAGCGTAGAGCCTAGAGAGGTTGATGCAGAGGCAACCAGGAGCTGCGTAGAGCGAGAGAGGCCAGCGTGTGAGACGCAGAGGGTCTAGGGGCTCACACAGAGGCTCCAGAAGCTGATGCAGAGGCTAGCAGAGCTAACGCAGGGCCTAGAGGTAGTGTTGGGAGGATTTCGTGGGACAGACTGTGAGCTGGTGAGCCGGATAGGGTGACATAGTCCCTATCAGAGTGACGTAGAGTAGTAGAAGCTGCAATCGCTGTTGTGGGATTGTTCATCTGGTGATTTATCAGCTAGAATATCTGTCTCCGAGTGAGAGGTACTACTATCGAGGGAATTCAATGTTGGATGAGCCATTTCTGGCACCCTGGTTGTATTCTGAAAACTGCATAATAATAAAACCCTTTGAATAGCTGCACTGGTTTTCTCGCATTGGGTTTTTCCGGGGACATTAGTCCAAAAATAACGGTGTCACTCGTGTGATTTTTTTCTTTCAGTTGATGATTTGTAGACGTTGATACTATACTTGTGTTTATTTTCAGTATTTACATGGTAAATAACTTGTTAAGTAATTGAACAAGTAGGAAGAAATAAACTAGATAGTACAGGAAGAATTTCTAACGGTTTAAACTTAGAAATTCTTCCTTAGAAATTCCAACATGACGTGAATCAAGAGAAGGAAGTAGGTTAATAATAAAATGTTGTGAGAGTAATTAACTAAATTAACCAGATAACCAATGTGCACTAGACCTTTGGACATTGTAGTCACATTAGAGAAATTGTATGAGATTAGTCACTTTATATATATATATATATATATATATATATATATATATATATATATATATATATATATATATATATCTATATCTATCTATCTATCTATCTATCTATCTATATATATATCTATCTATCTATCTATCTATCTATCTATCTATCTATCTATCTATATATATATATATATATATATATATATATATATATATATATATATATATATATATATATAGATATATATATATATATATATATATATATATATATATATATATATATATATATATATATATATATCTTAAATGCTAATTTGGTATCAAGCTTAGACAAGTCGAGGTGCCTGAAGGCCCATTGACTAAGTCTTTACAAGGCTTGTGAATTATGGGATTAAGTTTATGGATATGCATTGACTAATCACATCCTTGATATGCCAACTCAATATATGACAATGAGATATAAATTGGCATGATAAATGCAAAGAGGATATATGTGTCAATGGAGGAGAATTCAAATCAAGACCACCATATTATATAATCAATCTTATTGAACATCACAAAGTTAGGTAGTTTGGGGCTCAATTATCATCATAATTAGATTCAAAAGATAGATGATTTAATCATAGTGTATCGTATAAGAAAATAATGATTCTATTAGTACGATCTATCAGTGATGTAACATAAGTGGTGTGTAAACAAATTCTAATGATGATATGAAGATAGGTACCATGGAACCTAATTATTTGTGTAATTAGAACCACAAGATAAACATATCAACTTGTTGGCATTATGATACAAGTGTTGTCCTTGATAGAAACTCTTCAGGTCAACTCAGTTTTGATAAGAGGCTAACATGAATATTCAGAGGCAATAGGGCAGTGGTACAAAGGATCAAGAAGATGGAACTAAGGACTATTGATCAGAATAAAGAAGTTGAAGGAAGAAGATGATGAAAGAGCAATTTAAGAGATACACGCAGGTTCACTTAGTCCAAGCAGCGTATACACGCAGGTATTCAGAACAGAAAAAGCGTTTAACATACACACGCACTCCCACAGAAGGCAAAGCGCGTACATGTTGAAACCATGGTTTTGGTCCAAGTTATCTTTGGAACATGCTATTGACCCTAGGTATTTAGTCCGAGGTATTCGGTCCATGGTATTTGATCCAAGGTATTGGTCCTAAGTGGTTTCGGTCCATGGTATTGAGAAAGGCAAAAAACTATATAAAGAAGAGAGGATCATAAGGCTAGGGTGCAAGAGAATACGATTATAAGGAATACTTCTATCTGAAGTATATTTTATGTTGCAGGGTTATGTTTGGGACTAGATCTGAAATATTTATGTGCACCTTGAGTTTAATATTGGATCATGATCATGAGACCTGAAATGACTTATTCTTGAATGATCTGATATTGGTTAAGGCTAGATCTGATGTTTTGCGCTTGTTTTATTCGTTATCTATCATGACCTGGGTTTGTTTGAAGTCTGGAATTGTAGCAAAGTTCTGAGTCAATATTTGTAGATCTATACGCAGGTTTTTCTTGGCCAAAGAGCATATACATGCAGGTTATGTTCTTTCAAATAGCATATACAAAAGAAAGGCTTGATGTTCAGAGATCACTGATCTATCAAATCAGTATTGCTGATTTATTGCTGCTATTTTACTGTTGTCTGTCAATGAAGTCTTCTTAGATCTGAATGTAAATCTGAATGCATAAGGAGGTTGATATTTGATTGATTGTATAAGTGAGAGGAAGTGTTTTATGTTGTCTTCCTGTGTAAATTTCTGTAAGTTGACAGTAGATGTTCAGTATACTACTGGTTGGTATAGTTTGTGATTAAGAGATTTTACGATTTAGAATCTTTAGAGGTATACGCAAGTTGGGCTGAAGGAAGTGACATATACACGCAGGTTTTCTTCATTGAAGTAGCGTACACAATTTGACACATGAATTTTTGAGGTTTCAGTTCGTTCTGAATGTTGATGCAGGTTTTTGGGTTCAACACAGTGTTCTGATGACAATGATCTGACTATTTTAGATTAACTACATGTTGGTTGATGAAGTTTGAGTTTCTAAATTTCTGATGGGTTATTGATGAGTCAAGGTCTTCATATGTTTTGATTGTGCCAGGAGCATTCAGTCTGAAAATTCATGAAACGTGGTCCCTGGTGGAAGAGTGGAGTTTTCTGTGGGCTGGCACCTATGTACTAGTAAACATATTGGCTAGTACAAGAGCTAGGGGGTTGTAGCTCCCTTCTAGTAGAAGTTGGAGAACGAGAGAAGGTTGTAACCTTTTGCAGGTAGAATCCTGCGTACTGGTATGAGTCAGCACTAGTACAAGATTGTAAATAGATTTTCTTATTATTAAAAGAAGACAGAGACGACAACAGTAGGTGGTTTTCACCCACATTGGGTTTCCACCTTAAATCTTTGTGTTCATGTGTGTTGCTTATGTGTGATGGTTTATTATGTTTATACTGCACATGGTTACTGTTTAATGATTGAAGAAGTGTGCACTGATTAAAGATAAACATATGATGAATTAACTGAATCATAAGTTTACTGCATAAACGTTGGTTGCCTTAAAGACAGGTTCTGTGTACATGCTAGTTCCCCTCTATGAAGTAGCGTATATAAATATGATTATGAAAAAGAAAAATTCTTGATCTGATAATATTGATTCACCCCCCCTCTCAGTATTATTTCCAACAATTGGTATTAGAGCATGTCCTTCAAAAGAAGCTTGATCACTTGAAGGAAGATCCATCAAGATGAATAATCACGAAAGCATGGGATCCATCAGATCGCCAATCTTCGATGGGAGCAACTTTGTTTATTGGAAAATAAGAACTGCCTATCTACAATCTCTTGGAACAGATGTTTGGGAAATTGTGGAAGGAGGATATAATTTTCCAACAACAATTCCTATAGACACGGCAAGTAAAAAGAAATATGAAACCAATGCCAAAGATGTCAATACTTTATTGGGAAGTTTACCACAATCATAGTTTGTCAAAGTCATGCAACTCAAATCAGCCAAAGAGATATGGGACAAAATCGTTCAGAGCTACGAAGGAGACTCTCAGGTAAAACGTGCTAAGCTTCAAACTCTCAAAATTTAGTATGAAACTCTTAAGATGCATAGTGATGAGAGTATAGCTAGTTACTTCTTACGTATAGATGAGGTTGTTAATTGTATGAAGAATTTGGGTGAAGAAATAAAGTAAGTTACCTTAGTTGAGAAAATTTTGAGATCCTTGTCTGCTAAATTTGAATCAAAAGTGTCGGCCATAGAAGAAAAACAGGATCTACAGAATATCACTATGACACAGCTTAACGGAATCCCAACTTCTTTTGAGATGAGAAAAGGAGGTCCATCAGATATGAGAGAAGCCACATTTAAAGCTTCAGCAAAAGGAAAAGAAAAGGAAGAACACAATGAATCAGGACACATTTTAGAAGAAGAAGATGAGGTAAATTTTGTCAAGAAGCTTCAACGGGGTTCTAGAAGGTTCATAGGTAAGCTACCTTTCAAATTCTTTGCTTGTGGTAGAGTCGGTCATTATGCTTCCAGATGTCCTCATAAATATAAATATGAAAAAGGAAAGGAATATGCAAAAGGGAATAGGAGTTACTATACTCATGAAGATAGCGATGGTTTATCTAATAGTGATGAATATGAAACTGGACAAGATTACAGACTTCTCATGGCTTATGATAGCAATGATTTTTGGGATAGTTTATAAGAAGATAGTGATGGTTTATCTAATAGTGATGATTATAGACTTCTCATGGCTTATGAAAATGATGATTTTTGGGATGCTTTAGAAGAGGAAAAATTTCATGAAGAAATCTCTAAACTCAAAATTTGTTTAGAAGAAAAGAATATGATCATAGATACCTTGACATACCAACTTGCTGAAAAAGAAAAACAAAATAAAAAACTAGAATGTGAAATTGTGGGTCTAAGAAAAGATCTCGACAAAACAAAATCTCTCAATCTTAGATTTGCTAAAGGATCAAAAACTTTAAATGAAATTATCAAAGTTCAGCGTTCTCCTCGGATAAAGACAGGTCTTGGATATACTGAAGAAGCATCTCAATCACAGAAGCCGTCAACCTCCACCAAAAGATATCTTGATGCAGCAAAGATGAGTGAACAATATGAAAATCGTTAGCAAAGGCATAAAGCTGATCACTAGGTAAATCATACTCAATTTGCTCCAAGGTTGAATATCGATAGAAGCCACAACCAACATCAGGCAAATAATACTCAATTTTCTCCAAAGATGAATATCAATAGAAACTACAATCAACAGGTAAATAGATTTGATGGTCGCAGAAACTTCTTTAATGGGCAATGTTTTTCATGTCATAATTTTGGGCACAAAGCTGCTCAATGCGTTGCTTACAAAACCATCATGGCTAGAGAAGCACGAAATCAAAGGAATGTAACAGGGATCAAGAGAAGTTCCTGTTAGAGCCTAGATTGACCTCAAGCTGAAAGAAGGCAATCCTAGGATAACCACAAACCAAGCTTAACCTGGTAGCTAGCCCTACCAGATCGGGAGAGGGCTCTCTCCTTGTGAATCTCAGTCAAGATGATTGGATCAAATATGGATTTTAGGCTAGGTATAGTAGCTCTAGGGTTTTTGATTGATTTTGTTGGTGGTTTTTTTTTTTTTTTTTAAAGCTGCAAATCCTCTTTATTTCCTTGCCAAACTGCTGATAATGGTGTACAATGTAGCTCAGAGCATCCAAGTGAGTCCAACCCTTGCTAATGATAGAAAAAATACATAATATAGACATCAAACCACCTATGTTAGCCATTAGGGGTCGAAACCTAGAGAAGAGGAGCTGTTACAACCATTTCCAAATAGGGACCAGGAATATAGGCAGTGGAACAACTTGCCTCTATAAGCATGGAAACTGATTTATTGACCCCAAAACCACCTCTTGTAGAAATTTTGAATAATTTAACACATATTCAATGGAGATTATCCTGATCATGTACTATTGCGGAATACATACACAATACATAAGCTCCTCTACGTTGATCATCAATATAGCAGCATCAATAACAATAAAACATCAAGAGCATTCACACATTAACACAGTATGTATCCCGGGGAAAGCATCTCGCTAAAAACCCCAACTATCTGTATATTAATGATTGAGTCATGTAACATTACACAACATAATACTTCTCACAAGTATCTCCACCTCTGTTACACACAATACAGCTCAGATCTGATCTCCAAATCTCTTCCACTGCTTGCTTGCCTCCACTGCTCAATACCTGCTCAAGAACTGATGAGAATGGCTCACCAAACTCGTTTTTCACCTGAAAAATAGTCACTCACGCTTTGTTGGACGTGAGCACAAGCTATAATGTGGGCAAATACGTGAGCAAACTCATTGGCATACTCAATCCCTTGATTGTGCAAGATCTGGTGCACAACTATAGTCACAACTGATAGCATTCTAATTCTCTACCACCTGTCCCTGTTGAACTGAACATGCACTGACATGCAACTGAGTTAACTGATGTATTCATTAGTTGTATTATGAGTTAATAACTTGTGAATTAATTAATAACTAATTCACCCAACTCATCTCTAGTCTATTTTCTAGTTAGACTAAATACAACCAGTTTAACAAAGCTAAACTGAACACAACTCCATCAACTCCACAATCAACTCCACCAAACTCAACTGATTGAGTTCTAACTGAAGTCATGCATGCAACAACTCAACTGACTCATAAGAAAAGCGTATTTCCTTCTGACAGCTGCATGTGCCACCTCTGTAGCTCAAACTGAAGTGCTCCAAGAGAACAAGATTAAGTTTATAGTCCAAATATTATTGTGAGATAATAATATTTGACTTTTCTGTTTTTGACAGCCAGTCTAAAAATAGACTTTGATCACTCACACTGTGATCACTCACACTTTCATCAAAAATAGAAGTCCATCTATTTTTTCCCAACTTGATCAATCATCCATAAAAAACAACCTGCAATCCATAGACATGATCCATATGTCTAAAAATAGACATAGTCTAAAAATAGACTTGCGCCAAAAATAGCCTGCGGGCCCACTTAGTGAAGGCGACTCTTTTCACTAAGCTCCATCATCTTGTTGCAATCTCAACACTCCCTCTCGACAAGATATGGATTATCAGCAACCCCTATCCTGCCTCGGTGGTACTCGAATTTGCTCCTGGTGAGAGCCTTCGTCAGAATATCAGCATCCTGATCCTCCGTTGGAATGTACGAAAGTAACATGATCCTCTGCTGCACACAATCTCTGATATGATGGTACCTGATGTCAATATGTTTAGATCTATCATGAAATACAGGATTAGCCGAGAGTTTAATGCAACTCTGGTTATCACAGTAAATCACAGTAGGATCCAAATGAGAACCGAACAAACCAACTAGGATCTTCCTCATCCATATAGCCTCGCATGCAGCCAAACTTGCTGCCATATACTCGGCCTCCGCTGAACTGAGTGCCACGGATCTCTGTTTCCTGCTGTACCAAGAAACTGCTGTCGATCCAATACTGAAGACCCCTCCTGATGTGCTCTTTCTGTCTGTTGGGCTCCCTGCCCAATCTGCATCCGTGAAGCCACATAGCTTCACCTCATCCTCCTGTCTGTACCACAAACCATATCCCGATGTGCCTCTCAAGTAGCGCAATACATGCTTGCCCGCCTTCCAGAAGAGCTTGGTAGGCTTAACCATAGCTTGTGAAAGCTGGTTAACTGCATAGCATATATCAGGTCGTGTATTGACCAAATACATCAGCGACCCCACCAACTGTCGATAAACAGTGGCATCCACTTCTTCTCCCGAAGTGGCATCCTCCTTCCTCCAACCTCCAGGAAGAGGAGTATCAACAGGCTTGCAGCCATGCATGTTGAACTTCTCCAGTATCTCCCGAGCATACTTGCCCTGAGAAACAAACAGTCCACCACTACGCTGCCATATTTCCAATCCCAGGAAATAGTGAAGGAGGCCCAAATCCTTCATCTCAAACTCTGTAGCAAGATCCTTCTTGCATGACAGTATCAACAGCTCATCACCCGTTAGAATCAAATCATCAACATACAGTACAATGATAAGCAACTTACCCTCCACCACAATCTGGTATAGGTTCGAATCCGCCTCGCTTTTGGAGAATCCAAGTCCTGTGAAATAGCTGTCTATCCGTGTGTACCAAGCACGTGGTGCTTGCTTCAACCCATACAACGCTCTCTTGAGCCTGCACACATGCGACTCGCTGCTGAAGACTTCAAAGCCTTCGGGTTGCTCAATGTACATCTCCTCCTCAATGACTCCGTTGAGGAACGCAGTCTTCACATCCATCTGATGAATGTGCCATCCCATCTGCGCTGAGAGAGCAAGAATCGTCCGTATGGAAGAATACCTTGCGACAGGTGCAAAGGTCTCCTCATAATCGATCCCCTCAATCTGTGAAAAGCCTCGGGCAACAAATCTTGCCTTGTACTTCTCCACACTCCCGTCAGCTGCCTGCTTAACTTTGTAGATCCATCTCGAACCCACCACTGATTTCCCTTCCGGTCTAGGACAATCTCCCATGCACTGTTTCTGACAATAGAATCATACTCTTCCACCATGGCGTCTACCCATGCGGGATCCTCCACAGCTTCCTCGAAAGAGGATGGCTCAGTCACAACACACTTGCTTATAAGAGCCATGTATCCAGTGTACCGATTAGGTGACTGTCTCTGCCTGCGTTGGGCTGTAGGTGGTCCTACAATTTTCTCTGCATCTTGAGCCAGTCGCTCAGCTTCTGTCAAGCACTTTCGCCCTCTGATGGTTGGCGCTGCATGAGTGGTCTCTTCCACTCCATGAATCTCGTCCTGTGGCTAATCCACATCCTGAAGCTCATCCTTAGGAACTAATAGCTCCTCATCTGCATGCAAGTGTAGCTCCCTCTCAAGCGAACACTTCATGGCTTTCTCCTCCTGAAATTTTATATCCCGTCGCACAACAGTTTTACCACTGTCTGGAAAATACACACGATAGTTGTGGGGCGTATCAGTGTACCCCAAAAATATCCCAACCTCTGCGGTCGGCTCCAACTTCTTCCTGGCATCCTTCGTCACATGCATGTAAACGTTAGCACCAAAAATCCTCAAATGAGAAAGATCAGGCTTCTTACCAGAATAAGTCTCCTCAGGTGTACTCATGCCAAGTATCCTATGAGGACAACGGTTCTGCACATAAATTGTTGTATTGCATGCTTCCGCCCACAAGTGAAGGGGTAGGCCCTGATCATGCAACATTGCCCGTGTAGCACCCACAATCGTTCTGTTCTTTCGCTCAGCTACCCCGTTCTACTGTGGGTTATGGGGAGCTATGAGCTCTCTACGAATCCCTTCTGCCTTGCAGAAATCCTTGAACTCGTCCGAGATGTATTCACCACCATTATTGCTCCTAAGAGCCTTCACCTTCTTCCCCGACTCCTTCTCGACCAGTGCTTTGAATTCACAGAACTTTGAATATGTCTCGCTCTTCTTCTGCATGAAGAAGATCCAGCACTTACGAGAGAAATCATCAACAAAAATCACATAATACCTGTGTTTTGCTGTCGAAGCAACTGAGAAAGGTCCACACACGTCTGTGTGAATTCTCTCAAGGATCGTCGTGGCGTGACTATCCTTCTCGTGAAAGGTGGCTTTCACAAACTTCCCCAAAGTACACCCCTTGCACTGATCTGACTGCGCAAGTGTGCCTTTAGGAAGCCCTGTAGTGATCTGCTGCAGTATCTTCAAGGCTCCATGGTGAAGGTGACCCAATCTCCTGTGCCACAACTCGCCATCATCCCGGCTCACCAATCCTTCTGCCTTGCCTGCCATTGCTGCGCATCCATCTACATGCAACTGATAAATATTCCTCACTCGAACCCCTATCTTCCGGGTCTCACCAGTTGTCTTGCTGCGCAGGAAGGCCTTTCCCTCGCTGAAAACAACATAATACCCCTTGTCTTCTAACATCGCCACTGAGATGATATTCTTCTTCAATCCTGGAACATGCATGACTTCCTTCAATACAAAGGGTTTACCAGATTCCCTCTCAAAGGAAATGGTACCGATACCGGTCGCACTGTATCTACCATCATCGCCCATCTCGATGTGCACTCCAAGATCAGAGAACAAATCTCTATCTCCCGTCATGTGAAAAGACGCACCACTATCCAAGAACCACACTAATCCCATCACACTTGAAACCAAGCATGCGATCAATGAAAAATCAAGCTCAAACTAAGAATCTAAGGCCTCTCCCCCTGCAGATCCAGCAGCTTGCTTGTTCTTCTTCTTCTGCGGACAATTTGTGGCATAGTGTCCGTGCTAGTGACAGTGAAAACACTTCACCTTGGACATATCCTGCTTCTTGCCTTTTGCACCAGACTGAGAAGCTTTCTTGCTCTTCCCTTTCTTTGCTTTGGCAGCCAAAGCGCAATTCTCTTCATCAGATACCTTTGATGAAGATCCATTCTCACCTTTATTGTTTCTGAGTTTATCCTTGAGCACCAGGTCGCTCTTGCTTTGGAATAACATTTGCAATCCGTTGAAAGACATTTCAACAACACTGCTGCAAATTCGATTTTCCACCAGCTCCAAACTCAACCGCCTCCAATCTAAAATTCGTGAGAACACAATATTTCTCTTACAGAGATTGACTGTATGGGCATTCACCAGATATCTCACCTTCCAAAGGAAGGATGAATCCAGAGGCTACCTGGCCCGATTACAGACTCTGCCTGAAGAAATAGAATGTAAACACTTCCTGAATAGTAGATCTGATGATCAATCCTCGCTTGATATCCTGTAAAAATCTCTTCTACAAATCAAGCAGCTCCGATACCATGTAGAAACTTTTTCTACAAATCATCTAGCTCTGATACCATGTAGAAATTTTGAATAATTTAACACATATTCAATGGAGATTATCCTGATCATGTACTATTGCGGAATAAATACACAATACATAAGCTCCTCTACGTTGATCATCAATATAGCAGCATCAATAACAATAAAACATTAAGAGCATTCACACATTAACACAGTATGTATCCCGGGGAAAGCATCTCGCTAAAAACCCCTACTATCTGTATATTAATGATTGAGTCATGTAACATTACACAACATAATACTTCTCACAAGTATCTCCACCTCTGTTACACACAATACAGCTCAGATCTGATCTCCAAATCTCTTCCACTGCTTGCCTGCCTCCACTGCTCAATACCTACTCAAGAACTGATGAGAATGGCTCACCAAACTCGTTTTTCACCTGCAAAATAGTCACTCACGCTTTTTTGGACGTGAGCACAAGCTATAATGTGGGAAAATACATGAGCAAACTCATTGGCATACTCAATCCCTTGATTGTGCAAGATCTGGTGCACAACTATAGTCACAATTGATAGCAATCTGATTCTCTACCACCTGTCCCTGTTGAACTGAACATGCACTGACATGCAACTGAGTTAACTGATGTATTCATTAGTTGTATTATGAGTTAATAACTTGTGAATTAATTAATAACTAATTCACCCATCTCATCTCTAGTCTATTTTCCAGTTAGACTAAATACAACCAGTTTAACAAAGCTAAACTGAACACAACTCCATCAACTCCACAATCAACTCCACCAAACTCAACTGATTGAGTTCTAACTGAAGTCATGCATGCAACAACTCAACTGACTCATAAGAAAAGCGTATTTCCTTCTGACAGCTGCATGTGCCACCTCTGTAGCTCAAACTGAAGTGCTCCAAGAGAATAAGATTAAGTTTATAGTCCAAATATTATTGTGAGATAATAATATTTGACTTTTCTATTTTTGACAGCCAGTCTAAAAATAGACTTTGATCACTCACACTGTGATCACTCACACTGTGATCACTCACACTTTCATCAAAAATAGAAGTCCATCTATTTTTTCCCAACTTGATCAATCATCCATAAACAACAACCTGCAATCCATAGACATGATCCATATGTCTAAAAATAGACTTGCGCCAAAAATAGCCTGCGGGCCCACTTAGTGAAGGCGACTCTTTTCACTAAGCTCCATCATCTTGTTGCAATCTCAACACCTCTAACTAATGAATCTACCCTCTCAGATAATTTCACTATTACATTTACATGCCAAGTCATTAATTACAATCATAAAATCATCCATGAAGAGAGAGAAAGTCAACGTGCAGCGAGAGTAGGCGAAAATTTGTTTTTTCTAAAAAACTGGCCAAAAGCGCAGCGCTGCTTTCCACCCTCTTTTGGAGGCATTCCCCTTAGCCAAATTGAAGTAGCACGATGAAGCATGATGAGAGGGGATGCAGTGCAGATGCAGTGTTGGGAGGATGGACCATCAACAACACGGATTCAGAGGGAGTTATTGTACGGATGCAACAATGGCAGTGGAAGGGCCATAGGCAGTAGTACAGGATGCAACAATGTAGAGGATGTTGGGTGGGGAGGCCTAGCATCAGCACAGGGACCAATGCTGGATGATCAGGGTAATACTCAGTGATGAGTATTACTAGAGCACAATCCTTGCTAAGAGGGAGTGTTGATTTGGGGTAGCATCTGATGTGCTCTAGCCATGAAAATTGGTGAAGAGTCTAAATCACATGAGATCTCTAGGACCCAGAAATGGTTTGGGCAGATTCTAACCAGCTTGGGAGATATTAAAATAATTGATATTTTTTAATGGAGTTCCTAAGTCTAAACTTAGGAAAAATAAAATATTAAAGGGTATTAATATAAAAATGTGTTAGAAGGGTCCAAAAGTCATGGGTCAAGCCAAATATAATCTTAGCCATTGATTAGAGATTTAATCTTGGCTGTTGATGGACCAACGAGAAAATTATAAGAGGAGGCTTGAGGGTCAGTTGCAGGACACACCAAATTGATTAGTTAGTTCAATTTTTCTAGGGCGAGGTTTGCTGAGAAAATCGAACAAGTGATATGAGTTGTAGCTGAAGGGTAGTGAATACATATCAGAGAGGTAGAGTTGGTACTAGATAGGTAACACAGAGCCCAGAGAGGTTGACACAAAGGTAGCCAGGATTTGCGCAGAGCCAGAGAGGCTAGTGTGTGAGACGCAGAGGGTCTAGGGGCTCACACAGAACCATATTGATCAGTGAGTTCAATTTTTCTAGGGCGAGGTTTGCTGAGAAAATCGAACAAGTGATATGAGTTTCAGCTGAGGGGCAGTGAACACATAACAGAGAGGCAAATTTGGTACCATAGAGGTAGCGCAGAGCCTAGAGAGGTTGATGCAGAGGCAACTAGGAGCTGCGTAGAGCGAGAGAGGCCAGCGTGTGAGACGCAGAGGGTTTAGGGGCTCACATAGAGGCTCCAGAAGCTGATGTAGAGGCTAGCAGAGCTAACGCAGGGCCTAGAGGTAGCATTGGGAGGATTTCGTGGGACATACTGGGAGCTGGTGAGCCGGATAGGGTGACATAGTCCCTATCAGAGTGACGCAGAGTAGTAGAAGCTGCAATTGTTGTTGTGGGATTGTTCATCCGGTGATTTATCAACCAGAATATCTGTCTCCGAGTGAGAGGTACTACTATCGAGGGAATTCAATGTTGGGTGAGCCATTTCTGGCACCCTTTGAATAGCTGCATTGGTTTTCTTGCATTGGATTTTTCCGGGGACATTAGTCCAAAAATAATGGTGTCACTCGTGTGCTTTTTTTCTTTCAGTTGATGATCTGTAGATGTTGATACTATACTTGTGTTTATTTTCAGTATTTACATGGTAAATAACTTGTTAAGTAATTGAACGAGTAGGAAGAAATAAACCAGATAGTACAGGAAGAATTTCAAACGGTTTAAACTTAGAAATTCTTCCTTAGAAATTCCAACATGACATGAATCAAGAGAAGGAAGTAGGTTAATAATAAAATGTTGTGAGAGTAATTAACTAAATTAACCAGATAACCAATGTACACTAGAGCTTTGGACATTGTAGTCACATTAGAGAAATTGTATGAGATTAGTCACTTTATATATATATATATATATATATATATATATCCTTTGGACATTGTAGTCACACTAGAGAAATTGTATGAGATTAGTCACTTTATATATATAGATATAGATATATCTATATCTATATATATATATATATATATATATATATATATATATATATATATATATATATATATATATCGATATAGATATCTTAAATGCTAATTTGGTATCAAGCTTAGACAAGTCGAGGTGCCTGAAGGCCGATTGACTAAGTCTTTACAAGGCTTGTGAACTATGGGATTAAGTTTATGGATATGCATTGACTAATCACATCCTTGATATGCCAACTCAATATATGACAATGAGATATAAATTGGCATAATAAATGCAAAGAGGATATATGTGTCAATGGAGGAGAATTCAAATAAAGACCACCATATTATATAATCAATCTTATTGAACATCACAAAGTTAGGTTGTTCAGGGCTCAATTATCATCATAATTAGATTCAAAAGATAGATGATTTAATCATAGTGTATCGTATAAGAAAATAATGATTCTATTAGTACGATCTATCAGTGATGTAACATAAGTGGTGTGTAAACAAATTCTAATGATGATATGAAGATAGGTATCATGGAACCTAATTATTTGTGTAATTAGAACCACAAGATAAACATATCAACTTGTTGGCATTATGATAAAGTATTGTCCTTGACGGAAACTCTTGAGGTCAACTCAGTTTTGATAAGAAGCTAACATGAATATTCAGAGGCAATAGGGCAGTGGTACAAAGGATCAAGAAGATGGAACTAAGGACTATTGATCAGAATAAAGAAGTTGAAGGAAGAAGATGATGAAAGAGCAATTTAAGAGATACACGCAGGTTCAATTAGTCCAAGCAGCGTATACACGCAGGTATTCAGAACAGAAAAAGTGTATAACATACACGCGCACTCCCACAGAAGGCAAAGCGCGTACATGTTGAAAACCATGGTTTTGGTCCAAGTTATCTTTGGAACATGGTATTGACCCTAGGTATTTAGTCCGAGGTATTCGGTCCATGGTATTTGATCCAAGGTATTGGTCCTAAGTGGTTTCGGTCCATGGTGTTGAGAAAGGAAAAAAACTATATAAAGAAGAGAGGATCATAAGGCTAGGGTGCAATAGAATACGATTATAAGGAATACTTCTGTCTGAAGTATATTTTATGTTGCAGGGTTATGTTTGGGACTAGATCTGAAATATTTATGTGCACCTTGAGTTTAATATTGGATCATGATCATGAGACCTAAAATGACTTATTCTTGAATGATCTAAGATTGGTTAAGGCTAGATCTGATGTTTTGCGCTTGTTTTATTCGTTATCTATCATGACCTGGGTTTGTCTGAAGTCTGGAATTGCAGCAAAGTTCTGAGTCAATATTTGTAGATCTGTACGCAGGTTTTTCTTGGCCAAAGAGCATATACACGCAGCTTCTGTTCTTTCAAATAGCATATACAAAAGAAAGGCTTGATGTTAAGAGATCACTGATCTATTAGATCAGTATTGTTGATTTATTGCTGCTATTTTACTGTTTTATGTCAATGAAGTCTTCTTAGATCTGAATGTAAATCTGAATGCATAAGGAGGTTGATATTTGATTGATTGTATAAGTGAGAGGAAGTGTTTTATGTTGCCTTCCTGTGTAAAGTTCTGTAAGTTGATAGTAGATGTTTAGTATACTACTGGTTGGTATAGTTTGTGATTCAGAGATTTTATGATTTAGAATCTTTAGAGGTATACGCAAGTTGGGCTGAAGGAAGTGGCATTTACACACAAGTTTTCTTCATTGAAGTAGCATGCACAATTTGACACATGAATTTTTTAGGTTTCAGTTGGTTCTGAATGTTGATGCAGGTTTTTGGGTTCAACACAGTGTTCTGATGACAATGATCTGACTATTTTAGATTAACTGCATGTTGGTTGATAAAGTTTGAGTTTCTAAATTTATGATGGGTTATTGATGAGTCAAGATCTTCATATGTTTTGATATGTGCCAGGAGAATCCAGTCTAAAAGTTCATGAAACGTGGTCCCTGGTGGAAGAGTGGAGTTTTCTATGGGCTGGCACCTACGTACTAGTAAACATATTGGCTAGTACAAGAGCTAGGGGTTGTAGCTCCCTTCTAGTAGAAGCTGGAGAATGAGAGAAGGTTGTAACCTTCTTCAGGTAGAAGCCTGCGTACTGGTATGAGTCAGCACTAGTACAAGATTGTAAATATATTTTCTTATTATTAAAAGAAGACAGAGACGATAGCAGCAGGTGGTTTTCACCCACATTGGGTTTCCACCTTAAATCTTTGTGTTCATGTGTGTTTCTTATGGGTGATGGTTTATTATGTTTATATTGCACATGGTTACTGTTTAATGATTGAATAAGTACTAACACATTGATTAAAGATAAACATATGATGAATTAACTGAATCATAAGTTTACTGCATAAACATTGGTTGCCTTAAAGACAGGTTCCGTGTACACGCTAGTTCCCCTCTATGAAGTAGCGTATATAAATATGATTATGAAAAAGAAAAATTCTTGATCTAATAATATTGATTCACCCCCCCTCTCAGTATTATTTCCAACATTGGTATTAGAGCATGTCCTTCAAAAGAAGCTTGATCACTTGAAGGAAGATCCATCAGGATGAATAATCACGAAAGCATGGGATCCATCAGACCGCCAATCTTTGTTGGGAGCAACTTTGTTTATTGGAAAATAAGAACTGCCTATCTACAATCTCTTGGAACAGATGTCTGGGAAATTGTGGAAGGAGGATATAATTTTCCAACAACAATTCCTATAGACACGGCAAGTAAAAAGAAATATGAAACCAATGCCAAAGATGTCAATACTTTATTGGGAAGTTTATCACAATCATAGTTTGTCAAAGTCATGCAACTCAAATCAGCCAAAGAGATATGGGACAAAATCGTTCAGAGCTACGAAGGAGACTCTCAGGTAAAACATGCTAAGCTTCAAACTCTCAAAATTTAGTATGAAACTCTTAAGATGCATAGTGATGAGAGTATAGCTAGTTACTTCTTACGTATAGATGAGGTTGTTAATTGTATGAAGAATTTGGGTGAAGAAATAAAGGAAGTTACCTTAGTTGAGAAAATTTTGAGATCCTTGTCTGCTAAATTTGAATCAAAAGTGTCTACCATAGAAGAAAAACAGGATCTACAGAATATCACTATGACACAGCTTCACGGAATCCTAACTTCTTTTGAGATGAGAAAAGGAGGTCCATCAGATATGAGAGAAGCCACATTTAAAGCTTCAGCAAAAGGAAAAGAAAAGGAAGAACACAATGAATCAGGACACATTTTAGAAGAAGAAGATGAGGTAAATTTTGTCAAGAAGCTTCAACGGGGTTCTGGAAGGTTCATAGGTAAGCTACCTTTCAAATTCTTTGCTTGTGGTAGAGTCGGTCATTATGCTTCCAGATGTCCTCATAAAGATAAATATGAAAAAGGAAAGGAATATGCAAAAGGGAATAGGAGTTACTATACTCATGAAGATAGCGATGGTTTATCTAATAGTGATGAAGATGAAACTGGACAAGATTACAAACTTCTCATGGCTTATGATAGCAATGATTTTTGGGATAGTTTAGAAGAGGATAGTGATGGTTTATCTAATAGTGATGATTATAGACTTATCATGGCTTATCACAATGATGATTTTTGGGATGCTTTAGAAGAGGAAAATTTTCATGAAGAAATCTCTAAACTCAAAATTTGTTTAGAAGAAAAGAATACGATCATAGTTACCTTGACATACCAACTTGCCGAAAAAGAAAAAGAAAATAAAAAACTAGAATGTGAAATTGTGGGTCTAAGAAAAGATCTCGACAAAACAAAATCTCTCAATCTTAGATTTGCTAAAGGATCAAAAACTTTAAATGAAATTATCAAAGTTCAGCGTTCTCCTCGGATAAAGACAGGTCTTGGATATACTGAAGAAGCATCTCAATCACAAAAGCCGTCAACCTCCATCAAAAGATATCTTGATGCAGCAAAGACGAGTGAACAATATGAAAATCGTTAGCAAAGACATAAAGCTGATCACTAGGTAAATCATACTCAATTTGCTCCAAGGTTGAATATCGATAGAAGCCACAACCAACATTAGGCAAATAATACTCAATTTGCTCCAAAGATGAATATGAATAGAAGCTAAAATCAACAAGTAAATAGATTTGATGGTCGCAGAAACTTCTTTAATGGGCAATGTTTTTCATGTCATAATTTTGGGCACAAAGCTGCTCAATACGTTGCTTACAAAACCATCATGGCTAGAGAAGCACGAAATCAAAGGAATGTAACAGGGATCAAGAGAAGTTCTTGTTAGAGCCTAGATTGACCTCAAGCTGAAAGAAGGCAATCCTAGGATAACCACAAACCAAGCTTAACCTGGTAGCTAGCCCTACCAGGTCGGGAGAGGGCTCTCTCCTTGTGAATATCAGTCAAGATGACTGGATCAGATATGGATTTTAGGCTAGGTATAGTAGCTCTAGGGTTTTTGATTTATTTTGTTGGGTTTTTTGTTTTTTTTTAAGCTGCAAATCCTATTTATTTCCTTGCCAAACTGCTGATAATGGTGTACAATGTAGCTTAGAGCATCCAAGTGAGTCCAACCCTTGCTAATGATAGAAAAAATACATAATATAGACATCAAACCACCTATGTTAGCCATCAGGGGTCGAAACCAAGAGAAGAGGAGTTGTTACAACCATTTCCAAACAGGGACCAGGAATATAGGCAGTGGAACAACTTGCCTCTATAAGCATGGAAACTGATTCATTGACCCCAAAACCACCTCTAACTAATGAATCTACCCTCTAAGATAATTTCACTATTACATTTACATGCCAAGTCATTAATTACAATCATAAAATCATCCATGAAGAGAGAGAAAGTCAACGTGCAGTGAGCGTAGGCGAAAATTTGTTTTTTCTGGAAAACTGGCCAAAAGCGTAGCGCTACTTTCCACCCTCTTTTGGAGGCCTTCCCCTTAGCCAAATTTAGCCCAAGATGTCTCATTGGAAAGGTCTTCCAGTCTAGTTTCTGGAACAACTTGAATTTTTTCATTTGGAGTTCATTTTCCCCCTCCAAACTGAAATCTCCAAAAGCAGCTTCTGTGTGTCCAAAAAGAGGCAAAGAGGTCATTTTTTGGTAGTTTTTGGACCTTTTGGTGACCTAGTTTTGCTCCAAAACTTCTGAAATTTTCTGGTATGAATGTTCTCATCACGCTGAATCCAAATATATAAACTTTTCCTTCAACAAGTGCTCTAGGGAAAAGCGCAGCGCTGGTGGCACTGCGCTTCTGGGCTAGTTTTCTGTGTTGGAAATTGCAAAATTTGAAAAATGCAAAAACTCATCAAAACTTGCCCAATTTTGGCATGGGACACCACCATTAATTGCTTTGATGGGCTAATGGGCTAGTGATGCCTCAACTAATATCTTGAACTTATCTTGCTCCTTTTTTCTCTTTAAAGCCTTCCTCAACCTAGCTTTAAGCTTCCTGATCCTCATGTTATAAATTTTGTTGCGGGTCATGTAATGGTAGGCCATGTGGCGAAGCATCTTCTTATCCTTGTTGGCCTTCTCAATCAGCCCTTCAAGGTGTATGTTGACCCTCTCAAGCCAAGTTTCCCTATCATTTTCAATCTCTTGCTCAATTGAAGTCAACTTGACATGAGCCTCCTTGGCCTTTTGCCTGTTTTCTTTGATCATTTGCAGCTCCATGAGGACTTGCTTGTCGCTCAATTATTTGTTTTCCTGCTCTAAATATCTGATTATGAACTTAGCTCTCTCTAAGTTATCTGCCAAGGATTGTATTTCAGCTTCTTGTTCCTTTATGATAATGTCTTTGACAGTTTCCGGATCCTGAGCTTCCAAGTCAATAATGTCAACTCCATGATGAGTGAAGTGCTGCTGTGGTTCCTCATGCTCAACAAGATTAAAATCTCTTTCTTGCTCATCACTAAGATCCTCTTCTTGCACCTTTTCCTTGCCCATTCTTTGTTGCTCAACCTGTACCTGTTTTGCTGATGAAGAAGGCAAAGCCCCATCCACACCTTGTGGAGATAGCATTTTCCTGTGGCCTGATGACGAAGGCAAGACCCCTTCCACACCTTGTGGAGATAATACTTGCATAGTAGCTGCAAAAAGTTTCCTAGTACCCCTCTTATATGTCACAAACACTGGCACTCCAACAGTTTCAGTCTCTTTGACTTTTTCATGTCTTGAAGGTCCACCTTCTTCATGATGTACTGATGAAAATATTTGTGGGCCTTTGAACATCTCATGATAAATGAAAGTCTACCATGGCATGTTAAGGAGGCTCAGGTGGTGAAGAACAATGGTTTTTATCAAAGAGTAATGGTAAATTTTATTCAACTGCTGGGGGTATGGCTTCCTCTGTACAATATGTGCCATCTTCTCAATGTTTCTAAACATGAAGTAAGGGAGATTCATCATCTTTACTCTAGTGAAATGCATGAGAAATATAATGTGATAGGCATAGAAACGGGAGAACCTATCTTCACAAGTGAAGTACTTGATAATGATTTTTATCAATGGGTCATACTTGTCTTCCAAAAACTTGAAGGGGAATACTATCTTCATTTGGTCTCTGTATCTAGCCTTGATGTATGACTTATAGTATTCCTTATCAATATCCCGAACTTTGTACCAATTTTCACCCACATCGGGAATTCTTGTAGCCTCTGAGATGACAACTAGTGATATGGTGAAGGTGATTCCAGAAAGGTTTACTTCATTACTGTGCAAATGAGTCACAAATAGCCTAGCCAACTCATGATGAAATTTGACTCTTTCTATCATTTCACAAAAATCAAAGCATGCCTGGTGTTTAAAGCAAGAAATGGCAAGTGGACAAGCTTGTAACTCCCTCAAACTAGTGGGCTCTTCTCTGATAATTCTTCCTCCTTTATGAGGCTTCCTCTGTTGCTTATGTCTCTCCATGGAACTATCACTGAGTGTCTCTTCCTCATAGTCATATTCACTGTCTCTTTCCATTGTTTTTCTGTGGCTGTGAACACTTATGGTTTTATATGGACAATGATGGGATAGGGTGGAGGAATGAATTGAATAGAGTGAAGATGAAGGAAGATGTGAGAGTATGATGTGTGAACAGGTTTTTAGGGATGATTAGGGTTTTAGGGAGAGTGGGTAGGGTTTGTAGGGTTGATGGAGAGTGTAAGTCAGAATTTAGGGAAAATGTATGAGAGGAATGGGATTTAGGAAATATGGTATGTGGGAATGGGATTTAGTGAATAATGGCAAGTAGATAGGGTAAATAAAACACTAGTGAAATGAGGAAAACTAGGGTTTCACCCTAGAAGCTAGGGTTTTAGATTTAAGAATGTGAAACACCAAACTTGGCAAACAAAACCCTAAAACATAAGATATGATAAATGTACTTACTTGTAAGAAAGAGAAATTGAAGGTTTTGAGGTGAATTGGTAGTTTTGAAACGATTTGGGCAATTTGGGGCTTGGTTGGGCAGAAACGCAGTGCCTCACACAGGTGCGTAGCGCCACTTTGAAAGCACAGCGCCTGTGTAAAATTACACAGGGAAATGTTGCCAGGTGCGTAGCGCCATCTCAAAAACGCAACGCCCTCCTCAAAAGCGCAGAGCTGCTCAATTTTTTCCAAAAAACACAGTGACTCACTTGTATTTTCCCAATAATGCTTGAAATCGATCCTTAGCTCTCCTTTTATCACTTTGAACTTCAACACTATCATAATGAAATGATAAATAGAAGGATGGCTTTATATAGCTTTCACTTTTTGATTTTTTGTTGGTGAAAACCCACTTTTATAATGTCTATCTATTTTTTCCAATACTCTGTTTTTTGATGCTTGGTTTCTTTGCTTTGATAGGTGGACTGATGCTCAAATTATTTTGACTTTTTTGCAATGGTAGTACTTTGGCAACATCACCAGATGTCCAGGAGTAGCATGGAACCATTATTACATATGAGAACATTAAAATTACATCAAATTTAAAGATAAAATACAAATGCTCTGTTTTCACCTCAAAACTAGTTTTGAGGTGAGAACTTCATTAAGCTTACAAATTAACAAATTATGACTTTCTGATCATTATTGACCTCCTCATGTCTTTGCTGACCATTATTAGCAATAATCACTGAATTTTGACCATGGTGGAAACCCTAAGACCTAATGAGATCGAAACCCTATGTAATTGATGAAATGAACTGAAAATGAGCATGAATCATGACTGAAAGATATGCAAGGAGGTCAGCAAGTACATATCATGAGGGAAAAAATGAAGTAAACCCTACCATCAGTAGATCCATGACCTAATGGAATGAAACCTCATCAGAATGGGACTCCTAGTATGAAATGCAAAAGAGTAAATTTTGATCACTGATGGCAGTGTGAAGACACTGACACTAACATTGGCTCCAATGGGGATGGTAGCTCCTTGGAGGTGCCAAGAACCATAGATCTCTGGGAACATGTAGACTAGTGCCTCATCCATTGGGCAATAGGGTCAAGACACTTCAAATACTGAAACTGACACTATGAAAACTGACTCAAGACTCAAACTGTGACTAGAAACTGAATTAAACACACCAACTAACACAAATCACTCAACTTTATAGCCTTCACCTCGGGCCCCAAGCTGAAATGACTGTGTACCTTTGAAATCTTGCAATGAAAAGGAAAATGGTATATACAATGATCACATCATGATTTAAAAAATCACCTTAGAAGAAGTAGCGCTTCAAGAGCTTACCATTGACTGGCCCTCCTGAACAATCTTGTCCATCCATTTCCTTTAGAAGGAATGCATTTTTTCCTTTGTATGCAGCAATCTTATAATGTCCTTTCCATAATTTTTCAAACTTACCATGCTTGCCCTTATCTTCATTCCTATCATCCCACCACAACACTACATCCTCCAACTGGAATTTATCTTCTTTTGTTTTCCAGTCATAGATCTTTTTTATTTTTTCCTGCAATCTAAAAGTGTTTTGGAAAACTTCCTCCATTGTTTGCTGTAAATGGATCATCTGATTTATTCTTCTCTGAAAATTATCCTCCTCACTGCTAGCCTCTTGCAAAAGTTTCACAACTGGAATTGAAGAGATATTGGAAAAACTGTGTCAATGCCGTAAACTAGTTCAAATGGAGACATACCTATGGACTTCTTCTGGCTCACTCTGTCAGCCCACAAGGCATTAACTAACTTTCTGTGCCAACCTTTCTTATTTTCTTCCAGCATCTTCTTGATGATGTTCACCAATGACTTATTGGATGATTCAGCCAAACCATTTCCGTGCGGGTAATATGGTATAGAATGACCCAAAGTAATCTTATACTTGTTGCAAAAATCAATCATCTTCTTTGATTTGAATGCAGCTACATTATCTGTGATGATTTTACTAGGACAATCAGAACGAGATAAAATATTTGATTCCAAGAAGTGAATGATTATCGTATCTGTGGCTTGTCTGGTCGGAATTGCTTCAATCCACTTGGTGAAGTAGTTGGTTGCTCTTAGGATCCATTTGTGATGCGCTGACGATGTTGGATGGATTTCCTCGATAAAATTGAGTCCCCACTGCTAAAATGGTGCATTGACTTCAACTGGTTTTAGAGGAAGAGGCAACAATTTTCTTTTACCTTGAAAAACTTGACAGCTCATGACTGTTTTGTACACATCTGAAAATAAGGTTGGCCAGTAATAGCCTGCTCTCAATATTTTGTTTGTTGTTGTCTTCCAGAACAAGTGACCACCACAATCACCCTTGTGAAAGTCATTCATCACCTGCTGGGCTTCATCTTCAATTAAACAATTCAGCAAAACCCCTCCTGGATCCTTCCAATAAATGGCATTATTCAAAATGCAGAATTTGGCAACTTTAAGTTTGAGAGATCTACCTTTGTTCTTTGTCATTTCTGGAGGTGGTGAGAGGTGCTGAAGTACATACACTATATTTGAATACCATGGTGACTGAAGGAACATTTCAGACACTTGAATTAGGGAGATTTCTTCTTCATATTCTGACATAGTTGCGATAAGATTATATCTAAAGCATGCAGAATTGATTCCGCTATTAATCTTGCCAAGCCTTGTCCTTTGATCAGCTTTGTAGGCTTGATCTCCAGATCGTATTCCAACATTGCTACAATCCATTTTCCCCACCTTTCTTTTGGATCAGTTTGTATCAGCACATCCTTAACCGTTGCATTAGGAACGTATGCTATGATGTTTGAGTGCAGAATATACACTCGAAAGTCCTTCAAAGCTTTGACAAGAGCAAGAGAATATTCTTCAATTATGTTGTACTGCAAAGCAACATCTCTAATGGTCTGGTTGAAAAATGCAATGGGCTTTTCCAGCTGATCTCTCTTTTGCATTAAAACTGTTGCCATGGTATGCTCAGATGCAAATGAGAATAAAATGAAATCTTGTGTATAATTGGGACTAATCAAAATTGGGGCTGTAGATAAAGCATACTTTACCAGATTAAATGACTTCATAGCATCCTCTGTCCATTTTACCACGCTGTCCTTCTTTAACATATTAGTAATTTCTCTCAAATGCTCAGCTATATTGGGTACAAATCTACATAAGAAATTCATCTTACCATTAAAAGCTTGTATCTCTTTTTTGTTCCTGGGAAAATCTATCTGCTGAATTGCTTCTACCCTTGAAGGATCAATGCGAATTCCTTCCTTTGAGATAATATGACCAAGCAGCTTCCCTTCATCCATGGCAAAGAGACTTTTCTTTGGATTGAGTGATATCCCAAATTTCCTACATCGCTGAAACAAAACCCTTAAATGGTGAAGATGCTCATCACCTGAACCTGAAAACACTTTCAAATCATCTAAATATACAACCAAAAATACATCCTTTTCATTGGCAAAAGCGATGTCCATTGCACGCTGAAATGTGGCTCCAACATTTTTCAAACCAAATGGCATTTTATCATAATGAAAAGTTCCCCAAGGGGTGGTAAATGCAGTCTTATCTCGGTCATCTTCATGCACTAGAATTTGATTATACCTTGAATATCCATCGAGTAGTGACATGTGCGATGCTCCAACCACTCTCTAGAGGATATGATCCATCTTCGGCGGTGAGTAATTGTCCTTCAATGATACTTTATTTAGATTTCAGAAATCAATACACAATCTGATTTCTCCTGTCTTCTTTCTTACAAGAACAAGATTCGAAATCCAATCAGAAAATCTGATTGGGACAATTATACCGGCCTTGTATAATCTGTTCACCTCTTTTTCAATGGAAGGCAACAACTTGGGATTGATTCTTCTCAGCTTCTGTCTGAATGGCTTCTGATTTGGCTTGATGGGAATAATGTACTGAATTATGTCTTTGTCGTACACCTTTAGATATGAATAATCCCAAGCAAACACACCAGGAAATTTAGATAACAATCTAAAATATTTAAACTTTACCTCGGGAGACAATGTTTTGGACAATTTCACAAACTTGGGCTTATCTGCTGTTCCAAGATTAACATCCTCAACACCTTTGTATGTAGGCACCAAGCTTGGATTTCTAGCCACATCATCTTAATTGAAAAGTTCTTCTAAAGGTGTGAGACCTTTAGGAATAATATTGTCTTTCAGCTGCAATATTTCCATTTGATTCACCTCAATTTCCGGTTCATCAATATCATAATCAACATCTATGGAAGCATCCTTGTAATTTACCTCATTTTGCAAAAAGGTATTAATCTCCTTATCATCCCAATACACCTGCCAATACCTTAAATTGTTCGGAACAACAGGGCGGTGTTTGACATGGATCTCAAACTTCTTGTTGAAATTCATCGGAATCTTCAAATTACTTGCAGCAGTGGAAAGTGAATCTGCAATAACATTTTGAGCATGAGGTACTGCTGTCAAAGTATAATCTGGAAACATTCGTAAGATATCTAAAACTGCATTTCGGTAGGCTCTCATCTGCGGGTGTTTAGCTTGATATTCTCCCTTGACTTGCTTGATTATCAGCTCCGAATCTCCATAGACTGATATCTTTTTTGCATTCATCTTTTTCAAAATTTTCAAACCTGCAATCAATGCTTCATACTCGGCTTCATTGTTAGAACAGTCAAAGGCCAATTTATATGAACATATTCTAACATTACTAGGAACTTTATTTGGCTAGAAAGTGGGGTTGCGAATCCAAATCCCTATGCCGGCACCATCCTTACCCACGGCTCCATCAAAATCCATGCTCCATAGGCCTGCTTCTTCTTCTAAATGCTAAAATTATGTTTCCTTCTCTTTCTTATTTTGACTGATCTCTTCATTTTTTTGCTGTTCACTGTCTTTTTTCTACTGCCGATATATAGACTGCTCAGAAGTACTTGCAATTTTATGTCTTTCTTGATTAAGGGCTGCTCTGAAATTTTCTGAAATCTCCGGAACATCTTCTACTTCAACTAACTGAATATCAACATCATTCAAACCACTATCTGGATATAATACAGACGACTCTAAATCTGTATGTACATCATTAATTGGATGATTAAGCGGTTTCTCCTTGCTTGTAATCATGTATTTCATTTTCTTCTCCCTGTATAGTATTCTCAATTGACCAAACACGAGAATGGTAGCATAGGAGAAATCTAGTTGTAAAGTCTCTTTAAGCTTCACACCCCACGATCTGGACAAAAGCATACCAAACCATGGTGGAATGTCTACAGCAACCACATCCATCAGAACATTCTTGCCGGGATTTGGTCTAAAGATACCACCAAGTCTTTGATAAGACCAATACAATGGACCCTACTGGAATCAAAAGAATATAGGTCATGATATTTTTGAGTAATGTCAAGGCCTAGTTTCTCTATAATGGCTTTTGGAATCAGATTATGGGAAGCTCTGGAATCAAACATGGCATTGTGGAGGACATACTTGTGTAGTCTAAGGCTTATATAGAATGGTGGAACTTCAATATCCTCAGACTGACCTTCTAAGGCAGGGCCAAAAATGAGCTTAGGGTGATCATCTTCTACATTGACCATATCAGATAAAGGATCTATGTGCAAAATTTTTGACACCTAGTGTTTATAGCTGCTGTTCTTAATCAACTCAGTCAAAGGAATTGAAACTTTTAATTTAGCAATCTCATTTTCTAAAATAAAAGTTGAAACTTTATCTACCTCTTTGATTGGAAGGTCCTTCTTTTCTAACTTTTCTTTTGCTGCACTTTGTTGATTATTCTTCTCGTTTGCAATGCTATTTGCGGATGGTCCTTTGCTGGAAGTCGGATCAGTAGGCTCTTTCCCTTTCTTCTGAATGTTTGAGGAGTCATTTTTGGGTTGTGTTTCCTTTCTCTTTTGAACTGGACTGATTGGTACATCTCTGCTTCTCAATGAATATTGTTTCTACTATGCTGTCAATGCATTCATATATCCTCGCTGATAATCATCTGACTCATCCTCCAAAACTACCTCATTTGCTAGTATGTAGTCTTCATCCCTTTGGGCATCTGGGACCTCCAAATATTCTTCATCTTCCATGAGAAAGATGGGCAAACCATCAGTAGTAAAGAAATGATTCACCTCTACCACTAGATCATCATCATCTTCATCCTCTATTCCATGCACATAGTTTTGCTGCAAAGGAGTTCTGACCTGCTGCTGTTGTGATGACTGATCTTGTGCCTTTTGCTCCCTTTGTTTAATCCTGAATTGGGGCTGCTGCTGTCCTCTAAAGTTGGGATTTATGATTGTTGTTTTAGGCTTGTCTGCAACTATCAATCGGTCAAACATTTTCTCGATTTTCCGGAGAAGATTATCTGCCTTAACATCTGAGGAAGATGATTCTTCCTTTATAGTCACCTTCTTTTCAGTTTTCATCTTTGCTCTTTTGGCCAACAGATTTGCCTCTACACTCATAGCGTTCTTCTGCATATCCTCAAGTGTGGTAGGATCTCTTTCCCGCAACTGATATGCCATATCAGCATCGAAACCGTCTGGAAATTTGATCAATGCTAACCCCATCGGTGGTTTAATGTCAGCTGGAATAGCATTATAAACTGTATTGAACCTTACACAGTAATCTTGCACACTTTCACCCACATTCCTTTTGATATTTTCATACTCAGATAGAATTTGGAGAGGGTTCTTCTTTACCTCCCACTGATCCAGGAATTGTCTATGCAGAACTAGTAAAGTATTGATAGAGGCCGCTAGTAATGCTCTGAACCACTTTCGAACCTCACCTCCAAAACTCTGTACAAATAATCTCATGGACACATTTTCTGCATCTACCTCATGAAGGTCAAAGAAGTCATTCATCCTATCAACATGTTGTTGCGCTGTGATACTTTGAGTGGCATCGAAAAGAGGTATCTTACTTTGGTAATCAGTGGGCATATCATCCAGATTCTGAGGCAGAATTAGGGGTTCATATCTGGCAACCATGACTTGAGGCGGATTTGAAACTGGTGTTGTGAAACAGAGGGGTTTGGGACAACAAGGGAAGTTGATGTAATACAGGTGATGGGTGTTTGAGGGGTAGTGATAGGCTGATGAGGGAGCAAAGGTATGAATGGAGATGAGGGATGATTTTCAGAAATATGGGGAAATGATGGTGAGGCAAAATATGTTGAGGCCGAGTCAGAGAGTTCAGGGAGTCTATCAGTGGTGAGGGATGACTGAGGGGAATTCTGAAGGTTTTGGTTACTTAACAATTTGGCTCGTTGGATTTCAAGTTCTCTAGTGAATTCTGGATCCGAGACTATGTCCAGCAGTTCACTATCAGATGTGGTTCTAAATAGAGAGAGACCAAAATACTCGTCAAAAGGGAGATCTTCAAGGAACAACCACTTAACATGGCATGAATGAGATCTAAAAACAGGTCTAGGACTTGGTGAAATTTCCTGTCTGAGTATCCGCGGAATGAGATTAGGATTTTCAAATACAGGAGGAGGATCTAGATCAGGATTGGACCTCATGTATCTTCTTGAAGCGAGTGTGTTCATAGTTCTTAATATTTTTATATTGCTTTACAATTTTCAACTTTTCAGCCTAATGAATTCTAAACTTATCATCCAAAAGTTCAGAACTTCTTAGTAGTACTGGGGTATAATTAGATTCTCTTCCCCAGTATGGTCGACACTATGTTAGAGCCTAGATTGACCTCAGGCTGAAAGAAGGCAATCCTAGGATAACCACAAACCAAGCTTAACCTGGTAGCTAGCCCTACCAGGTCGGTAGAGGGCTCTCTCCTTGTGAATCTCAGTCAAGATGACTAGATCAAATATGGATTTTAGGCTAGGTATAGTAGCTCTAGGGTTTTTGATTGATTTTTTTGGTTTTTTTTTTTTTTTAGCTGCAAATCCTGTTTATTTCCTTGCCAAACTGCTGATAATGGTGTACAATGTAGCTTAGACCATCCAAGTGAGTCCAACCCTTGCTAATGATAGAAAAATACATAATATAGACATAAAAACACCTCTGCTAGCCATCAGGGGTCGAAACCAAGAGAAGAGGAGCTGTTACAACCATTTTCAAACAGGGACCAGGAATATAGGCAGTGGAACAACTTGCCTCTATAAGCATGCAAACTGATTCATTGACCCCAAAACCACCTCTAACTAATGAATCTACCATCTAGGATCATTTCACTATTACATTTACATGCCAAGTCAGTAATTACAATCATAAAATCATCCATGAAGAGAGCGAAAGTCAACTTTTAGTGAGAGTAGGCGAAAATTTGATTTTTCTGGCAAACTAGCCAAAAGCGCAGTGCCGCTTTCCACCCTCTTTTTGAGGCCTTCCCCTTAGCCAAATTTAGCCCAAGATGGCTCATTAGAAAGTTATTCCCGTCTAGTTTCTGGAACAACTTGAATTTTTTCATTTAGAGGTCATTTGCCCCCTAAAAACTGAAATCTCCCAAGGCAGATTTTGTGTGTCCAAAAAGAGGCAGAGAGGTCATTGTTTGGTAGTTTTTGGACCTTTTGGTGACCTAGTTTTGCTCCAAAACTTCTGAAATTTTCTGGGATGAATGCTATCATCATGCTGAATCCAAATATATAAAATTGCAAAATTTGAAAAATGCAAAAAATCATCAAAACTTGCCCAATTTTGGCATGGGACACCACCATCAGCTGCTTTGATGGGCTAGGCCTCAACTAATATATTCAACTTATCTTGCTCCTTTTTTCTCTTTAAAGCCTTCCTCAACCTAGCTTTAAGCTTCTTGATCCTCATGTTATAGATTTTGTTGTGGGTCATGTAATGGTAGGCCATGTGGTGAAGCATCTTCTTATCCTTGTTGGCCTTCTCAATCAGCCCTTCAAGGTGTATGTTGACCCTCTAAAGCCAAGTTTCCCTATCATTTTGAATCTCCTGCTCAATTGAAGTCAACTTGACATGAGCCTCCTTGGCCTTTTCCCTGTTTTCTTTGATCATTTGCAGCTCCATGAGGACTTGCTTGTTGCTCAATTGTTTGTTTTCCTACTCTAAATATCTGATGATGAACTTAGCTCTCTCTAAGTTATCTGCCAAGGATTGTATTTCAGCTTCTTGTTCCTTTATGATAATGTCTTTGATATTTTTCGGATCCTGAGCTTCCAAGTCAATAATGTCAACTCCATGATGAGTAAAGTGCTGCTGTGGCTCCTCATGCTCAACAAGATTAAAATCTCTTTCCTGCTCATCACCAAGATCCTCTTCTTGCACCTTTTCCTTGCCCTTGCTTTGCTGCTCAACCTGTACCTGTTTTGCTGAAGAAGAAGGCAAAGCCCCTTCCACACCTTGTGGAGATAGCATTTTCCTGTGGCCTGATGACGAAGGCAAGACCCCTTCCACACCTTGTGGAGATAATACTTGCCTAGTAGCTGCAAAAAGTTTCCTAGTACCCCTCTTATATGTCACAAACACTAGCACTCCAACAGTTTCAGTCTCTTTGAATTTTTCATGGCTTGAAGGTCCACCTTCTTCATGATGTACTGATGAAAAGATTTGTGGGCCTTTAAACATCTCATGAGAAATGAAAGTCTCCCATGGCATGTTAAGGAGGCTCAAGTGGTGAAGAACAATGATTTTGATCAAAGAGTAATGGTAAATGCTATTCAACTGCTGGGGGTATGGCTTCCTCTGTACAATATGTGCCATCTTCTCAATGTTTCTAAACATGAAGTAAGGGAGATTCATCATCTTTACTCTAGTGAAATGCATGAGAAGTCTAATGTGATAGGCATACAATCGGGAGAACCTACCTTCACAAGTGAAGTACTTGATAATGATTTTCATCAATGGGGCATACCTGTCTTCCAAAAAATTGAAGGGGAATACTCTCTTCATTTGGTCTTTGTATCTAGCCTTGATGTAAGGTTCATAGTATTCCTTATCAATATCCTGACCTTTGCACCAATTTTCACCCACATCTGGAATTCTAGTAGCCTCTAAGATGACAGCTGGTGATATGGTGAAGGTTATTCCAGAAAGGGTTACTTCATTACTGTGCAAATGAGTCACAAATAGCCTAGCCAACTCATGATGAAATCTGACTCTTTCTATCATTTCACAAAAATCAAAGCATGCCTGGTGTTTAAAGCAAGAAATGGCAAGTGGACAAGCTTGTAACTCCCTCAAACTAGTGGGCTCTTCTCTGATAATTCTTCCTCCTTTATGAGGCTTCCTCTGCTGCTTATGTCTCTCCATGGAACTATCACTGAGTGTCTCTTCCTCATAGTCATATTCACTGTCTCTTTCCATTGTTTTTTTGTGGTTGTGAACACTTATGGTTTTATATGGACAATGATGGGATAGGGTGGAGGAATGAAATGAATAGAGTGAAGATGAAGGAATATGTGAGAGTATGATGTGTGAACAGGTTTTTAGGGATGAGTAGGGTTTTAGGGAGAGTGGGTAGGGTTTGTAGGGTTGATGGAGAGTGTAAGTAGGAATTTAGGGAAAATGTATGAGGGGAATGGGATTTAGGAAATATGGTATGTGGGAATGGGGTTTAGTGAATAATGGCAAGTAGATAGGGTAAATAAAACACTAGTGAAATGAGGAAAACTAGGGTTTCACCCTAGAAGATAGGGTTTCACCCTAGAAGCTAGGGTTTCACCCTAGAAGCTAGGGTTTTAGATTTAAGAATGTGAAACACCAAACTTGGCAAACAAAACCATAAAACATAAGATATGATAAATGTACTTACTTGTAAGAGAGAGAAATTGAAGGTTTTGAGGTGAATTTGTAGTTTTGAAACGACTTGAGTGATTTGGGGCTTGGCTGGGTAGAAACACACTGCCTCACACAGGTGCGCAACGCCACTTTGAAAGCGCAGCGCCTGTGTAAAATTGCACAGGGAAATGCTGCTAGGTGCGTAGCGCCAACTCAAAAACGCAGTGCCCTCCTCAAAAGCGCAGCGCCGCTCAATTTTTTCCAAAAAACGCAGCGACTCACTTGTATTTGCCCAATAATGCTTGAAATCAATCCCTAACTCTCCTTTTGGCACTTTGAACTTCAACACTATCATAATGAAATGATAAATAGAAGGATGGCTTTAAATAGCTTTCACTTTTTGATTTTTTGTTGGTGAAAACCCACTTTTATAATGTCTATTTGTTTTTTCCAATACTCTGTTTTTTTATGCTTGGTTTCTTTGCTTTGATAGGTGGACTGATGCTCAAATTATTTTGACTTTTTTTGCAGTGGCAGTACTTTGGAAACATCACCAGATGTCCAGGAGCAGCATGGAACCATTATTACATATGAGAACATTAAAATTACATCAAATTTAAAGATAAAATACAAATGCTCTGTTTTCACCTCAAAACTAGTTTTGAGGTGAGAACTTCATTAAGCTTACAAATTAACAAATTATGACTTTCCGATCATTATTGACCTCCTCATGTCTTTGCTGACCATTATTAGCAATAATCACTGAATTTTGACCATGGTGGAAACCCTAAGACCTAATGAGACCAAAACCCTATGTAATTGATGAAATGAACTGAAAATGAGCATGAATCATGACTGAAAGGTATGAAAGGAGGTCAGCAAGTACATATCATGAGGGAAAAACTGAAGTAAACCCTACCATCAGTAGATCCATGACCTAATGGAATGTAACCTCATCAGAATGGGACTCCTAGTATGAAATGAAAAAGAGTAAATTTTGATCACTGATGGCAGTGTGAAGGCACTGACACGGACAATGGCTCCAATGGGGATGGTAGCTCCTTGGAGGTGCCAAGAACCATAGATCTCCGGGAACATGTAGACTAGTGCCTCATCCATTGGGAAATAGGGTCAAAACACTTCAAAGATTGAAACTGACACTATGAAAACTGACTCAAGACTCAAACTGTGACTAGAAACTGAATTAAACACACCAACTGACACAAATCACTCAACTTTATAACCTTCACCTCGGGCCCCAAGCTAAAATGACTGTGTACCTTTGAAATGTTGCAATGAAAAGGAAAATGGTATATACAATGATCACATCATGATTTCAGAAATCACCTTAGAAGAAGTAGCACTTCAAGAGCCTACCATTGAATGGCCCTCCTGAACAATCTTGTCCATCCATTTCCTTTAGCAGGAATGCATTTTGTCCTTTGTATGCAGAAATATTATAGGGTCCTTTCCGTAAGTTTTCAAACTTACCATGCATGCCCTTATCATCATTCCTAGCATCCCACTGCAAGACTACATCCTCCAGCTGGAATTTATCTGTTTTTTTTTTTTTTTTTTTCAGGTCATAGATCTTTTTGATTTTTTCATGCAATCTGAAAGTGTTTTGGAAAACTTCCTCCCTTGTTTGCTGTAAATGGATCATCTGATTTATTCTTCTCTGAAAATTATCCTCCTCACTGCCAACCTCCTGTAAAATTTTCACAATCGGAACTGTAAGAGATGTTGGAAAAACTGTGTCAATGCTGTAAACTAGTTCAAATGGAGACATACCTATGGACTTCTTTTGGCTCACTCTATCAGCCCACAAGGCATTAACTAACTTTCTATTCCAACCTTTCTTATTTGCTTCCAGCATCTTCTTGATGATGTTCACCAATGACTTATTGGATGATTTAGCGAGACCATTTCCCTGCGGGTAATATGCTGTAGACTGACCCAAAGTAATATTATACTTGCTGCAAAAATCGATCATCTTCTTTGATTTGAATGCAGCTGCATTATCTATGATGATTTTACTAGGACAACCGAAACAAGATAAAATATTTGATTCCAAGAATTGAATGATTACCGTATCTGTGGCTTGTCTGGTTGGAATTGCTTCAATCCACTTGTAGAAATTTTGAATAATATGACACAAATTCACAGAGATTATCCTGATTATACACTATTGCGGAATACATGCATAATAAATAACCTCCTCTACATTGATCATCAATTTACAGAAGCAGAAACAATAACATGCGCACATAGAAGCATCAATCACACATATCAACATAGTATTTTCCCGGGGAAAGCATCTCGCTAAAAACCCCAACTATTTGTATATTATATTGATTGAGAACATGTAACAATACATAGTACAATACTCCTCAAAAGTAATCAGTACTAGCTCCACCTGTTACACACAATACAGCTCAGATCTGATCTCCAAATCTCCTCCGCTGCTTGCCTGCCTCCACTGCACAATACCTGCTGAGAATGAATGAGAATGGCTGAACCAAACTCGTTTTTACCTTGTGAAAATCACCCACACTGGAAATAACGTGAGCAAAGGCTATAATCACTTGGTATTGGCCCCATACTGCGCAATTATTATTGGCATAACTCAATCCATGCATGTACAAAATCTCATGCACAACTGATAGCAATCTCAACCTCTAACACCTGTCTCCACTGAACTGTACATGCACTGAGTTAACTGATGTATTCTTCAGTTGCATTATGAGTTAATAATTAGTGAATTAATTAATAACTAATTCACACAACTCATCACTTAGTTTATTGATCAGTTAGACTAAATACAACTAGTTCAACTAAGTTAAACTGAACACAACTCCATTAACTGCTCATCTAATTCCACAGAACTCACATGCATGAGTTCTAACTGAAGTCCTCCATGCAATAGCTCAACTAACACATAAGAAACCACGTGATTACTTTTGTCAGCTGCATGTGCCACATCCGTAGCTCGAACTGAAGTGCTCCAAGAGAATAAGATAAAGTTTAGAGTCCAAATATTACTAAGGGCTAATAATATTTCACTGTTTCTATTTTTACCTGGCAGTCTAAAAATAGACTCTGATCACTCCTGATGTGATCCAAAAATAGAAGTCCATCTATTTTTCCCAACATGACCAATCATCCATAAACAACATCCTGCAACTCATAGACCATGATCCATATGTCTAAAAATAGACATAGTCTAAAAATAGGCTTTGCACCAAAACTTTCCTATGGGACCACTTAGTGAAGGCAACTCCTTTCCACTAAGCTCCAGCATCTTGTTGCATTCTCAACAAGCATTTCTTGTTGCACACTTTTCAACACTCCCTCTCAACAAGAAAGGCTTCCTCTCAAACTCGATCCTGTAACTCTGGAATGTTCTGCGTGCAACACATCTGCCCAGTCCACTTTGCTCCAACAACACTTGGAACAAAAACACTCCCAACTGACCACTTTGTTGGGCTAGGAACATACTCTGATGCTGAAGCTCTACTTGCTGCTGACAAGTTCTCCCTCTCTGACATCTACGCTAGTGCACCATCTCCATGCATCTCGCACCATTGCACACTTCTCTGTGCCACCTAGCACTGTGCAAAACACTTGTGCCTCTCGCATTGCTACAGCCTGCATGCTATGTGCTATCCTAGGATTCCCTACACTGTCGCTCTCTCTGCCGCTCCATCCGCATCTGTCTCTACCCAATCAATCAGTTCCTGCTACTCCACATCGGGGCTCCCATAGCAAGGTCTCATCCAAGAGGTTGGGTACCTCAAGGATCCTGCCCCTCCTCCTTGGGACGATCAATCCACATCACCCCACCTCCTACTTGGAGGTATGGCTGCATATGATCCCTCAGCCCACCTGGCTCGAAGTTTCCCCCTACTGGAGGTCTCTGCATGAATAGATGTCTCTACTCGATCTCCTCTCAGCTTCCCTTGTGGCCGCTCCACAACCTCCTAAAGCTACTGCACCAATCGTGGCTCCTCCACAATCGTCTGAGACTTCTTCTGGCTCTGCATGTTGAGCGGTAATGTACTCTCCCTCTCAACCACCAAGTCTCCATCAGTTGCCTCGCTGCTCAAGGCTTTGCATGCATCTTGAACCTCAAGAGAATACAGGTTCTTGACCCGTGAACCAATCTGCTTCACCTGTCTAGTGAAGATGTGTCTAAGGAAGACCTTTCCCTTACTGAAGACTACATCATAGCCTTTTTCTTCCAGCATCGCGATTGACACCAAGTTTCTCTTCAGTCCTGGTACATACTTGACATCGGTCAAGGTAAGGCGAGCTCCATGCCCCCTCTGAAAAATAACCGTGCCTACACCTGTTACACTATACTTCCAATCATTACCCATCCCTATGAGTATCTGGAGATCTTTCTCCTCCAAAGTACTGAACAAACTTTTGTCACCGGTCATGTGGAAAGAAGCTCCACTGTCAAGAAACCAACCACTTCCCACCATGGGTGAAACCATGCATGCGAAGAGTGTGAAATCCAACTCAAACTGTGAAGCAAGTGCCTCACCTTTAGATCCTTCCCCGGATCCCTTCTTGGACTTCTTCTTTGGGCAATTAGTAGCATAATGGCCCAACTCATGACAACGAAAGCATCTTACCTTCGACTTTTCAACCTTCTTCCCATCATTGGAAGAACTGGATTCGGAAAGAGAAACCTTCCAACTAACTGTGATAGCTCAACTAACACATAAGAAACCACATGATTCCTTCTGTCAGCTGCATGTGCCACATCCGTAGCTCGAACTGAAGTGCTCCAAGAGAATAAGATAAAGTTTAAAGTCCAAATATTACTAAGGGATAATAATATTTGACTGTTTCTATTTTTACCTGACAGTCTAAAAATAGACTCTGATCACTCCTGCTGTGATCCAAAAATAGAAGTCCATCTATTTTTCCCAACATGACCAATCATCCATAAACAACATCCTGCAACTCATAGACCATGATCCATATGTCTAAAAATAGACTTTGCACCAAAACTTGCCTGCGGGACCACTTAGTGAAGGCGACTCCTTTCCACTAAGCTCCATCATCTTGTTACATTCTCAACAAGCATTTCTTGTTGCACACTTTTCAACACCACTTGGTAAAGTAGTCAGTTGCTATCAGCATCCATTTGCGCTGTGTCGATGATGTTGGATGGATTTTCCTCGATAAAATCAAGTCCCCACTGCTGAAATGGTGCATTGACTTCAGCCGGTTTCAAAGGAAGAGGCAAAAATTTTCTTTTACCTTGAAAGACTTGACATTCATGACAACTCATGACAGTTTTGTACACATATGAAAATAAGGTTGGCCAGTAATAGCCTCCTCTCAATATTTTGTTTGCTATTGTCTTCCAGAACAAGTGACCACCACAATCACCCTTGTGAAAGTCATTCATCACCTGCTAGGCTTCATCTTCAATTAAACAATTCAACAAAACCCCTCGTGGATCCTTCCAATAAAGGGCATTATTCAAAATGCAAAATTTGGCAGCTTTAAGTTTGAGAGATCTACCTTTGTTCTTTGTCATCCCCGGAGGTGGTGAGAGGTGCTGAAGTACATACACTATATCTGAATACCATGGTGACTGAAGGAACATTTCAGACACTTGAATCAGGGAGATTTCTTCTTCATCTTCCGACATGGCTGCGATAAGATTTATATCTAAAGCATGCAGATTTGATTCCACCATTAACCTTGCCAGGCCTTGTCCTTTGATCAAATTTGTAGGCTTGATCTCCAGATCGTATTCCAACATTGCTGCAATCCATTTTCCCCGCCTTCCTTCTGGATCGGTTTGTATCAACACATCCTTAACCGCTGCATTAGGAACGTATGCTATGATGTGTGAGTGCAGAATATATACTCTAAAGTCCTTCAAAGCTTTGACAAGAGCAAGAGCCTGTTTTTCAATTATGTTGTACTGCAAAGCAGCATCTCTAATGGTCCTACTGAAAAATGTAATGGGCTTTTCCAGTTGATCTCTCTTTTGCATTAAAACTGCTGCCATGGTATGCTCAGATGCAAATGAGAATAAAATGAAATCTTGTGTATAATCAGGACTAATCAAAACCGGGGCTGTAGATAAAGCATACTTTACCAGATTAAATGACTTCATAGCATCCTCCATCCATTTTACCACGCTATCCTTCTTTAACATATTAGTAATTTCTCTCAAATGCTCAGCTAGATTGGGTACAAATCTACGTAAGAAATTCATCTTACCATTAAAAGCTTGTATCTCTTTTTTGTTCCTGGGAAAATCTATCTACTGAATTGCTTCTACCCTTGAAGGATCAATGTGAATTCCTTCCTTTGAGATAATATGACCAAGTAGCTTCCCTTCATCCATGGCAAAGAGACTTTTCTTCGGATTGAGTGATATCCCAAATTTCCTACATCGCTAAAACACAATCCTTAAATGATGAATATGCTCATCATCTGAACTTGAAAACATTGTCAAATCATCTAAATATACAACCAGAAATACATCCTTTTCATTGGCAAAAGTGATGTCCATTGCACGCTAAAATGTGGCTCCAACATTTTTCAAACCAAATGGAATTTTAGCATAATGAAAAGTTCCCCAAGGGGTGGTAAATGCAGTCTTATCTCGGTCATATTCATGCACTAGAATTTGATTATACCCTGAATATCCATCGAGTAGTGACATGCGCGATGCTCCAACCACTCTCTGGAGGATATGATCCATCTTCGGCAGTGGGTAATTTTCCTTCAATGATACTTTATTTAGATTCCGGAAATCGATACACAATCTGATTTCTCCTGTCTTCTTTCTTATAGGAACAAGATTCGAAATCCAATCAGAAAATCTGATTGGGACAATTATACCGGCCTTGTATAATCTGTTCACCTCTTTTTCAATGGAAGGCAACAACTTGGGATTGATTCTTCTCAGCTTTTGTCTGAACGGCTTCTGATTTGGCTTGATGGGAATAGTGTGCTGAATTATGTCTTTGTCGTACACCTTTAGATTTGAATAATCCCAAGCAAACACATCAGAAAATTCAGATAACAATCTAACATATTTAGACTTTACCTCGGGAGACAATGTTTTGGACAATTTCACAAACTTGGGCTTATCTGCTGTTCCAAGATTAACATCCTCAACACCTCTATCTGTAGGCACCAAGCTTGGCTTTCTAGCCACATCATCTTGATCGAAAAGTTCTTCTAAAGGTATGAGACCTTTAGGAATAATATTGTCTTTCAGCTGCAATATTTCCATTTGATTCACCTCAATTTCCGGTTCATCAGTATCATAATCAACATCTATGGAAGCATCCTTGTAGTTTCCCTCATTTTGCAAAAAAGTATTGATCTCCTTATCATCCCAAAACATCTGCCAATACCTTAAATTTTCCGGAATAGCAGGGCAGTGTTTGACATGGATCTCAAACTTGTTGTTGGAATTCATTGGAATCTTCAAATTACTCGCAGCAGTGACAAGTGAATTTGCAATAACATTTTGAGCATGAGGTACTGCTGTCAAAGTATAATCTGGAAACACTCTTAAAGATATCTAAAAATGCATTTCGGTAGGCTCTCATCCGCGGGCGTTTAGCTTGATATTTTCCCTTGACTTGCTTGATTATCAGCTCCGAATCTCCATAGACTGATATCTTTTTTGCATTCAGCTTTTTCAGAATTTTCAAACTTGGAATCAATGCTTCATACTTGGCTTCATTGTTAGAACAGTCAAAGGCCAATTTATATGAACATATTCTAACATTACTAGGAACTTTATTTGGCTGGAAAGCGGGGTTGCGAATCCAAATCCCTATGCCGGCACCATCCTTACCCACATATCCATCAAAATCCATGCTCCATAGGCTTGCTTCTTCTTCTAAATGCTGAAATTTTGTTTCCTTCTCTTTCTTACTTTGACTGATCTCTTCATTTTTCTGTTGTTCACTGTCTTTTTGCTGGTGGTGGTATGTAGACTGCTCAGAAGTACTTGCAATTTTATCTCTTTCTTGATCAAGGGCTGCTCTGAAATTTTTTGAAATCTTCATAACATCTTCTACTTCAACTAATTGACTATCAACATCATTCAAACCACTATCTGAATATAATACAAATGACTCTAAATCTATATGTACAACATTAGTTAGATGATTAAGCGGTTTCTCCTTGCTTGTAATCATGTATTTCATTTTCCTCTCCTTGTATAGTTTTCTCAATTGACCAAACACGGGAATGGTAGCATAGGAGAAATCTAGTTGTAAAGTCCCTTTAAGCTTCACACCCCATGATCTGGACAAAAGCATACCAAACCGTGGTGGAATGTCCGCAACAACCACATCCATCAGAACATTCTTGGTCGGGATTTGGTCTAAAGATACCACCAAGTCTTTGATAAGACCAATACAACGGACCCTACCAGAATCAAAAGAATACAGGTCATGATATTTTCGAGTAATGTCAAGGCCCAGTTTCTCCATAATGGCTTTTGGCATCAGATTATGGGAAGCTCCGGAATCAAACATGGCATTGTGGAGGACATACTCGTGTAGTCTAAGGCTTATATAGAATGGAGGAACTTCACTATCCTCAGACTGACCTTCTAAGGCAGGGCCAAAAATGAGCTCAGGGTGATCATCTTCTACATTGACCATATCAGATAAAGGATCTATGTGCAAAATTTTGGACACTTGGTGTTTATAGCTGTTGTTCTTAATCAATTCAGTCAAAGGAATTGAAACTTTTAATTTAGCAATCTCATTTTCTAAACTAAAAGCTGAAACTTTATCTACCTCTTTGACTGGAAGGTCCTTCTTTTCGACTTTTTCTTTTGCTGCACTTTGTTGATTATTCTTCTCATTTGTAATGCTATTTGCGGATGGTCCTTTGCTAGAAGTCGGATTAGCATGCTCTTTCCCTTTCTTCTGAATTTTTGAGGAGTCATTTTTGGGTTGCGCTTCCTTTCTCTTTTGAACTGGACTGACTAGTACATCTCTGCTTCTCAATGAATATTGTTTTTGCTGTGCTATCAATGCATTCATATATCCTCGCTGATAATCATCTGACTCATCCTCCAAAACTGCCTCATTTGCTAGTATGTAGTCTTCATCCCTTTGGGCATCTGGGACCTCCGAATATTCTTCATATTCCGTGAGAAAGATGGGAAAACTATCAGCAGTAAAGAAATGATTCGCCTCTACCATCGGATCATCATCATCTTCATCCTCTATTCCACGCACATAGTTCTGCTGTAAAGGAGTTCTGACCTGCTGCTGTTGTGACGACTGATCTTATGCCCTTCGCTCCCTTTGTTTAATCCTGAATTGGGGCTGCTGCTATCTTATGAAGTTGGGATTTATGATTGCTGTTTTAGGCTTGTCTGTAACTATCAACTGGTCAAACATTTTCTCGATTTTCCGCAGAAGATTATCTACCTTAACATCTGAGGAAGATGCTTCTTCCTTTATAGTCACCTTTTTTTTTAGTTTTCATCCTTGCTCTTTTGGCCAACAAATTTTCCTCTACACTCACAGCGTTCTTCCACATATCCTCAAGTGTGGTAGGATCTCTTTCCCGCAACTGATATGCCATATCAGCATCGAAATCGTCTGGAAATTTGATCAATGCTAACCCCATCGATGGTTTAATGTCAGCCGGAATAGCATTATAAACTGCATTGAACCTTACACAGTAATCTTGCACACTTTCACCCACATTCCTTTTGATATTTTCATACTCAGATAGAATTTGGAGAACGTTCTTCTTTACCTCCCACCGATCCAGGAATTGTCTATGTAGAACTAGTAAAGTATTGATAGAGGCCGCTGGTAATGCTCTGAACCACTTTTGAACCTCACCTCCAAAACTCTGTACAAATAATCTCATGGACACATTTTTTGCATCTACCTCATGAAGGTCAAAGAAGTCATTCATCCTATCAACATGTTGTTGCGTTATGATACTTTGAGTGGCATCGAAAAGAGGTATCTTACTTTGGTAATTAGTGGGCATATCATCCAGATTCTGAGGCAGAATGAGGGGTGCATATCTGGCAGCCATGACTCAAGGCGGATTTGAAACTGGTGTTGGGGAAACAAGGGGATTTGGGACAACAAGGGCAGTTGATGTAACAGAGGTGATGGGTGTTTGAGGGGTAGTGATAGGCTGATGAGGGAGTGAAGGTATGAATGGAGATGAGGGATGATTTTCAGAAATATGGGGAAATGATGGTGAGGCAAAAGATGTTGAGGCCGAGTCAGAGAGTTCAGGGAGTCTATCAGTGGTGAGGGATGACTGAGGGGAATTCCAAAGGTTTTGGTTACTTAACAATTTGGCTCATTAGATTTCAAGTTCTCTAGTGAATTCTGGATCTGGGACTATGTCTAGCAGTTCACTATCAGATGTGGTTCTAAACAGAGAGAGACCAAAATACTCGTCAAAAGGGAGATATTCAAGGAACAACCACTCAACAGGGCATGAATGAGATCTAAAAACAGGTCTAGGACTTGGTGAACTTTCCTGTCTGAGTATCCACGAAATGAGATTAGTAATTTCAAATACAGGAGGAGGATCCAGATCAGGATTGGATCTCGTGTATCTTCTTGAATCCAGTGTGTTCAGAGTTCTTAAGATTTTTATATTGCTTTACAACTTTCCACTTTTCAGCCTAATGAATTCTAAACTTATCACCAAAAGTTCAGAACTTCTTAGTAGTACTGGGGTATAATGAGATTTTCTTCCCCAGTATGGTCGCCACTATGTTAGAGCCTAGATTGACCTTAGGCTGAAAGAAGACAATCCTAGGATAACCACAAACCAAGCTTAACCGGGTAGCTAGCCCTACCAGGTTGGGAGAGGGCTCTCTCCTTGTAAATCTAAGTCAAGATGACTGGATCATATATGGATTTTAGGCTAGGTATAGTAGCTCTAGGGTTTTTGATTTTGTTTTTTTGGTTTTTTTTTTTTTTAAGCTGCAAATCCTGTTTATTTCCTTGCCAAACTGCTGATAATGGTGTACAATGTGGCTCAGAGCACCAAGTGAGTCCAACCCTTGCTAATGACATAAAAAATACATAATATAGACATCAAACCACCTATGCTAGCCATCAGGGGTCAAAACCAAGAGAAGAGGAGCTATTACAACCATTTCCAAACAGGGACCAGGAATATAGGCAGTGGAACAACTTGCCTCTATAAGCATGGAAACTGATTCATTGACCCCAAAACCACCTCTAACTAATGAATCTACCCTCTAAGATCATTTCACTATTACATTTACATGCCAAGTCATTAATTACAATCATAAAATCATCCATGAAGAGAGAGAAAGTCAACTTGCAGTGAGAGTAGGCGAAAATTTGATTTTCTGGCAAACTGGTCAAAAGCGCAGCACCATTAGCCAAAAGTGAGGCGCCGCTTTCCACCCTCCTTTGGAGGTCTTCCCCTTAGCCAAATTTAGCCCAAGATGGCTCATTGGAAAGGTATTCCAGTCTAGTTTCTAGAACAACTTGAATTTTTTCATTTGGAGGTCATTTTCCCCCTAAAAACGGAAATCTCCCAAGGCAGCTTCTGTGTGTCCAAAAAGAGGCAGAGAGGTCATTTTTTGGTAGTTTTTGGACCTTTTGGTGACCTAGTTTTGCTCCAAAACTTCTGAAATTTTTTGGGATGAATGCTCTCATCATGCTGAATCCAAATATAGACTTTTCCTTCAACAAATTCTCCAGGAAAAAGCGCAGTGACGGTGGCGCTGCGCTTCTGGCCCAGTTTTTTGTGTTGGAAATTGCAAAATTTGAAAAATGCAAAAAATCATCAAAACTTGCCCAATTTTGGCATGGGACACCACCTTCAGCTACTTTGATGGGCTAGTGAGGCCTCAGCTAATCTCTTCAACTTATCTTGCTCCTTTTTTCTCTTTAAAGCCTTCCTCAACCTAACTTTAAGCTTATTGATCCTCATGTTACAGATTTTGTTGCGGGTCATGTAATTGTAGGCCATGTGGCGAAGCATATTATTATCCATGTTGGCCTTCTCAATCAGCCCTTCAAGGTGTATGTTGACCCTCTCAAGCCAAGTTTCCCTATCATTTTCAATCTCTTGCTCAATTGAAGTCAACTTGACATGAGCCTCCTTGGCCTTTTGCCTATTTTCTTTGCTCATTTGCAGCTCCATGTGGACTTCCTTGTCGGTCAATTGTTTGTTTTCCTACTCTAAATATCTGATGATGAACTTAGCTCTCTCTAAGTTATCTGCCAAGGATTGTATTTCAGCTTCTTGCTCCTTTATGATAATGTCTTTGACAGTTTCCGGATCCTGAGCTTCCAAGTCAATAATGTCAACTCCATGATGAGTGAAGTGCTGCTGTGGCTCCTCATGCACAACAAGATTAAAATCTCTTTCCTGCTCATCACCAAGATCCTCTTCTTGCACCTTTTCCTTGCCCATTCTCTACTGCTCAACCTGTACCTATTTTGCTGAAGAAGAAGGCAAAGCCCCTTCCACACCTTGTGGAGATAGCATTTTCCTGTGGCCTGATGACGAAGGCAAGACCCCTTCCACACCTTGTGGAGATAATACTTGCCTAGCAACTGCAAAAAGTTTCCTAGTACCCCTCTTATATGTCACAAACACTGGCACTCCAACAGTTTCAGTCTCTTTGACTTTTTCATGGCTTGAAGGTCCACCTTCTTCATGATGTACTGATGAAAATATTTGTGGGCCTTTGAACATCTCATGAGAAATGAAAGTCTCCCATGGCATGTTAAGGAGGCTCAGGTGGTGAAGAACAATGATTTTGATCAAAGAGTAATGGTAAATGTTATTCAACTGCTGGGGGTATGGCTTCCTCTGTACAATATGTGCCATCTTCTCAATGTTTCTAAACATGAAGTAAGGGAGATTCATCATCTTTACTCTAGTGAAATGCATGAGAAGTATAATGTGATAGGCATACAACCGGGAGAACCTACCTTCACAAGTGAAGTACTTGATAATGATTTTCATCAATGGGGCATACTTGTCTTCCAAAAACTTGAAGGGGAATACTCTCTTCATTTGGTCTCTGTATCTAGCCTTGATGTAAGGCTCATAGTACTCCTTATCAATATCCCGACCTTTGTACCAATTTTCACCCACATCTGGAATTCTTGTAGCCTCTGAGATGACAGCTAGTGATATGGTGAAGGTTATTCCGGCAAGGGTTACTTCATTACTATGCAAATGAGTCACAAATAGCCTAGCCAACTCATGATGAAATCTGACTCTTTCTATCATTTCACAAAAATCAAAGCATGCCTGGTGTTTAAAGCAAGAAATGGCAAGTGGACAAGCTTGTAACTCCCTCAAACTAGTGGGCTCTTCTCTGATAATTCTTCCTCCTTTATGAGGCTTCCTTTGCTGCTTATGTCTCTCCATGGAACTATCACTGAGTGTCTCTTCCTCATAGTCATATTCACTGTCTCTTTCCATTGTTTTTCTGTGGCTGTGAACACGTGGTTTTATATGGACAATGATGGGATAGGGTGGAGGAATGAAATGAATAGAGTGAAGATGAAGGAATATGTGAGAGTATGATGTGTGAACAGGTTTTTAGGGATGAGTAGGGTTTTAGGGAGAGTGGGTAGGGTTTGTAGGGTTGATGGAGAGTGTAAGTAGGAATTTAGGGAAAATTTATGAGGGGAATGGGATTTAGGAAATATGGTATGTAGGAATGGGGTTTAGTGAATAATGGCAAGTAGATAGGGTAAATAAAACACTAGTGAAATGAGGAAAACTAGGGTTTCACCCTAGAAGCTAGGGTTTTAGATTTAAGAATGTGAAACACCAAACTTGGCAAACAAAACCCTAAAACATAAGATATGATAAATGTACTTACTTGTAAGAGAGAGAAATTGAAGGTTTTGAGGTGAATTGGTAGTTTTGAAATGATTTGGGCGATTTGGGGCTTGGCTGGGCAGAAACGCAACGCCTCACACAGGTGCGCAGCGCCACTTTGAAAGTGCAGTGCCTGTGTAAAATTGCACAGGGAAATGCTGCCAGGTGCACAGCGCCAACTCAAAAACGCAGCGCCCTCCTCAAAAGCGCAGCGCCGCTCAAATTTTTCCAAAAACGCAGTGACTCACTTGTATTTGCCCAATAATGCTTGAAATCGATCCTTAGCTCTCCTTTTGGCACTTTGAACTTCAACACTATCATAATGAGATGATAAATAGAAATATGGCCTTAAATAGCTTTCACTTTTTGATTTTTTTTGGTGAAAACCCACTTTTATATTGTCTATATGTTTTTTCCAATACTCTGTTTTTTGATGCTTGTTTTCTTTGCTTTAATAGGTGGATTGATGCTCAAATTCTTTTGACTTTTTTGCAGTGGCAGTACTTTGGCAACATCACCAGATGTCCAGGAGCAACATGAAACCATTATTACATATGAGAACATTAAAATTACATTAAAGTTAAAGATAACATACAAATTATCTGTTTTCACCTAAAAACTTGTTTTGAGGTGAGAACTTCATTAAGCTTACAAATTAACAAATTATGACTTTTTGATCATTATTGACCTCCTCGTGTCTTTGCTGACCATTATTAGCAATAATCACTAAATTTTGACCATGGTGGAAACGATAAGACCTAATGAGACCGAAACCCTATGTAATTGATGAAATGAACTGAAAATGAGCATGAATCATGACTGAAAGGTATGAAAAGAGGTCAAAAATTACATATCATGAGGGAAAAACTGAAGTAAACCCAACCATCAGTAGATCCATGACCTAATGGGATGCAACCTCATCAAAATGGGACTCCTAGTATGAAATGCAAAAGAGTAAATTTTGATCACTGACACTAACAGTTCCTATAATAACTTTTCTCCTCTTGAAAATGAAATAGAATGCTCAATCTGTAACAAATTTGGTCATGAAGTATCTGAATGCAGGAGGAAATTTTGGCAAACACATGAAAAGGTGTAAACACCATTAAATCCAAAGATATGGAGAAGGAAAGAATCTCAAACAGAAAGATGTGGTATAGCCTTGTATGCAGAAGGACAAGAAAATCATTGGTATATCGACAGTGGATGCTCCAAACACATGACAGGTGACAAAGAGAAACTTCACTCATATAATACCTTAGAAAAGGAAAAGAATGTCCCATTTGGAAATGACACACTAGCTGCCATAAAAGGTAAAGGTTCTATTTTCTTGAATGAAAAGGTTAAAGCTGGAAATGTAATGTATGTAGATGGTTTAAAACATAACTTGTTGAGTGTCAGTCAAATGTGTGATCAAGGAAATGAAGTGGTGTTTCGATCAAACGAATGTGTTTTTCGTGAGCTTGATACATGAGAGACCATGATCAAAGGTACAAGAACTCCAAACAACTTATACATACTCAAAGGAGGACAACAACAGTGCTATCTAAGCAAAAATGATGAAAACTGGTTGTGGCATAGAAGATTGGGACATCTAAACTTTTCTCAAATAAGAAAAGAATGAAGATTCAAGGCTATTCATGATCTTACAAATATCAGCATCCCATAAAATACAATATGAAAACCATGTCAAATTGGTAAGCAAACCAGAGTTCACTTCATGGAAAAAGAAGGGTCAGCTAGTAAGCCTCTTGAACTTATCCATACTGATTTATGTGAACCAACAAGGGAAAAGTCACCTCGTGGAGAAGAATAATTTATTTTGTTCATTGATGATTTTTCCATAATGTGTTGGATAGGTATTCTAAAGCATAAAGATGAATCATTTGAAAAGTTTCAAGCCTTCAAAGCTTTGGTTGAAAATGAATCAGATCGAAAAATCAAATGCCTCAGATCAAATCTAGGAGGGGAATTTATATCGGATGAATTCTTTGACTTTTGTGAACAACAAGGAATAAAAAGGGATTCTCCACTGCAAGAACACCTCAGCAAAATGGTGTAGTAGAAAGGATGAACAAAACAGGTCAACAAATGGCTTGAGCCATGCTAGATGAATATGGAATTCCTGCAACCTTCTGGGGTGAAGCTGCATTCACTACCGTGACTATTCTCAACAAAGCAAATGTTATGGTAAATAGCACTCAAACTCCACATGAACTTTGGTATGGTAAGAATGCTACTGTAAAATACTTTATAGTTTTTGGAAGCAAATGTTTTATCAAAAGGATTGATGAAAAACTTGGTAACTTTGAACCCAGAGTAGATGAAGGTATTATTCTTGGTTATTCTTCTAGAAGTAAAGGATATAAATGTTATAATAAAAGACTTGGGAAAATTGTTGAAAGCATTGATGTTGTAGTTGATGAAGCATGCAGCAATCCCAAACAAATAAATTCAACAGAAGATTATGACAATGAGGAATATGGGGATTACTTTCCCACATCAAATCAAAATTATATTGAAGAAGAAACCAATGAAGCACCAGAAGAAGATATAATGGTAGAAGAAAAGACTCCATCCAGGTATGTTCAGAAAAATCATCCAAAAACTCAAATTTTAGGGGAAAAGGAGGCTGGTGTACAGACAAGAAGAACTATTACAGGGACCTGAAGCTATCTAGCATTACTATCCTCCACCGAACCTCAAAATGTCAATGAATCATGCAAAGATGAATGTTGGGTTAAGGCCATGGATGAAGAACTTGAGCAAATTGAGAAGAATGATACTTGGGAATTAGTTCCTAGACCTCATGATAAAAATATTATAGGAACTAAATGGATATTCAAGAACAATCTGAATGAAAATGGAGAAGTCATTAGAAACAAGGCCATACTTGTTTGTAAAGGGTATGCTCAACAAGAAGGTATAGATTTTGAAGAAAATTTTGCACCTGTTGCCAGACTTAAGGCCATAAGGATGTTTCTTGCTCGTCCGGTTTTCAGAAATTCAAAGTATACCAAATGGATGTAAAATCATCCTTCCTTAATGGAGATTTAGAAGAAGAAGTTTATATTGAACATCTAGAAGTATTCATTCTTGGAAATGATGCAAAACTTGTATGTAGACTCAAAAAGGCTCTCTATGGTCTGAAACAGGCTCCAAGGGCCTAGTATTACCGTCTTGACAAATCTACACCAACAAGGTTTTACAAAAGGTCATGTAGATAGCAATTTATATACAAAGATTGAAAATGATAAATTGTTAGTTATTATTGTTTATGTTGATGATATCATTTTTTAGATATCATTTTGGGATTCAACTGCGTTAAGTAAGATCATTCACGTATGACCATTTCCATGAGAGGTAGTCGTAACTGACTAATTTCTCATGATTTTTGAATAGTTCACTTAGCACTCATTGCATCGGGTGATGCTCACAGGGGTGAAGAAGTGGGATTGAAACTAGTGAAATGTGGAGAACGAATCACATAGCATCAATCATCACTTCCGGGGCTTGCACCCGGTAACCAGGACTTCCCAGGAGGTCACCCATCCCAGAACTCCTCTGGCTCAAGCGCGCTTAACTGTGGAGTTTTTCCCCACAATCAAGCCCACTTAGCTTGCTACCCCATTTGCAAAACCTTAGCAAGTATTGTGCCTCATGAACCATTCAAGTAGAGATCCCTTGACTCTTTTTGAATTTAAGTATGGGGGTTTTACGCAGTGCATTATATTATAATATCTAATATAATGCACTGCGTAAAACCCCCATACTTAAATTCAAAAAGAGTCAAGGGATCTCTACTTGAATGGTTCATGAGGCACAATACTTGCTAAGGTTTTGCAAATGGGGTAGCAAGCTAAGTGGGCTTGATTGTGGGGAAAAACTCCACAGTTAAGCGCGCTTGAGCCAGAGGAGTTCTGGGATGGGTGACCTCCTGGGAAGTCCTGGTTACCGGGTGCAAGCCCCAGAAGTGATGATTGATGCTATGTGATTCGTTCTCCACATTTCACTAGTTTCAATCCCACTTCTTCACCCCTGTGAGCATCACCCGATGCAATGAGTGCTAAGTGAACTATTCAAAAATCATGAGAAATTAGTCAGTTACGACTACCTCTCATGGAAATGGTCATACGTGAATGATCTTACTTAACGCAGTTGAATCCCAAAATGATATCTAATATAATGCACTGCGTAAAACCCCCATACTTAGATATCATTTTTGGTAGCAATGAAGAATCCATGAGTTAGAATTTTGCTTTAGTAATGCAACAAGAATTTGAAATGTCCTTGCTTGGTGAACTTACCTATTTTCTTGGTCTACAAGTTCAACAAACTAAAGATGGTATTTTTCTTTCACAAACCAAATATCTCAAACAGATCTTGAAAAGGTACAGAATGGAATATTCTAAACCTATATGTACCCCAATGGTAACAGGATGTAGTCTCAGATCAAGTGATGAATCAATAGTAGTACATCAACCAACTTACAGATCCATGATTGGAAATTTGCTTTATCTAACAGGTACTCGACCTGAATTCATGCATGCAGTAGGAATAGTTGGAAGATTCCAAGCAAATCCAAAGGAATCACACCTTCAGGTAGTCAAAAGAATTTTCAAATATCTTCAAGGAACACAGGACTTTGGACTATGGTATCCTAGAGATGCAGATCTTACTCTTCATGCATATACAAATGCAGATTGGGTAGGAAGTGTTGATGATAGAAAAAGCACTAATGGTGGTGCATTCTATATGGGTTCCAAGTTAGTGTCTTGGTTCAACAAGAAACAAAGTTCAATTTCTTTAACTACAGCTGAAGCAGAATATGTGGCTACTGCATCTTGCTGCACACAACTACTTTGGATGATGAAAACTTTGCAAGACATTTTTACCACATGTACTCCAGCCATCTCCATTCTATGTGATAATACAAGTGCTATCAATATTTCAAAGAATCCAGTCATGCACTGCAAGACCAAGCACATACCCATCAAGTACCATTTTCTACGAGAACAAGTGCTTGAACAAAAGGTAAAATTGGAGTATGTCCCCTCCAAAGAAGAGGTTGCTGATATATTCACTAAACCACCGCCCAGAGAAACATTTGAATATCTCAGAGAAAGGTTGGGAGTTGTTGCTGCATCATCCTGTTGTTAAATCCAATTTTTCATAGGAAGTTTACTACACACTGGTTTCATGAAGTATATGCATGGGTACATGGAGGTTGCCTTGGCTGAAAGTGTGCATATGTTTTTCTAACAGAAAAACAGTGGTTCAGAGTCTGCGCTCTGTCTGATTTTTGATGACTACAATCCGCTGATATACTTTGCTCATTAAATTCTTATCTGTTGACAAAGATGATTTGATGAATAACTTGTTGGAAATGCACATGTAGCATAGGTTCAGGGAGATTGTTCAAATTCCACATTGTTGGCATTATGGTTGCTGAACTCAACTATTTATTATTTGCGTCAATCATGGTCTGTATTTCAATGAGTTCTATTGGTCATATGATGTAATTTATTTCCCCAATATCATTGGGATGGATGATGTAATAATGGTTGTATTACTGTCATGTATAAACTTTGGTATATCCCCACTTGGTTGGGCAGATGAGTCAAATATGGTGTATCCCCACCTGGTTGGGTGATTGATGTATGTATGAGTTCGTGGTCATAGGGAGGTCATACTCACTTTGTTGATTTATATTGTCATGTTATTATATTGAATCATCTCTCTGCAGACGCGACATGTACTCAGGGGGAGTATGGATAGCATCATGCAAAGGAGGAGAGTAGAGTGGTCCACCCTTTGCCCTTGATGTCAAAGGGGGAGAGTATTTTGGCATTTTCATGTTGTATGGTATCTCTAACAGTCTTTACAGCTTGCAGTAGTCAACACCATCATGGTTTCCATCAAGTACAAAGGGGGAGATTGTTGGCATTATGATACAAGTATTGTCCTTGATGGAAACTCTTCAGGTCAACTCAATTTTGATAAGAGGCTAACAGGAATATTCAAAGGCAATAGGGCAGTGGTACAAAGGATCAGGAATATGGAACTAAGGACTATTGATCAGAATAAAGAAGTTGAAGGAAGAAGATGATGTAAGAGCAGTTTAAGAGATACACGCAGGTTCACTTAGTCCAAGTAGCGTATACACACATGTATTCAGAACAGAAAAAATGTATAACGTACACACGCACTCCCATAGAAGGCAAAGCACGTACATGCTGAAAACCATGGTTTTGGTCTGAGGTATTTGGTCCAAGGTATCTTTGGACCATGGTATTGACCCTAGGTATTTAGTCTGAGGTATTAGGTCCGTTGTATTTGATCCAAGGTATTGATCCTAAGTGGTTTCAATCCATGGTATTGAGAAAGGCCAAAAACTATATAAAGAAGAGAGGATCATAAGGCCAGGGTGCAAGAGAATACGATTCTAAGGAATACTTCTATTTGAAGTATATTTTATGTTGCAGGGTTATGTTTGGGAATAGATCTAAAATATTTATGTGCACCTTGAGTTCAATATTGGATCAAGATCATGAGACCTGAAATGACTTATTCTTGAATGATCTGATATTGGTTGAGGCTAGATCTGATGTTTTTCACCTATTTTATTCGTTATCTATCATAATCTGGGTTTGTCTGAAGTCTGGAATTGCAGCAAAGTTCTGAGTCAATATTTACAGATCTGTACGTAGGTTTGTCTTGGCCAAAGAACATATACACGCAAGATCTGTTATTTCAAATAGCGTATACAAAAGAAACGCTTGATGTTCAGAGATGACTGATCTATCAGATCGATATTGCTGATTTATTGCTACTGCTATATTACTGTTTTCTGTCAATGAAGTCTTCTTAGATCTGAATGTAAATCTGAATGCATAAGGAGGTTGATATTTGATTGATGTATAAGTGAGAAGAAGTGTTTTCTGTTGCCTACCTGTGTAAAGTTCTGTATGTTGACAATAGATGTTTAGTATACTGCTGGTTGGTGCAGTTTGTGATTAAGAGATTTTATGATTCAGAATATTTAGAGGTATACGCAATTTGGGCTAAAGGAAGTGGCACATACACGCATGTTTTCTTCATTGAAGTAGCTTACATAGTCTAACACATGAATTTTTGAGGTTTTAGTTGGTTTGAATGTTGATGCAGGTTTTTGGGTTCAACACAGTGCTCTGATGACAGTGATCTGATTGTTTTAGATTAATTTCATGTTGGTTGATGAAGTTTGAGTTTCTAAATTTCTGATGGGTTATTGATAAATCAAGGTCTTCATATGTTTTGATATGTGCCAGGAGCATCCAGTCTGAAAATTCATGAAACATGGTCCCTGGTGGAAGAGTGGAGTTTTCTGTCAGTTGGCATGTACGTACTAGTAAACATATTGGCTAGTACAAGAGCTAGGGGGTTTTAGCTCCCTTCCAATAGAACACAGAGAACGAGAGAAGGTTGTAACCTTCTGCAGGCAGAAGCCTGCGTACTGGTATGAGTCTGCACCAGTACAAGATTGTAAACATATTTTCTTATTATTAAAAGAAGACAGAGATGACAATAGCAGGTGGTTTTCACCCACATTGGGTTTCCACCTTAAATCTTTGTGTTCATGTGTGTTGCTTATGTGTGATGGTGTATTATGTTTATACTCCACATGGTTATTGTTTAATAATTGATGAAGTACTGATGCACTGATTAAAGATCAACATATGATGAATTAATGGAATCATAAGTTTATTGCATAAATGTTGGTTGCCTTAAAGACAGTTGCATGTACACGCTAGTTCGCCTCTATGAAGTAGCGTATATAAATCTGATTATGAAAAAGAAAAAACTTGATCTGATAATACTGATTCACCCCCCCTCTCAGTGTTATTTCCAACACAACTAAGACTAATCAAAACATTTTTCTAAACTTAAAATATACCATGAGAGAGATAATCAAAATTTATAAGGTCTATTGATTAATATAACATGAGAGGAACATATATCTAACAACCTAGATTAAGAGTTCCTCCTATAAACCCTTGTGTTTCAAAACAAAACAAAAAGGAAAATTTAAAGAACATTTTTTTAAAGTGGTTGAAGACAAGGTAAACTAGTGCTCAAGAGCTTTGGAGCCACTTCACTAGTTCAAAGTGGTATTAGGGTTTAATATGAAGTAATGGTGATGACACTTAGAGGATTAATCCACTTCAAGCATTACATGGGGCAATATGGGTTCTTAGGATCTTCTTAGGGGGATGGTCTTGATTAGGATCACATCTAAGTGCAATAGGGTGATCTCAAAGGGGTGTGTAATAAGAGGGAAGAGTCTAGTCCATATTGGATCAATATATCATTTTTCATTCATCTGAATAATTTAGAAGTGGAAAATTTGGACGAATCATCTTCTTAGGTCATTTTCATCAGTGGTCCCAGTATGGAAAATTTTGAGTGAAAAAATTCAAGATCATTTTTGAGGCCTTAAATAGCCACTCTTTATGGTACCAACCTTACTATGGACCTAGATTTCATAATCTACACAATAATACCTTTTCAATGGCTCAATAATTTCCTTAATCAGAGCTTGTATAAGAAAGTTATGCCTCCTAGAATTTGACCTATCAAAATTAACCACCATATTTCGAAAGGATGTGATGTCAGCCCCCATTACTCATGGAAAATGGGTTAGCCATGTGGGAAATATGAACAAGAATTTATAAGGGTTGATTTGTAACTCATATTGAGGGTTGAGTGGGTCAAATTTAAGCCCTAGTTGGTTATCAAGTTGTGTTATAACCATGCCACTAGGAGGAAAAGGGGTTTTGTTCTATTCAAGTGCATTTTGTTCCATATATAAGCAAAGTATCTAAGAGTGGAGAGAGAGGGAGAGAGGAAAAAGAGAAGGCTTTTTTGTATATTATCCCATGGGCCACAAGTCTCATTCCTTTGTACTAGCATCCATTTCCATTCAAAGAAACAGAGAGAGCAACCTCATCTTCCAACTGGGTTTTCTCCTAAAAGGGTTTCCCAGGTCATATCCTATGTTACAATAGTTTTATGAGTGATCATTATATTTTTCTCTATTTTCTACATATTTATATTTTTCATGAATACGTAATAAACAATAACTTAATAATTGCATAAATCTAAGGAAAAAGTAACCACCATATTATAGATTTTGAAGTTCAATGATTTTTTTTAACAAAATCTATTGTGATGAATCATCCTGTGGAATATCCATAACATTTTTCAAATCATATTGGTACCATAGTAGGTTTCTTTAGGTATATTGTGGGGAGTTGCAGGGGATCAAGATTGGTTAAGCTAAAAATCATAAAACCCTAGGCATGACCAACATATCTATTAATAACCTTGAAGATCTGATAGAGGAGAGATTCACAAGGCTAGAAAAGTAGGTCGATGACATCCATTGTAAAATAAATATTCTCATGAAAACTCTGGAAAATAAGCTTGGAATCATAGAAGATTGAGGTTCCAACTCAAAGATTAGATTAGACGGAAAATCAAGGGATCAAAAATAAATAGAGAAAGTGACTAAGAGAGAACCTCAAAAAGAACAACCCAATTCGAGTTACATGAAATATGATATTGATACTTTGGAATTAAACCACTAGTTTTAATAGTTATAGGTTTATTTTAGCGTTTATGACATAATAATAATAATAATAATAATAATAAAATAAAAATAAAAGCACCTATTTGAAACTAGAGGGGCATTCCCTTGGTGGGAAATCCATATGAAAACCCTAAGGCTAGAGGCGAATCCTTAAGTGATTAAGTGGGAGGAATTCAAAAGTCTCATAAATTCATAGTTCTACCCTATAAGGTATGTAGAGGACCAGTGGATTCGATGGAATTACTTTAGGTAGAGACATCGGTAGAATGTATGGGAGCATACCACAAAATTTAGGAAGATGGAAATAATTTTGTGTATCTCCCCAAAGAACCCAAAACTACTCCTCAAGTATCTGTGGGGTCTACACATCCATTTAGAGAAGCAAGTGATGTTGTCCAAACAAAAAAATGGTGGATAAGGCTTGTGTACATGCATAATACGTAGATAACATAGGCAAGAAGAAAGGGAAATAAAGTAAGCCAAAGCAAAAGGAGCACCACAAAGCTTCCAAGGAGGGGAAGAAGAAGTGGACATGAGGAAAAGAGAAAAGGATAACAATCACAACACACTAATGCAAATATCCCAACATCAATTGCAACCATTATAACATTTATTAACATACAAAATAGAAGTGTTATAAGTTGAATCCAGAGCTCAAACTAAAGAACTGAAAGAAATATGCTGAGAAGAAAAATATCAAAGACATAGATTCAATGAATTAGGTGGAAAGCAGCTTAGACATGGACGAGGATATTATTCATACATAAGTTTAGAAGGGGGTGAATCTGAGTAGCATTTAACAATAAGAAGAGAAGGAAATGACTAGAATCTTCCATATAAAGATATAGGTCAATAAGATGAAAGTTGATGCTCTATTTGAATCAGACTTATAGGCTAATCTCATCACAATATATATGGTTAAGAAACTAGATGTATTTCCACTTGATGTATGTGGAGTGGTGTTTGGAAGTACCTATGTGTATATGTGGGATGCAATATTCATGTGGAGAGCCAACCAATACTTCCTTCTTAAGGATGGAAAATCCTTTACCATCAATGTGCACAAGGGTAAGTCCAAAATTCCATTAGTAAGTGCCAACTAAGCCAAGAAACTCATCAGTTTTATAAAAAGGTATATTTTACTATTTTTAAGAGAAAACCAGTCTGTAGAAGAGCCAGTGAGAGAAAAGTCATCCCTAGAGGGGTGTACTAAGGAACATAAAAAACAAATGGAAGAGTTTCTATAGGCATATAGGGGTGTGTTACAAGAGCCTAAAGGGATACCACCCAAGAGGGAAGTGGAGCATAATCCAATTGTTTCTAGACTCTTTACTAGAAAAAATTAATATGCATAGGAAGTCCATTATAGAAGAAATGAGGTAAAGAAGTAATTCCAACAAAAACTAGAACAGGGTGTCATTCGACCAAGTACCTCACCATGTGAGTAACCCATCATAGCCGTTCCAAATAAGGATGGGACTTGGAAAATGTGTAGTGATTATAGGGCATGAAACAAAATTATGCTCAAGAGCATGCACCCCTTTCAAAGGATAAATGATTTATTACATCATTTGCGGCAAACGTAATAATAGGAAACATGGTATACACCATCCCTTACCTATACCCACTCATCTTTGGGAAATGATTTCCATGGACTTTGTGGGATGCCAATCAACAACTAAGAAGGACATGAATACATGTTCATTTTATTTTACATGTTCAATAAGATGTGCATTCTCATGCCCTGTAAAAAGACCATCAGTAGGTAAGAATCAACAAACTTATTCTTTAGACAGGTCTAGTTGCATGCTAGAATCCCAATGAGTTTTTTTTGGACAGGGACACAATATTTCTTAGTGCATTTTGGACTACAGTGTGGGATAATAGGGCCATGAAGTTGAAAAGGTATACAACATTCCATTCACAAACAAATGGACAAATAGAAGTAGTCAATTGAACTTTGGTGAAACTTTTGAGGGGCTAAAATCATAAGGATCCAAATACATGGGATGAAAATCTGGTATATATACAACACTCTTATAATAGAGTAGTCCACACTTCTATTGTTAAGTCCCCATTTGAAACTTGTTTTGGATATTTTCCATCTTCACCTTTGAATATTGCATATGGACAACAAGGAGGAGTGAGGGAGGATATTACAGGGGAAGCCTTAAGGGTGGAAATTTTTGTTGATAAGATTAGGAAGATCCATCTACAAGTACAAGAGACACTACAAAAGTCATAGGAAAAATACAAGGTGAGACATGATCAACACAAAATAGTGAATTCATTTAGAGTGGGAGATAGAGTATGGTTATAGTTGAACAAGGAGAGGCTATATGGTCTTGGTAAGAAAATGAAGGCTTTGCAATATGTTCTCTTTGAGATATTGGAAAAGGTGGGAGATAATTCCTATAAGCTCAGTCTGCCCCCCTACATGCATATTTACTTAGTATTGAATGTGGAAAATATGAAACTATATAAGCCTTAATTACTTATAACAACTAGTTTCTAATATTATGAGTCAAAACCTAACAAACTATATTAGAAAAATCAATTATTATTATAATATTTGAAAATGAATATTAATAATCTAATTATAATATTGAAATGAAATATTTATTTATTACATAACAACTATTTTCTAACTAATTTAATATTATTAATTTATACTATCGAAAATAAATATTTATTTATTACATATCAGCTAATTTCTAACTAATCCATTAAACAATGTAACCAATTACCTAACGACTAATCTTCAACGGCTAACTCTGGGCAGTGATGCATCCTTACTATTTATTCCCTCAGATCTATTAATTTCTCACCTTGTCCAGAGGATGAACCACATTAGTTGGTTCGAAACATCGACCAAATCCTAACTATGTGATTAATCCGATAGACTTATATCTATATAAGCCTTCTTTACTCGATTAGGAAGCGGAGCATGAACTACCTTCTATAGAGGATTTAGCACCAGTCGCTTGGGTAGAGTTGACAAAGGATACATTTTTTGGAAGAGGTTCATAACTATAATATACGGGTAGCATGACCTTTGGCATAATAAGTTGAAATGACAACTTCAAAGGAAGGCTAAATGACACTTCAAGAAGAAGGTAGAGGAAAATTTTCCTCATGTCATTTAGTAAAAGATTTTGGGGACCAAAATCCTCCCAAAATGGGGAGGTGTGATTTGGATATGATAAATATATTATTTTTCATTCATCTTAATGCTTTTAAAGTGGAAAATTTGGAGGAATCAATTTGCAGGGTCATTTTTACTAGTGGTCCTAGTTTCGAAAATTTTGGGTGAAAAACTTCAAAAGCCATTTTGAGGGCTTAAATGACCACTCTTTGTGGTCCCAACCTTACTATGGACCTATATTCCATAATATAAGCATTGGTTTCTTCCCAAAAACATAAGAATTACATCAACCAAAGATCGTAATGGATATTTATGCCTCCCAGAAGTTAATCTATCAAAATTGACCACCATAATTCAAGAGGATGTCACATCAATCCACATTACTCATGGAAAGGGGCTATCCTTGTGGGAACTACGAAGAATACTCTAGAAGGGTTGAATTTTAAAACATATTAAGGGTTGAGTGGGTCAAATTTAACACCTAGTTGGTTATTAGGTTGTGTTATAACCGAGCCACTAGGAGGAAAATGGGTTCCATTCTATTCAAGTGCATTTTGCTCCATAGATGACCAGAGTAGCTGAGAATGGATAAAGAGCGAGACAACAAACATAGAGGGTTTATGCTCTATAACATACCTCTATAACATCCCATGATCCACAAGTATCACTCCTTTGTACTTGCATTCATTTCCATTCAATGAAAGAGATAGCAAAGTAGCCTCACCTTCTAGCTTGCTTTTCTCTTGAAAGGGTATCCCAGGTCATGTCTTGTGTTATTGTGATTTTGTGAGTGATTTTTCTATTTTTTCTCTATTTATAGCATATTTATAGTTTGCATGAATATGAAGTAAAAAATAACTTTATAATTCCATAAATCTAAGGAAAACTTAACCATCATTGTATAGATATCAGAGTTAAACAATTTTTCTTTATCAAATATATTGTGATGAACTTTCTAATGGAATATCCATGCAAATTCATGGATCAAAATTCCTAAATATTTGACCTTCATGCAATACTACTTTCCCTTTAATGATTAAAGGAAACAAAATGGAGACATCACCTTGAATATCCTTCCAATGGAGCAATACATCCTTTTCGGCCTTTATTGCAGCTCTATCCTCTAACAAACTTATAGGAAATACCTAATCTAGGATTTCATTAATTCTAATAATGGCTAAGAAGGAGATAATTTTCTCAGAATATGTCGAATATATTTTCTCATTATTCTTTGATGAATTGCAAATGAGGAGAATCCCTCCTTATATAGAATGGAGTTCGTCGTTGCTATAATGAATTACAATGTGGCAACTCAAAACATTGAGCATACAAATCATTAGCTCAATACCATGAGAAATATTACATTAATGAATACATCACCTTTAAAGTGTTCAATGAGATGGTTTTACAATACAATAATAAAAATATTCCATTGGAAAGGGGTTATATTACAAATCATATGAGATTTAGGAGTGTGCCCTTCTTGAAATTAGCTGGGGTTCAACAACCACATGGACAAGAAAGTGTTGGGACAAATATCAAAGTTTCTTGTGAAATCTTCAACAATCTCTTTTGATGTTGGTGAGTTGAGATTAGGTGTCTAAGGTAGGTAGTTGATCATGTGGAAGTCCTCTTTGAAACTAAACATTTGTATCTTCATTTGGAATGATGTATATGAGCCACTTCATGAGTTCTTAGGTTGTGCAAACCTAATAAGCTCTCAAAAAATAACATAATGAGGGTTAATGTAATTATTTCCCTAAGTATACTATGAAAGACAATAATAAATACTTATACATGCAATCAACTCTTAAGACAATATATGTTTATTAGGGGGCTAGACAAAGGCATGGTATATGGTACAATTATGGATGGGAAAGGAAGAGACTTCTTCATGGCATGACCCTCAAAGTCATTTGTTGTGTAGGTTATTTTATTTTATTTTTGTGTTCAACTTTCCAAGAGCTTCTGAATTCTTTTCCAATAGCCTTTAAGAGGGAGCTTTAGGCATTGAGTTGTTATTCTTCAACTTTATTTCATTTCCCTCTTTTCATTTTTTTAAGCGTTATGTTTATTGAATACTTCCCTCTTATTTAGATCTTCTTTAAACATGCTAGTGACTAGGGAACAACCTTATAATGTGGTGACATTAGCTCAAGATTTCATTATAATTTATTTTTCTCTTCACCTCGTTTCCCATTCAGATATTTCATAGGAAACTATGGGCTTTTCATTTCAGCCAAGGATTTCATATGATTTTATTTTCAAACCAAGCATGAAGGGGGAAAACTACTTTTTCATTATTAGAATGGAGGTAAAGGAGACATGGTGGATAAAATTATGTAAGGAGTATGTGGAGTGTTACCTTAGTTACTCACCCAATAATACAACCTAACCATGGGAGATGACACACTTACATGAGTAAGCTACGTCATCAAACAATGACAAGGCAAAAAAATAAATTGTATTATTAGAAAGTGTTGTTAGATCCTATTTTGGTAAGCAACATGGTTACTACCCATTAAAATTGGTGTTAAACTCACAAATAATAAACAAGATATGAAAGATAAATCGTTCAATGTGTTTACTATTCACAATGATATACATGTCTACAATGTGTTAGACCCTTGTTTTTTATATACCAAGTGGTATCTTGGACTCCAATGACCTTTCAAATTCCACAGCATAACCCTTAGTGGATTAGGTGTCCAACATTCCCCCCCTTAATCCGAAGGGGTGTATATGAGTCTAAGAAGAGAGCGATAATACAGAAATACAACAATGGATGAAAACAATGGTTGAATGTGCTCTCTGAGATGATGGTATAAGGTGGGAGAACTCGAGGTCTCAACCAGTGGTGGTTTAAGGATGACCACCAACACTAGAACTCTTAGTGCAGTTCCTGGAATAGTTCCAAATATGGAAAGAAGTTGTTTGTATTATGCTAGAGGAAGATTCCCTAATGCTTTGAAGAGGGAGACCATTGAGGTATCAACCTGGAATTCTTAGTGCAATTCCTAAATAGCTCCAAATCTTGAAATAATTTGCTAGTCTTTTTCTCGAGGAAGTATCCCTAATGTTCTGAAAAGGGAGCCCATCAACCTGGAAATCAAAGGTCTCAACTTATAGAAAAAGGGAGAACCTCAACCTAAAAAGGGAGGTATCAACCTGCAGTGGTTTAAAGAAGGCCACCAAACAAAGGCATGCTCATGGGCCTCTCTGTCTTTGGCTACAACTATGAATCTAGGTATGGATGACTCTAACCCTAGGTTCATGCAACAGGTTTAGGCTGTGGCTTAAGCTTGCTTGATGTGGCTTTGTATCTTGCTTGATGTGGTTGTTGAAGCCCATTGCCAAGAAATGATCCATCCAAGATGAATCTTAATCCTTGCAGAAGGCTTTTTCTTGAAGCATCTGTTTGAATGATGAGTATTTTTACCATAATGCATAGAAGGGTGAAGATAAAAATAGTGATCTTTCGTATGGACAACTAGATTATAGTGTTGTAATTTGACACTCTTTGACTGTGAATGTGAAGGAGCAAGATCTGAACCAGGTGAATATGAACTGTCTTGAAGAAATCCAACACTTTCAAATTGTATTAGTTTGGTATAGTATGGAATATGAAAGGACACATCCTTGCCATATCCAAGACTAGTTTTGTTCCTTTTGTTGATAAGCTCTTCCCAAGGTCTGATGATGGGCTTGGGAAGTGCAGACTAAACTTCGACATCTACATGCAAATCTATTGTTGCACTGGGTACTGAATCAACCTCCACTTCAATGATTTGATTAGTTTCTCCCTGCTGATGGGAGCTTGTATCAACCTAAAATTAGGATTGTTCTGAACAAAAACAAGTTCAGAATGATGTCTTTCCAGCTATAATTCATCTTATTGGAATTAAGATTCGAGTTGCAGAAACTTGTGTGCATCTTGTGGAAAAAGTTGAATGCCAGAGAAAGTGTCCTTGCTGATTTAGATTGTGTTATGAATAGTAGACACCATTAGTGTGCTTAACAACTCTAACAAATCGTTGAGTTTTGCCATTGTCTCAACAAAAAAATAAAGGTTTGAAAGGGTTTCAACTAGAAATGCACCGCTATCAATTCGAGAAGCTTCTTTTACTATGGATTCAATTGATGAACGAATTACCATGAGTTACAGGTGGAGCTAGGCTCTAAATAGTCAAAATAATTGCAACACAAGTCTATTATATCTCTATAAGCAATATAGACCCATCATACAACTTGTCTGCAATTCTCATCAAAATAACTCAAAAAAAATGTTGGAATTAGGCTTCAAGCTCACAACGCATCACAACACATAAATGAAAGATACCCTCAAGGAAAACACACACACACACACACACACACACACACACACACTGTTATGAAACTAGCTCACAAAAAGATAGAGAAGATAGATCAACGCCTTAGAATTTAGCCTCTTCGAGGGGGCAACCTCCTTTAAATTACATAAATGAACAATTCTTGGATGATTCAAATGACAAAGCCTCCTTTCTATATATAGGAGTCTAAGGAGTACAATATAACCCAGCGGACCTAACAATAATAATATAAAGCCACAAAAATAACAATAGAGGGATTCTATGGGGCACGGTAATAACAATATGGGGACAATAGGGGCACAAAAATATTAATAAGGGATATAACTACAATATTAATGGGGTAATCACTAGTATTATAGGGACCCAACATGCCCCTCTCCTTCAAAAAAATTGTTGTCCTCAACGCTTGAGTAGTTCTAGATGCTTCTGTATAAAATTCTCATCCTCCCATGTGGAATCTTCAGTGGATAAGTTCTTCCACTTGATAAGATACTCTGAAATTGATTGATTTGGTAGCTGTCGAGTTCTTGCTTCTGTGACTGCTTCCGGTTCCAATATAATTTTTCCTTCCTCGTCAAGTTCTGGCAATATTGTTTGAATTGGGAGCTTGTCGCCTATAACCTTCTTTAAACATGAAACATGGAAAACTGGGTGCAATCGAGAAGCTGCAGGAAGCTCCAATTTGTATGCCATAGTACCAATATTTTGCAACACCTTGTATGGACCATAATACTTTGGTGATAATTTATTATCCTTCTTAGCTTGCTTGAGGGACATTTTCTTATATGGTTGTAGCCGTAGGAATACCCAATCACCTACATCAAAACTTCTTTCACTGCGATGTTGATTTGCCTGTTGTTTCATTCTATTCCGTGCCAACACGAGGTTATCCTTTAAGAGTTGGAGGACTTGTTGTTGATGTTCGATGTGATGTTCCACTGCTTGAACCTTAGAATTTTCTCTTAAATATGATGTGATGGATGGTGGCTGATATCCATAAAGTGCCATAAATGGGGTCATTTTTGTTGTTGTATGGAAGGAAGTGTTATACCACCATTCAGCCAGAGGAAGCCATTTGACCCATTGTGTTTGTTTATCAGATAGAAAGCAACGAAGATATCCTTCCAAACATTTGTTTACTATCTCAGTTTTCCCATCAGATTGAGGATGATAAGATGAGCTATGAGCTAACTGAGTACCAAGGCAAGAAAATATTTCTGTCCAAAAATTTCCAGTGAAAATGGGATCTCTGTCACTTACAATAATCTTTGGGTTTCCATGTAGCTTTTGAATTGTTTCCATAAATGCAGTAGAAACTGTACTGGCTTTAAATGGATGTGATAATGCACAAAAATGTGCATACTTGGTAAGTCTATCAACTACCACCATGATGATACTCTTTCCCTCAGACTTGGGTAAACCTATGATAAAATCCATTGAAACCTCCTCCCAACGTTGGCTTGGAATGGATAAAGGTTGTAATAGACTCGGTGTCTTAATTGTTTCAACTTTATTTTGTTGGCAAACCAAACATTCCGCCACAAACTTTTGAATATCTGATTTAAGGCCATCCCAAAAAAATTCCTTCTTAACCCTGTGGTAAGTTTTTAAAAATCCTGAGTGCCCTCCTAAGGGAGAAGTGTGAAATTCCATAAGAATCTTTTGTTTTAGTTGGGAATTCTTACAGAGGTATAAGCGATCTTTGTACCATAACGAATCATTTTTCCAGCTAAATGTATCAAATGTACTGGAATCTTGTTGTAACTTTCGAATAAGTGCCCACACTTCTTCATCATTCTTCCATTCCTCCCTTTCTTCATTTATCCAATCTGGTTGGATAATAGAAATGGTGCACAACAATGCTTCCACATCCTCATCCTTTCTTGAGAGTGCATCTGCCACCACATTTTGCTTCCCTTTTTTGTAGATGATTTCAAAGTCATAACCCAACATCTTTGTGACCCACTTTTGTTGCTCTTCAGAGGATAATCTTTGTTCTAAAAAGTATTTAAGGCTATCATGATCCGTTTTTACCTTGAAGTGTCTTCCCATTAGGTAGGGTCGCCATTTATTAAGTGCATGGAGTATTTCCAACATTTCCTTCTCATAAATAGCTTTGTGTAAAAAATTTCCCTTGATTGGACGAATTTGAAAAGCAATGAGTCTTTCATCTTGCATTAAAACAACACCAATTCCATTTCCTGAAGCATCACATTCCACAATAAAGGTTTTTGTGAAGTTCGGTGTAGCTAAGATCGGTACTTGGCACTGCCTCTTTAAGATGTTCGAAGGCCTTTGTTGCTTCTGGAGTCCATGAAAATGCATCTTTCTTCAATAATGTTGTTAGAGGTGCTGCTATTCTCCCATAATTCTTAACAAACTTGCGATAATACCCTGTCAACCCGAGAAATCCTCGTAGATGCTTTATGGATGTGGGGGTTTTCCATTCCTTAATGGCTTTAATTTTTCTAGGGTCTACCTTAACTCCTTCATGAGATACAATATGACCCAGATATTCCACCTCTTGTACTCCAAAGAAACATTTGGATCTTTTTGCATATAATTGTTTCCCCTCCAATAGTTGTAGCACCCTGTCAACATGTTCAACATGATCCTTCCAAGACTTGCTGTAGATTAGTATATCATCAAAAAATACTAACACAAATTTTCTAAGGAATGGTTTTAAAATGGAATTCATCAAACCTTGAAATGTTGAAGGTGCATTGGTAAGGCCAAAAGGCATGACCAAAAATTCATAATGACCCACATGAGTTCTAAATGTTGTTTAAGGAATGTCTTCAGTCTTCATTCTGATTTGATGATATCCTGAACGAAGATCCAACTTGGTGAAGTAAATTGATCCATGCAATTCATCCAGTAATTCATCAATGACAGGAATGGGAAACTTATCTTTAATAGTGAGCTTGTTGAGCTCCCTATAATCCAGACACATGCGCCATGATCCATCATTCTTGTGCACCAATACTACTGGAGCAGAGAAAGAACTTTGACTTGGTTGAATTATACCAGTCTCTAGCATTTCTGCAACCATACGTTCAATTTCACTCTTTTGGGCATAGGGATATCTGTACGGCCTGATGTTTGGAGGAACACTTCCTGGAATCAAATGAATAGCATGATCATGATCACGAATAGGTGGGAGACCTTTGGGAGTCTCAAATACCTTGGAATGATTGTCCAAGACTTTTTGGAGATCTGGAGAAATAGATGGTTCCAATGTGGAAACATCTAGCGAACATAATTGTGCAATTACACCTCTTTGTTCCCTTTTTAGAAGCTTTGTCATACCGTTAGAGCTGATTATCTTTCCCGGTTTCCCTGCAATACCCCTTAATTCCACTTCCTTTCCTTCCACAGAAAATTTCATGAAAATTTCTTGAAAATTAAAAGCTATTGTACCCAAGGATTGTAGCCATTGGACTCCTAGTACAACATCAGCACCTCCCATTGGAATGGAAAGAAGTGGGCTAGTCAATACGTATTCTCCCATGGATAGCTTGATATTATGGCACTTTCCTGAGCAATTTATTGTTCCTCCATTTGCAACCATCACTTGACACTCTGGTGCTGGATATAAAAAGCAATTCAATTCTTTTGCTACCTTACAATGAATAAAATTGTGGGTACTTCCTGAATCAATCAACACTATTACTTTTTTCTTCTTGATTTGTCCTTCTATCTTGATGGTTTGAGGAGTGGTAATTCCTGCCAATGCATTACAAGATATGGTCGGATTCATTTCTTCTTTATCTAGGCTTTGTTCCTGGAGTATATCCTCTTCTTTTGACCTTTCTTTCTCCTTTTCTTCTTCCTCTTCACAATCCATGTAGAATAATTTCTTCTCAGCACACTTATGACCTTTAGTGTATTTTCTATCAAAACTGTAACAAAGCCCTTTTGCTCTTTTTTCTTCCAATTGTTGTGGTGTCAACCTTATAGGTTGTGGAAGACTAGGGGCAACAACACTTCCATCTTTATAGTTGTGAGTGGTATGCTTCCTGGTTGCCATAATTTTGCTTTCCATTTTTCTTGCTAACCTAAATGCCTTCTCTAATGAATCAGGTTCCCAAAGGCGGACATCATGTTGGATATTATCCTTTAAAGTCCCTATGAACACATCAATCCTATGCTCCTCTGGAATATTTTTTACCCTTTTGTTCAATTTTTGGAACTCCTCAATGTGATCCATTATTGAACCCTTTTGTTTGAGACTTATCAGTTGGCTAAAAAAAGTGTTGCTTTTTGTATCCTCATAATGTGTTGTCAATTCTTCCGTAAAAATTGCCCAAGTGATAATTTGTTTACGAGAGCAAAGCCATTGATACCATACAAACTGATTTGGTTCCAAATATAAAGTTGCAATACGTACCTTTTGTGTGTTTTGCACGTTATTCAGATCGAAAAATTGCTCCATCTGTAATATCCATGTTGCGGGATCCTTGCCATCAAACTTCCTCATATCGATTTTTGGAATATGGTGGGTCTTCGATCCCACATTAGAGTCTATGAAATCATGATTAACATTTCTTTTGTTCGCATCATGAGTTTCCTTTACTACCTTTTCACCATTAGTAAGTATTTCTTGTAGAAAATTTGTCAAATCTGTCTTCAAATCTGTCTTCAAATCTGCCATGTCTGTCTTGAAATATTTCTTCAAATCTATCTTCAAATTGTCAATCTTAGCTTCCACACCATTCATCTTAGCTTCCATTCCCTTTATCTTAGATTCCACACCATTTATCTTAGCTTCTGTTAGCTTTTGTGAGAGTGACATTTGTTGCACTTGGTCTTGTAATTTTGATATATCATGTGGTATTTCTTCCTCTTCTTCATGAGTCATACTAGAGCTTTCAGGTTGATTACTAGGTGTTTGAATTTTCTTTCCTTGGGGCATCAGTTACCGATAATAATTCTCTACTATGCCCTTTGAATTCCTTCAAAATATTTTTTTTCAAACCAAGCTTAAGCAAAAATTTAAAAAAATATACACACCTTTTTTCACTTTGTAGGAGCTCGATACTGCCTCTGATGTATCTATGTACTTTCCAATCATCCAGTTCTGAAATTGCGACCTGTAGTAGCCCTCTGTGTCCTCTTTCCAATGCCACTAGTCTGATCCAAATTGGATTCTCCAAGGAAGAGTTATGCGAAATCTCCCACAGTGACTTCATTATAGACTAGTTCAGTAGAGCGAACTTGTACGATGTGCCACGAGTCACTGTTTCTACCTTCGCCTTTGAAAAATATATAAAAGAAACTACAGTCCGTCCTCTTTCTGTACCTTCTTACCACATTTTAATCTGATGCTCAGAGAGAAAGTTATGACGATTTTCCCCAGGTCACCTGTTTGGAATGTAATTCAAGAGTCTGCAAAAATACCAACTTCCTCAGATCATATCTCCGCAAATATAGCGCGAAAAGCTCTGAAATTTGGGTCTGAGATTCAATGCAATGTCTTCTCAAATGGGTGTTTTTTTTAGCTTCTGAAACGTCGTAGAAAAAAAGTTATAGCGAAAATTCCATGATGACTTGTTTGGAGCAGCGAAACCCTAGAATCCAAAGCTCTGATACCAAATGTTATGAAACCAGCTGACAAAAAGATAGAGAAGATAGATCAACGCCTTAGAATTCAGTCTCTTCGATGGGCAACCTCCTTTACATTACATAAATGAACAATTCTTGGATGATTCAAATGAAAAAGCCTCCTTTCTATATATAGGAGTCTAAGGAGTACAATACAACCCAACCGACCTAACAATAATAATATAAAGCCACAAAAATAACAATAGAGGGATTCTACGGGGCACAGTAATAACAATATGGGGACAATAGGGGCACAAAAATATTAATAAGGGATACAACAACAATAATAATGGGGTAATCACTAGTATTATAGGGACCCAACACACACACATACACACACACACACACAAACACACACACACACACCCACACACGCTTTTACTCGCAAGGAAAACACCAATATACCAATACAACATACAATTTTTCAACACACATTACTCACCGCACAAACGATGTAACTCAAGGAAAACACACACACACACACACACACACGCGCGCGCACTTTTACTCGCAAGGAAAACACCAATATACCAATACAACATACAATTTTTCAACACACATTACTCACCACACAAATGATGTAACTCAAAATTGTATTCACCAGCGCAAGAATAATGCAGATTCACACTCTCCAATATAATTTTCAATACATATATTAAACAACTCTCAAAACACACCAATGAAACACATTACACAAGAGACCGATAATTGATTACTGCATATAACTCATTGTAGAGATTAAACTATTCAACAATGCATAGGAAATAAAGCAACACACAGAACCTTGGAGAGAGTATACATGACCACTATCACCACTTGGCCTCTTACGTCCACAACACACAAAAGAGAACTAATGAAACAACACTAACTTACAACAAATCACAACAATCCAGTGCACTAAATTACAACAACCCCTCATGACTGGAATATTGCTACAATGATCACTGTTTCTATTAGAGAGGTCGAGAGAAGTCAATATCAATTTGGAATCCAAAAATTTCAACCGACCACCATTCATACATAAGACAAGGTGAAATTATGAAAATTCTTTCCAACAGAAAGTGTGCATGCTAGAGGTCATTCATCCTTGCAGGAAAAAAAATCAATAATTTTAGCTTCATACCCTGTTGTCATGACCAAAGTGACTACTATATTAGTATTTATAGTAACAAAAATGAGAGTGAGACCCATTGTTGAACACAACGTTTAGGTCAAGAGTTTGAATCTCCCACATCTATGGTTTTTATAATGACAGAGATTGCCAAACTAATTCAAATATTGTTAAGCTTCAACTATTAAGGATACTGGTATTTATCTAGGCAATAATCGTAGAGTGAGAAGACTTAGTAGCATTTTATAAGTCATGTCGATTCCAAGAGTGAATATTCCATGGCCTTTTATTCTTTTGGTTGCGGAAAGAATGCCTTAAATGTAGAAGAATACGCATATTCAGTGCGAGATGAAGATAAATGCATTGTCTTAAATGGAATCCTAATGGTCAATGATGACTGTCAAACACAAGGATGCACGAAGAGGGTTCCAACTATTAGGGTCCTATAATATAGGGATCATAATGTTTCCGTCTTAGTATTCATTTGGGGGTCTTTTGTAAAATTTAACTTATGGTTTCATGAGTCTCATAGTCTAAGGGGTCTTTGTACAAAAGGGTCAAATTTAGTCAAAGGGTCATTGTAAATATTTGTGTCAAAAAGGGTTATGTCACGGGGAAATCGGTTATCATAAATTAGTTGTTGGCGTCAGGTCAATCATGTTAGTTGGTTGGAGATTCAGTTAGTGTCATATCAAGTTCATGATTACAAAAGTACCCTCTCATTTAATCTCACTTAAATCATTCAATATCCACCTTCATAACAAGAAGAAGGGTTTAGGTGGCATAAAAAAATCAAAATTATTTGAAACTTTTCTCATTTTCTCTCATCCGAAGTCTAGTTTGAGCTCTGGAGCAGGTTGAAGGTGAAAGACAATATTGATAAGGCTGAAGGATAGGTTGCAGGTTGAGTTCAAGCAATCGTTGCAAATTTGTTGCGCAAGTGACTTGTTGCTACGCAATTGCTCCATAAGTGGTGAGATGGCCTCGAGATTTTTAGTAAGAGTTTTTCTCTCTTATGTTTGATTTTAAATGTTGCATGAAGCTTTTTGAACACCCTCCAACCAGTCTCAAATTTTGCAGAAGACCCGAAGTATACCAACCTTATATGTGCATTCGCATTTGCTACACATTTTCTATGCAAGTTGCGTAGTCCCTCATTTTGGTGAAGTGTGGGATTTTTGTAGTTTTGAAAGTTTGATAAGGTATTATAAGGATCTTTTATCTGGTAAGAGTGCTCCTCAACCATTTTGAAGCAGAAAGGCCATCATAAGCTCGAAATGCTGGACTTGCTGCAAATCTGTTGCGCAAGTGGGAATCAACCATCTAAGATGTCTGCAAGCATTGGAGAGACTACTTAAAGAGTTATACACCATAAAACAAACATTTCAAGCCTACAAATTTGATTCATTTTTCGTGAGGAGGGTGCAACCATACAGAGCATGGAGGACTACTTGGACTTGCTACGAATTTGTTGCAAAACTAACTCTTTTTGTCATCATTTAAAAAAGCTATTTCCCACCCAATGGAGCTTAATTTTGGAAAAAAAAAGAGGTGTTTTTCAATAATGGACCAAAGAAAAAAAATTTCCTTCCGTTTATAGACAAGTGTCATATATTGGAATATTGAAATGCATCTTTACAACCTATTTTTCAGGTTTTGTCATTTCTTGTTTTAGTTATGATGTTTAGGTGTGGATCGTGAGGAGTTGGAGAAGAATTTTTTGAAACTGAGGTTTCTCTCAAGGACACTCTCATATAAAAAAACCTCATTTTTTTTGTAATAACTATCAGGATTCATGATACATGAGCTAGTCTTTGACCCCTAGTTTTCCAGAAATTTAGACCTTGTTTCGTAGCAGACTTGCTACACTTTTTATGTGGTCTTTGATGTTCATGAGATAGTGTAATTTTTAAATTTTGATTGTCGTGAAAGGATTTATATGAATTTCACAACACTTGTATTTATTCCTCCAACATTTATACCATAAGAAAGTCATCATATGTTCAAAATTTTGAAGGCATTGCAAAAGGTGACTGTTTTACTGCGAAAGTGGGCGTTAGTCAATAAGGAGGTCTGCAAGCACTATGAAGCCTAACTCATAGGTTTAGTACCATCACAGAGGTATTTAAAGACACACATTTTCTCCATTTTTTCAGAGGAGGGATACAACCATACAGAACATGGAGGGCTACTTCAACTTACTGTGAAACTAGTTGATGTGTTGCGAAATTGGGCAGTCAGTGCCCTTTCACTTTATATTTCAAATTTTTGGTTTCTAGAAGTAGTTTGGATCATGTGGATAGGTGGCATATTGTCTTAGGAGATGTAGTTAATGCTTATTTGCAAATATTCCAAGTTGGTGATGTTTTAGGCATAGATTGGTTGTAACTAAAACCACTCCTATTTTAAAGTATATGTACCAAAATTTCGATGTATTTAGTTAGAAGTTTATTTTGTTCAATAATTTCAACCACATAGAGTGGGAGATCGAACCTCATGATGTATATAGAGATGAAAAACATTGTAAATGGTTCCATTGGGTAGATTAGAGAGAAACAAACGTTTCTGAATTGTATTTTCTGAAAAGTTTGCTAATGAATGAATGAAAGACAAAAGGTGATTTGCATGGATTCCTGTGTTAGATATTGATGATGTGTGATTCTATATTCTTTTAAGTTTGTACTATGTGTTTAAATCTCTTGAATGTATGTCTTTTTGCTTGGAAAAACTAGATGTTTAACTCATAATTCATCTTAATGGTGCTTTGATTTAGTTTTGCCAAGTGATATATGTTTTTCCTCTTAAAGCAACATTTAGAATTCATCTATGGTTGTGATGCTCTATGTGTTTCCTTCCACCTTTCTTACACTTACCCTCCTATAATAATTTAATTTGATTTCATCACTAATATTTCCTACCTTGCCCCTGTGGAGAATCCCCTTTCTCTCTTCATCATATCACTGGAAAAAAATAAGTTTGACATGACTCCATGCCCAATGGATCTGTCTCTTTTCTCATCAACATACCTTTGAAAAATATACCTTATTTAACATTATACCTAGCCTAATATCAGATCGGTTGGGAAACCTAAGTGAGAGAGACCTCTCAAAGGCTAGAAGGGCTAGATTCTGGCCTAGAAGTGGTTTGCGGTTACCTCTGAAATTTCTCTCTTCAGTTTAGGGAAATTTAAGGAGTGCTAACACCAACAACACTTTATTTTAAAAACAATGCTCAGGTTCGGTTGTGTAAGTATTTATAATGTTGAGGGGCATTGTTATACACACACATGACAAACAACAAAGGTTGCAGTGATAAGAGTGACAAAGCAAATCAATGAGTTTGATGAGAACGCTTGTTCTACTATTCAGCTGAGAGGATATTTAGAATTGTAATCCCAAATGAAATAACTGACGAAAAAGAATGGCAGAGCTGACAGGCATAATTACAGTAATTGTTGTTATTAATGGGCTGGGTAAAGTCATGATTTTGTTGGAGGGAGCGATGAAATTGAAATAAAGTGTTACAACGTTGTGTTGGCAGAGATACTAGCGTTAGAAAACATAACTTATGCTAGTGAGGGAAATTTTTATTCGTTGCTCACATAAATTAGTAGCGTTCCTCTCTACATTCGTAGGGACAAGTATGCTTATGAAAAAGGGATGGCAGAGCTCATAGACTATTTCAACTAAGGCTCACAAATTTTAAGCCAGGAAAGAGTACACCTACTCTAATACCATGTTAAACTCACAAATAATAGACAAGATATCAAAGATAAATCATTGAATGCATTTACTATTCACAATGATATACATTTATACAATGTATGTGACCCTTGGTTTTCATATACCAAGTGGTCTCTTGGAATCCAATGACCTTTCACATTCCACACCATAACCCTTAGCGGATTAGGTGTCCAACAACTGGTAATGCCATGCAATTACACATGTATACATCATAATATTCATTCGAACATCATTCTATCTGTCATTTGAGAGGTTAGGCATAAATGATAAAGAAGTTGAAGATAAAGGATAAATGTTTTACTGGTTCCAAGAAAATGGAAAAATCGAGCATTTCACTTTTGGAAGCATCAAAATGTTGTGTGCAGGGACTTATGAAGAAGAAGAATGTTGAGTCAACTTTCAATTTAAGTAGTCGAGGAAGAATTATTTTATTTTATTTTATTTGGATGGCTTACTTGGATAGTGTATATTTATTTATTTTTAGTAGAATAAATAGATGAATTATATTATTGAAATAAGCTTAATTGATATTTTATTTTAAAATAGTTTTTAATTTTGTATTTTGCATATATTCAAATTTAGGATTGGATATCTAATTATATAAAAAATATTGGATATCTAAATATATAAAAGAAATATTTAGTGTAATTGCCTAATTAATAATTATAACTAGTAAATCAAACAACTATACATTTTCTAAAGCATGTTTTATTGTCACATCACTTAATTGGGTATCTATATTTGATACATATTGAGTACCACATTTCATGTTTTTTTTTGGGTTTCTCTCCACTTAATGACCTACATGGATTTTTTTGGAGTTTCAATGACCAAATCCTTGTCGTGCTCCAAAGAATATTATATCTTCCCTTGTCCTTCTCAAATGATTCTTCCTATAGTGGAACCAATAGAAGTGGAGTTGATTCTAGGATAATAATTGTTTCAATACATTTGATGCACCCCTTTAGTGATGAAACAACAACATTTGTCCATAATGTGAAGTGTAAATTTATTTTGTGGTATTGATTGAATTGGGTTGATGGTAGTTCATCATTCAATCAATCCACCAAAAAACTTCAAGTTTTTCCCTTTGAAACATATTTTGTGAAAATGTTATCTTAGAACATGTCATCATCACATGTCCATGCTCATAGTAGAAGTTACATGGAAAATCAATGTGTTCATACTCCTAAAGTTGTATCCATCATTAATCTTCACTTTTTCAACAAAAATTGGTTAAATAGAATTTTTTAGAATCAACTTAAATGCATGTATGAGGATAGTTATTAGGAATACTTGTAGAGTCCATCAATTTTAATATTCCAAGAATATATTAAACACTCTTACTTATATGAAAATCTTGTTAAATATTTTAAATATTAAATAAAAATAAAAGAGAAATTTAGATTATTCATAAATCAAAGTCTCCTACCAAAACCTTATATTCTATTTGATTGAGAAACAAGTTTAAAGATGATTTTTTTTTAAACTTATTCTCTCTTTATTTTCTTTTGATTTTGGTCCAATCAATTATCTAATTAAAAAAAGAATTTACTAATTAAACAATAATATTATGCCAAACAATAATCTTATACCACTCAAGTGTATATTTGGAATTTGAAATTATACAAATGAAAATAATATATTTTATATTTGGAATTTGAAATTTTCTGAATGAAAATAATATATTTCATATTTGGAATTTGAAATTCTCTAAATGAAAATAATATATTTCATTTTAAAGAGAGAATCCATACAGGTGAGTCAAATTTAAAATGTTTGTGGAATAATTTGTTCAGAGTTTTGATTAAACCCAATGTTTCCATGATAAGACTGGAAAATTTTAAAGAGAAAATCCATACATATGAGAAAATTTAGAATGTTTGTGAAATAACTTGTTCAGAATTTTGATTAAACCCAACATTAGATTTAATAAAAATTTTGAACAAGTTATTCCACAAACATTTTAAATATATTTGATATTTAGAATTTGAAATTCTCGCAATAAAAATAATATGTTTCATATTTGGAATTTGAAATTCTCGAAATAAAAATAATATGTTTCATATTGTAAAAAGATAAAAGACATATTTTTTAAATATTAAGAATCTTAAAGAAATTAGTATTAAGTGTGGAAAAAAATTGACTTAAATATTGAAAAAGTTCAGGAATATGCAATTTCATATTAAACTATATGTACACTTTAAAATATACAATATTGTTTGATGTCAAAAACACTCTTTAAACATGAGAAGCTCTCACATTTACAATATACAATATTGTTTGATGTCAAAAACACTCTTTAAACATGAGAAGCTCTCACATTTACAATAGGATATAAAGTTACACTAAAACTATAAAACTTGACATATCCCACAACACTTATCTATCTTCTCCCAACAATTTGCAATCTCATCAAAACTTTATTATAAAATAAGGACTTAACCCATACATAAAAATAAAAGTAATACCTAATAGAATGACAAGGCCATATGATTCTGAAATGTATATTTAACTTTCAAAACCAATTAACTTTATTATAAAATAAGGACTTAACCCATACACAAAAATAATACCTAGTAGAATGACAAGGCCATATGATTCTGAAATGTATATTTAACTTTCAAAACCAATTATTTTCCATCAACTAAAAGGATAGTATATATTTTAATATATTAATGAACAAAAATCCCAAAATGTGATGTATTTATGATATTTGAAACCAACAGAGATAATGTGAACTTTGTCTCATATGATTAATCAAAACGGTGCAATAATATATGCCCTAATCACTAATATATATACATAGTGACATGAATATATATGACAAGAATATATATATATATATATATATATATATATATATATATGAAAGACGACATGGGGAAATTTTGTGCAAGATGGTTATGATATTGGTGGCGACTGATATTCTTATTAAAACACGTAATTATTGTGAGATGCATAGTCATAATCAAACATTATTAGGTTTGTTAGGGTAAGTTTTAGGTGAGATTTAAAATAATTAATTAATTATTTTATTTTATTTTTAAATAAATAAATTTATATATTATAAATTAATAATTAATAATTAGTAAGTAATTATTTATTTAAATCTTAAGATTAAAATTATATATGAAAAGGGCAAAAGGTTACCATATTTTTTTATATTATTAATCAATATTTTAAATGTAAATGTAATTCAAAGTTTGTTGGATTTTTATATCACTTTATGATAATTATTATTAAGATTACTTTCAAAAATTATTAATTTTTTATATACCACATAAATATAATGCACGGTACCTTTCAGAATATTCGAGGATATACAATATCCATATAATGCATTGTACTTTTAAGACTATTCTTTTATAGATGTGTTTCGATATTTAAAAGTGTTTTGATATTATTTATATTTTTAGTTATTATAATTTTATTGGTTCTACTTTTTAAACCATCACCCTTCATTTTTTATATATCTTTTATTATAATTAAATTATAATAATTATTAAATAAGTATAAAATTATTAAATAGTTATAAAAGATAAATTTGAAAATTTGAAAATTAAAAGCATAATAAATATCAAATTTATTTTAATAAAAAATTATAATAAAATATCAAAATTAAAAGCATAATAAATATCAATTTTTTAATTAAAAATTATAATAAAATATCAATTTTATTTTTAATAAAAAGTAATAAAATATTTTATATTGGGTGTCAAATCATGAAATTGATGAGGATTATGATGGAGAGTAGTTACTAGTTAAAGTGTTTGATTAATGATCCACACACTTGACAGTTGGCTTAAAGCACAATTCATGCAAGTAAGTTCATGGTATTCCTCACACTAAATCTTATATGGAGTGATAGTTTGGCAACCTCCTATGTAATGAATCATAATTGTGCAAGTTAAAGTAGCGATAACTTAGCACTCATGGTGAAGGATATGGAGAACATCTCAGAGGATGGAAACTTAAAGAAGGTTATGTTAAGAGAGCATATATTGGTTTAGTATTATTACCCCTTTCTTCCTTGAAATCCTTGGATTTTCTAGGCTCTAGTTTATTTAGGTGTCGAGAAAATGGAACTTATCCTGAATTGTTACAAGGATTGGGCCTTTAAGTGTCCTCGTTTCATAGCACTAGTACTTTTGTGGTGTGTTACTCTCTTTTATATCATTTCTTGAAGGCAGCTCTTGGCTGTGAAACTACAGAGAGAAGCCAACTCAACCAAACTTTAGGTTGTTGGCCCTCAAACCAGAGGGGGCTCCCTCAATATTACGAGGCTTTTAATGTTGTTCACTGTCACTGGATAACAACCTATAAAGCACAATGGCCAGATCTAGGATTTGTATAGGTGGTTCCTGATGAGTCACAAATCCCTGGTTGACAAATAAAGCCCTCTCTTGTAGATGCTTTATCAAAGTGCTAGCATTCAACTATGGCAGAAAAACATAGTTTGAAAGTTGTGGATGGAGGAATGGAGGAGAAATTAGAGAATTAGATATCTTCCCTGAATATCCAATTATCTAATTAAGAGCATAAGCGTGTAAAAGGATCTCTACATCCAACACATCAATACATTTAAGAATTAATATAGAAGCAACAATCTACTGATGTTGATGGATCAGCAATGGCATCCTATCACTTTGATATGCTCATCAATGAAAATAACTATTCGGTAGGTTATCAGGGAGGTTGACACTCAACCTAGCCTTGCCTACTGTCCTATATAACCTCAAATATATGCTGGAAAAGACATGTATCATAGGAAAATACATACATGAGAAATAGTTTATGTCATTAATTGGAACCGGAAGCCCTTGATTTAAATTCTATAATTGCAGACTTTACAAAAAAACTCAGGGTTTTGGCATCAAAAGGAAATCCTTTTACATTCAAAATCAAACAATATATAGAGAAAAATAAAATCCTGAAGCTATTACAAACTTTCAGGGATAAGATCCTAACAATTAAACTAAAAATAAATTTAATATTTAATTACTTGCAAGAGACCTGGAAATGTTCCCTAATTTTATGTTATTTGTCCACTAAATGCCTTTAAATCTGAGATGTTATTTTATTATTCTAATCCTCTCCACTTGTTTTCCAATTGACTTTTCACTGACCAAAATCTACTTGAAAATAGTAAACTAAAATCTTCATTTGCCACCTATCCCTCGAAATTTTCAAATGTTGATTTCTTTTGCTAAAGTGGATTTGGTAAATTTGATGTGTTAAAGTGTTGCCATCTGTTAATATTAGAATATTGATTTTTCTCCAAAGAATACTTTGCTATCCCATTTTATTAGGATATGGACGGGTTTGATATATTTGTGGTGAATGCTCTTATAGAAATATCAAGTAGGCAATCAATTTGAAATCCTCAAAGGAAGAAGTGTTCTTGTATTATATTTGTTTCTTGAATGGTAAAATATGAATAGGCATGGAAACCCTGACTTTTGGCTCCTAAATACTTAACAAAACTTGTCGCTCTGTAACAGTGGTAGAAAATTTGTAAACACAGACAATAATGCACCCTAACTTAGTGCCATCTGCCATCTTGTTTGACACGATTAAACCTTGTGTTGTCGTTGAAACTAGAACTGCATTGTGGGGGAGGGGGTTTTCCACACAGTAAGTGGGTTTTTTCTTGTGGGGTCGACAATTCTTCATAGATCACCACGTATGATTATGTGGTTTTTCTCAAACAACTAATTGCGGAGGCCTCTCTCCTTCATCAAGCAACTTTTGGGCCAGGGGTCTACAATCTTTCTAAACCATTGACTAATCAACCGTGATAATATTTTGGCATGTATCACCTTTGAAATTCACCAATGTGCAGTCTCTTTAACCCGCTAGAAATCCTATTATTTTGTGTGTAAGTGGGAACTTGTGTGTTGATTGGTCTTGGTCGTGGTTTGTGACTTGTTAGAGTCCAATGACATATGTGAGATTAAGCATTGGGCCCAATATTTTTTTACAAAACCATGCATACGAACAAACAACTTTGTGCTCATTTGTTTTTATGTTGTGAGATTTATCCCACATCTAATTCGGATATATGATACCATATGTTGATATACAACAATGTTTCAATAGCTATTTGACCCATGGTGCATGTATTATACCTAGCTTCTCCCTTGGCTTGGCGCTTGTCCTGTTGGTCTTTGACGTAGCTTATAGTTTGGTTTTTTGGTAGATGGTGACTTTAAATGACATATTGTTTGATGACTTCGAAGATTGGGCCAAAACTCCCAATATTTTTAATAGTCCCCTCATATAAATCATAAGAGGATGAGACTTGATTTGAGCTCAAAAGCCCAAAAATCACGCTTTGAATTTTTCCAATAAGCTTGGAAGACTTATAAAAACAATTTTTTTTTGACAAATCTCATGAAACTTGTCATATGCCTGAGAATCTAGCCAATAGACAAATTGGAAAATTTCGAAGATCTTTGTAACATTTTCCTTGAAAAGAAAAAGTTACAACATTGACTCAAACTGGGGACTGCTCCCCCCTGTGGGATGAAAGAACCCGTAGACCTATGCCTTGAAACTGTTGGGCATGGAGTCCTGCTAAACCTTCAATCAATTTTTGACTTTATCTGAACCTGTTCTACCCAAAAAATTCCTATGAATGAATTTTGTCATGTCAATATCCTATAATTGTGAACTAGAACCACATTGAAGCAACTGCTGAAGCAAAACTGCAGATCAAATGCTCTGAAAACAAACTTATATATTCACACACCACTACTTAACTGAGTTGAAATTGTACATTTTTATGTGTAATCATGCTTCTAGTGCAACAATGTGAGCATTGGATTAACTGACAGGGAATCTTGCATGCAACTGATAACATGAAAAGAATGTACAAGATGAACACCAAATTCCATAAGTAACGAATACTTACAGGTGAACTTGAAAAGTTGCATCCTCTGCAGACATGTGAGATTTCTCATCAACATTAAGAGGAAGAAAGATATGCTACTAAATTCTGCCATTACAGATCCTTGAATGAACACAACAGTAAAGGCACCTGACATCTCGAACCAGTGGAGTTGGTAACTTAGTTGAATCGCCATATAGACAAAGTGGAGTCACTAGGTGAAATGAATGCAACCAATATCAAATGTCTAGTCTTGCTCACTAGCAAGGATTAGATCCAGTCTTCATTGTTCTCCGGGGAAAGATTTCTTTATTACTTCGCTCCCTGGAAACGATGCCAAATGTTGTATCATTTCTCGAAGGCAGTTCTTGGTTGTGAAACTGTGTTGAAAAACTAACTTAACCAAAATTTAGGTTCAAGCTAGCCCTCAAACCAGAGGGGGCTCCCTCAATATTGCGAGGCTTTTTAATGTTGTTCACTGTCATTGGGCAACAAACTATGAAGCAAAATGGCTAGATCTGGGATTTGTATAGGTGGTTGTTGATGAGTCACAAATCCCTGGTTGATAAATAAAGCCCTCTCTTGCAGAGGCCTTATCAAAGTGCCAATGTTCATCTATGGCAAAAAAACATTGTTTGGAAGGTGTGTATGGAGGAATGAAGGAGAAATTAGAGAATTAGATATCATCTCTGACTATCCAATTATCTAATCAAGATTAGAAGCATGTAAATCAATCTCTACAATCAACACATCAATACATTTAAGAATTAATACAGAAGCAACAATATATTGATGTTGAGGGATCAATAGTGACATCTTGTCACTAAGTTCTTCTCATTAATGAAAATAATTTTGCGGTAGGTTGTCAAGGAGGTTGACTCTCAACCTAGCCTTTCCCAGTGTCCTATATAACCTCAAATATATGCAGGAAAATACATGTATCACAGGAAAAGACATGCATGGGAAACAATTTTTGTCATTGACCGGAGCCAAAAGCCCTTGATTAAAATTCTATAATAGCAAACTCTACAAAATAAAATTAGTGTTTTGCCATCAAAATCCAAGCCTTTTAAATTCAAAATCAAATAATATATAGAGAGAAATACAATCCTAAAGCTATTACAAGCTTTTAGGGATAAGATCCTAACAGTTAAACTAAACATAAATTTAATCTCTAATTAGTTACAAGAGACCTGGAAATGTTGCCTAATTTTCTGCTATTTGTTCACTAAATTCCTTTAAATCTGAGATGTTCTTTTACTCCTCTATTAATCGCCACTTGTTTTCCAACTGATTTTTCACTGACCAAAATTTGCTTGAAAATAGTAAATGAAAATCTTCATTTTCCACCTATCCCTCAAAATTTTCAAATGTTGATTTTCTTTTGCTAATGTGGATCTAGTAAATTTGATGTGTTAAAGTGTTGCCAACTGTTAAGCTTTGAATACTATTTTTTCTCCAAAGAACACTCTGCCATCTCATTTTATTAGGATCTGGACAAGTTTGATATATTTGTGGTGAATTCTCTTATAGAAATATCCAATAAGCGATCAACTTGAAATCCTCAAAGGAAGAAGCGTTCTTGTATTATATCTTTTTCTTGAATGGTAAAATATGAATAGGCATGGAAACCCTAGATGTTGGCTCCTAAATACTTAACAAAACTTGTCGCTCTGTAACAATGGCAAAAAAATTTCAAACACAGACAATAATGCACCCAAACTTAGTGCCACCCACCATCTTGTCTGACACGATTAAACCTTGAGTTGTCATTGAAACCAACACTGGATTGCGTGGGGAGGGGGGGTGGTTCCACACAATAAGTGTTTTTTTTTTATCGGGGTGTTCACAGTTCTACATATATTTCCACATATGATTATGTGGATTTTCCCAAACAACTAATTGCGTGAGCCTTTCTCCTTCACCAAGAAACGTTTGAGCCAGGGGTCTGCAATCTTTTGAAACCATTGATTAACCAACTGTGATAGTATTTTGACACATGTCACCTTTGAAATTCACCAATGTGTAGTCTCTTTAACCCGCCAACAATGCTATTATTTTTTGTGTAAGTTGGCACTTATGCATTGATTGGTCTCGGTTGTGGCCTATGACTTGTTGGAGTTTGATGACATATGTGAGATTAAGCGTCGGGCACAATATTTTTTTACAAAACCATGCATATGAAAAAACAACTTTGTGCTCATTTATTTTTATGTTGTGAGATTTATCCCACATCGAATTTTCATATATGATACCATATGCTGATATATAACAACATTTCAATAGTTATTTGACTCATGGTGCATGTATTATACCTAGCTTCTCCCTTGGCTTGGCGCTTGTCGCGTTGGTCTTTGACTTGGATTGTAGTTTGGTTGTTTGGTAGATGGTGGGTTTCAATGACATATTGTTTGATGACTTGGGATATTGGGCCGGAAAGCCCAATATTTTTAATATTCCCCTCATATAAATCATAAGAGGTCGAGGCCTGTCCTAAGCTCAAAAGACCAAAATTCATGCCAATAAGCTTGGGAAACTTATAAAAACATTTTTTTTTCTTAATAGATCTTATGAAACTTGTTATATGTCCGAGAATCTAGCCAATAGAAAAATTACCAAATTTTGAAGATCTCTGTAACGTTTTCCTTAACAAGAAAATGTTACAACACTCTCTAGATTGTTCTTATAGATTTGGTTCCTTTGTAGGTTTATGTTCTAAATCTAGTACACTTTTGTCTCATCCACACAACTTCCTTAACAGTGGGAAGTGCTTATTTTATTTATTAACCTCTTATCCCTCTTGGAGGTCTCTTGGTTTCTATATTCGTAGTGGATTCTAGCTCTTCTTCTATTAATTCTTGGCTCATTATTGCTCCACCCTTATGACTCTTTGTATTAAATTAGTCCAGCTTAGTCTATGAACAAGTATCTCTTTTCTTGGTTGTTCCCATTCTTTCTTTCTTTGAGGAGCATCCACCCTTTTTCCTTGAAAGAAAGAGTAAAAATATCTTTAGTTTGGCAAGGTTGATGAGGCAATCAGTTGCGCTAGCCTGTCTGAAAGTTCAATAGGATGCATAATGCTTTGTAGTGGCCTTTGTGGAAAAAATTCCATCTAAGATTCACAAAGAAATTAAGAATGAAAAATGGGAAGCAAGGGTTGAGTGAATATTTCTTTAGGATTTTGAAGTTGAGGAAGATGTTGGCATTTTGGTACCTAAAATAGGGAATACTCACACTAGACATACTAGATATATTCAGGTTATAAACCTACATTGAAAGATAAAAATTATCATGGGAAAGGTGCATTTGGAATGGTTAAAAGGTCAAATGATATGAATTTATGAAGGGAATTAAATGGTATATAGATTTAAAACCAAAAACAAAGATACATTGAAACTTGACTTCTATTAATAAATGGAAAACATTGAAATTGTATAAATGTAGAATGAAAGCAAACTAGCTCAGATGACGGTAGCTTATCTTCGAGAAGAGATGCAATGGCTACACACCTTCACCCAAATATCTTACAGTGAGGCTTAGAGGTATTTTAATAATCAAGAAGCAATGAGAAACCCTAAACATCCAAAAACCTAACCCTAAGAGATGGAAGGCCAAAAGGTTTGAGGGCCCCAATGGGGTAAGTTAGAATGTCAACTTCCGAGGATTGTAACTTTAGCATACAATGTTTGTTTGGTGTGCTAGATAACTCATTGCAAAAGTATAATTAAGGATAACATTTTCTAACTGCATTCAACATTCTATATCTGCCGAGTGCCTATTTCCCTAAAAAATGTTGTTTAGGGCATCAAAACGAATATGAAAGTTTAGGACCTAAAAAATAGCTAAAATAAAAAACTTTGATGTGAACCAGTGGAATAGATGGGTGGTTATCGATATCCACTGAGATCAACCCTCCCACCTTAGGAATAAATGATGTCCATTGCGTTGAATGCCTCAATTAGATGGGGAAAGTTATACTAAATTTGGTCCCTTGTGAGCCACTTGCCTTGGTGCAAGAGTTGGCCTGCTTTGACAACATGATACAGCTAGATCCTTTGTTGACGAGTGATTTTAATTTGTGTGTCCTAGATATGATCAATTGTGGCCTATTCAATGCAATTTGGATTGAGCTATGTTCATGTCAATTTTTTATTTTGTTTTTAATGTGTCCAAAAATGGTGGAAAGTATGGCGGAAGGCAGTCTACATTGAACATTGGGTGTAGGCCAAGGAAGGGGGGGACAGTTAACTCAAAAGAATTTCACCCATAACCTTGGTGATGGTGTAAGTTCCATAGAAAAGTGGATGAAGCCTCAAATGGGACCCTACAAGGCATTCCTTTTACAACTGCAACCAAACCTTGTCTGCCACTTGAAACTTGTGTGGCACCCGATGTTGATCATGATGTTGTTTGTACTTAGTATTGGATTTTTGAAATATCTCAGGGACCTGCTAATGGATGTGCTAAATTTGTTCAATAAAATTGATAGCTTTGTCAGCCTTGGATTGAACATGAGAAAATTCTTCCTATGTAGTTGCAAGGGGTAGTGCAACATCAATGGGACCTCATGGTTTAAATCATAGGCCCACCTGAAACGGGATATGGCCTGTTAAGCTACGGAGAGCTATGTTGTAGTGATGTTAAACATATGTGAGATTATCATCCCATTGTTCAAATTTGGGGAAACTATGGGATGAATTCCCATGAGAAGCCCAACTTCCCCAAAATGTACCCATTAACCCCAAATGAAGCCCATCCTGAACCAAAGGATAGTTCAATTATTATTAATGTGGCACAAATCAAATGGGAAAGCAATTATTAAGGCACATGGGAAATATATATAATATTGTTATGAGTAAATTTGAATCTAAATATTTCCCTCCAAAATATTACAAGTTGGCCTCTCAACATTTCATGTCGGCTTGCCCAAGGGTCAAGACACTTCATATGTGGCTAGCAACAATAAATTGATATTAATCCTCCCTCATATGACAAATGAATCTCATGCTTTTGTGGATCAAACTTCTATGAGGGTCACATTATTTTCTGGGGCTTGTGTTATCTTTTGAGGCTCGCATCTGTGGCACATATTACATCCATGGTTCACTTTATCTAAGGCTCACATTTACATTACAATGGCTCTACTCTGAGGTTCACATTATTTGTTTATGGATCCTACTCTATATCTGTGCATCACATATGGTTTGTTTATATATCCATGGCTCGCTAGCTCGCATTGTATTAGTGGCTTGCATTACTTTCTGTGGCTCCTTTATATATCAATGATTTTATTATATATTTGTGACTCAAATTAAATTTATATGACTCGCATTGTACTCATATTATTATACCTATAATTTTCATTTTTATTCTTTGTAGCTCGTTTTGTCTCTATGGCTCGCAATTGTATCTTAGTGGCACATATCTATCGTAGTGTTTTCCTTTGTTTTTGTTAGGGTAGTAACTCTACAACGATGAAGGAAAAGATTTATGGCATTGATCATAGTATGGCAGTAATAACGATATATGACAAAGTAACCTTTGATATGGAAATAACCTCATATGACAGTGACCTTGATGAATGACTATAACAATGACCTTTGTTGCATAATAGTGACCTTGGTGTATGACTATGACAGTGACATTGATTTATATGTCAGTAACATGGAGGCATGACAATGACCTTTGATATGGTTGTGATATGGTGGTGATAATATATGGTAGTGACTTTTGATATGGCATGGAAGTAAACATTGATATGGCCCTTGTATGGCAATGATTTTTGAAATGGCAGTGACCTTGACATAACAATGACCTTGATATGACATTGATAACAATAATTAAGATTACAGTGATAATAGAATTTAGACAACACTATTGATGATAGTGGTAACAATAATTGCTATAATGACTAAGTTGTGATAGTGACTTATGATAGTGCCCTATGATAGTTGTAACAATGCCTTATGATCATGATTTGGCAGTTGTGACAATGTCTCTATGATAGTGATGTGTAACAATGCCTCTAAGACATATATGACAATGACGATAGAAACCCTAGGAAAATGAAAAATGACGTATGATAGTGGAAGTGATGTATATTTTGCTCGTATAATAGTGTGATATGGAGGCCTATGCATGTCTCTCTAATATTCTTCCCTGTTGCTAGATTGGCTCTAGGTGGCCCAATGTGATTGGTGATGAAAGACTTATGTCTCAAGATATTGTACTTTGTATCTCAATTGAACATTTGATGAATATCTAATAGAAGAAGAAAAATTGATTATGGGATTCCCCCCTTATGTGGTTTTTCCTTGGTCTCTGACCAAAAATCCTGGTGTCTCTATTGTGTATGCTTTTCTTTTGTTGTTCCTTACTGTTCTGCTGCATTATTTGTTAGGATATTTTGACACATAAGAAATAGTTAAGTATAACTTGGTCTGGTGTAGAGTTAGGTAAAGTGTGTTTCTTTACTATGTACTTTTGTAACTTAAATCCGATGGTCACGATATGTTCTAGACATGAAGTGATCTGAAGGTTCATTCTCTCCTTGGTATTATTGACACTTGATTTGTGGTTGAACACCCAGTTGGTCCATGATATCTATTTAAAGAGCATGTAGGGTCATTTGTAAGGTGACCGTTCATGAGAGAAGCTTATGTAAATTTTCTTTCTTTTACATTAATAAATTTCCTGAAGTGGCCGCGTTGGCTCAGGTTGTGGACTGTTTCCCTCTTTGAGAGTTTTGGCCATGTCAAGAATACTGATGTATTGATCTGTGATATGTTTGTGAGCAGTGTCCTTTGGCGTTCTATCCGAGGAACTTACCCTGTAAATTCCTACGTGGTATCAGAGCTATTTGAGGGCCGCATCCGTTGTTGATCCAAATTTGAAGCCGGTACAAGTGCATGCGAATGTCGTTTCCTAGATCTACTGTTTCTGACTCCTTTCAAGCCAACAAGACTGCTCTATTGCGTTAGGAGCATCTGTTATAGTGAGGAACCCCTTTCGTTTCATGCGAAAAGGTTTTCGGTAGCCCTAGATACGTCTTTTTTAAGATGTGGAGGTATACAAACTTTATTTGCAATTTTAGTTATTCATCTCTCTGTTTATTTCGGTTTATTTAGCTCTCTATTTTTTTTTATTACTAGATCCATACCTTTCATTTATGCATATGCTTTTTTCCCTGCGACTCTATGCGATTTGGGCAAATCAGAAACAAAAAATAAGGGCTTTTCTCATGTGTATGCTCTTTTTCGTTGCGCCTTAGTGTGATCTTGGAAAATTAGAAACATTGAGGAAAATATTTAGTTTCTGGTGAAAGCTAATTTCAAGCCATAAGGTTTGGTTTTTTTTGTATGTTCATGTTGGGTTGTGTGGGTTTTTTTTTTTTTTAGGCAAAAGGATATTTTTCAAGTAAGCACGCACTGCAAAGCTTAAGTGGCTAAAAAAAACAAAAAAAAAAACTGTTTCTCTTTTCCAAAAATTACCAACCTTGTAAACTAGCTCACTTGGTCCAAAGTTACTTTATGAGAATAGAGGTCTTGAGTTCAAGTCTTTCTTTTTGTTGAGTTACTTTTTTCAAAAAACACATATAGTTTATGTTTTAAAGTTACTTTATGTAAAAGTGTTCTCACCCATTATAAAAAGTGAGTCACTTATAATTCTAAAGTCTCTTTATCTTTTATTTAAGTTACAATTTAGTGGGTAGCTCATACAGTACCATTGTAAAAGAGACTTTCACTTATTTATAAAAGTGGGTCACATTAATTTTTTTAAAGTGAGCTAATTAGATTAAGTTTGGAAAGGGGGGATTTAAAAAAATAAAAAAATATAACATTATCATTCACTTTTGCACATTCACGCACTTCGTCGGCATCTTCAACAACTTTTATTCAAAAAACCATAATTTCTTCATCCGGAAGCCATTTTCAGAGCCGTTTTTTTTGAATCGGCCTATTTTTTCAAGATCTTTCCATTGGAACAGTTAGTTTCAACATCTACACATTCAGTTTATGTTAAAATGGAAAGTCCATGCCAAGTTATTCTTGACAACACCAATTACTTCCAATGGTGGTCCTACATTGTGGATTTACTTAGAAGCAAAGGTCTTTACAGAATAGCCTCAGGCCAAGAAACTAAACCTAAAGATGAAGATAAGGTAGCCAAATAAAAAAATAGATAAGATCAAGCACGTGGGTTTATAGGGATGTCTATTTCTCCAAACCTTAGATTCCATATTGCAGAACTTGATACCCCTAATGAAGCAATGAAACAACTCATTAAAGTTTTTAGAATTAAAAATGATATTAGAGCCCATCAATTCGAAAATGAGTTGCTTACGTTGGACCCCAAAATTTTTTCTTCCATTGTAGATTTTTTGTCCAAGTTCAAGACCCTTAGACTTCTCTTGGAATGTGTTAAGGTTAAGAAAGAAGATAGTAGCCTTATCTATTCCATTCTTACTAAGTTGAGACCAGCCTACTTTGTGTTTCTTTCCACCTTCCATTCTACCATAGAAGCCTTCATTTCTCAAGGAAAAGTATACAAGTCCCCCTCTTTTGATGCCTTTTGTGATTCTTTAATAAGAGAACAAAAAAAACTCTTACATCTTGGTCTTCTTAATCTTGGAAACTCTTCTAAGAAAGCCTTAGTCACCTAGCAACAACCAAATTCATAGAATCCTAGGAAGAAATATCCTAAAAAGAATGGTCCTAAACCAAACAAGGGTCCTAAGCAATTTCAGTCTCAAAATGAAAAATCAATTCAACAAAATGATAAGGAAAATAAAGACAAAGGGAAGAAGACTGTTAGACATTGCAACTTTTCTAATCGAGATGGCCATTTAGAATCCAAATGATTTAAGAAGATGGAATCCATGGAAGCAGCAATGAAGAAGCATAACATTCATTTGGAGCACTCTTCAACTTCAACTTCATCTTCAGGAATAACACTTTCTGCATTTTGTTGTCAAGCATATTGGTCTAGTTATGCACTAAATGTATCTTCTTCTTCTCATTCTCATGAGTGGCTCATTTATTTTGGAGATTCTTATGACATGGCCAAAAACAAAGCCATGTTTTCTTCTTTAAATGATTGTAACACCAAAAATATATATGTTGGTGATGATAGATCTATTAGCGTTGTAGGGACTAGAACTATTCATTTACACAATGGTCAATTTAATGATGTATTATGTGTTCCAACCTTATCTTGCAACCTTCTGTCTGTATATCAGATAACTCATTTAGGTGAAGGTAAAATCATTGAATTTTCACCTCATGATGTTGTAATTAAGGACCTAAGAGATTCTAGACAGATTTTAGCTACTGGCATTACTGATGATTCTACAAGGTTTTATAAGTTTAACAACTTTGGGTCATCAACTCTTCCCTCGGTATTTGTTACTCATAATGATGAAGTGAGCAAACTTTTGCTTGATCAATTTGGTCACTTAAACTATCGCTCCCTTCAAAATATATGTAAAGAAAATATGGTGACAGGTCTTCCTATGGTATCTTGGAGAGATGGTGTTTTTTCCGGATGTGTTCTCGGAAAACATCATCAGGATAGTTTTGAAAAACGTGCCTCTTGGCACGCCTGAATCCCTTTACAGCTTGTGCATAGTGATTTATGTGGTCCACTTCCAGTTGTTTCATTCTCTGGCTACAAGTATTTCTTAACTTTCATTGATGATTTTTCCAGACGCACTTGGGTATACTTCTTAAAACTCAAGAGCGAAGTATTTAACATGTTCTTGGCCTTTAAGGCCTTTGTTGAGAAACAATCTAGACATCAAATTCTTAAGCTAAGATCTCATAATGGCAGAGAATATGTTAACAAAAAATTCATCAACTTTTGCACTGAGCATGAAATTCAAATGCAACATACTATTCCATATACTCCACAACAAAATGGTGTAGTTGAAAGGAAGAATCACACCTTAAAGGAAATGGCTAATTGTATGCTTCAATCTAAAGGACTTAGTCTTAATTTTTGGGCAGAAGCAATTAACTGTGCAAATTACATAGTAAATCGTACTCCTACTAAGGTTTTAAAGAATATCACTCCAGAAGAAGCATGGAGCTCAATTAAATCAGATGTAAGTCACTTTCGTGTTTTTGGAAGTGAAGCATGTGCCCATATTCCAAATGAGAAACATAAGGCTTTAGAACCTAAGAGTGAAAAATGTATTTTTGTTGGATATTTTGAAGATGTCAAAGGATATAGACTTATTCCACTTAAGTTGAAAAATGTTATCATTAGAAGAGATGTAAAGTTTGCTGAAAATATATAGGCCTACGAGCCTAGTTTGGTGGATGTGACACCTCTCTCTATCCCTTCTACTTCTGAAAATATTTTTCTTCAGATGATGACAGCGAGGATGACAATCCTCCCCCACCTTCTTAAGATTCTCCTTCAGCTCCTTAGCTTCCAAAATGGGTCCATGCTACTTAGGATGTAGCAGGTGATCTTGCAGGTGATCCTATAGATTAGCGACGTGCACGTTCTTAGTTCGATAGAGCCTCTTCTTTACTGGCTCAAGCTTCAGTGAATTATGATCCTGACACCTTTGCAGAAGCTTCAGGCCATCCAGATTGGGATGCAGCTATGAATGAAGAATATCATTCATTATTGGAAAATGACACATGGGATTTTGTTCCTTTTCCAAAGGGATGAAAACTTGTTATATGCAAATGGGTTTACACAACCAAGTTTGGACCATATGGAAAAGTTGATAAACATAAAGCTCGTCTTGTTGCTAAGGGTTTTTTACAAGTTGAAGGAATTGAATATACTAAAACCTTCTCCCCTGTTGCCAAAATGAGCTCTATCAGCCATGTTCTTTCACTTGCTACCTCTTTCAAATGGGAAGTCCATCAGATGGATGTTAAATATGACTTCTTGCATGGGGACTTGCATGAAGAAATATATATGGAACGACCTCCTGACTTTATACAAACATACTCCAGCCTTGTATGTCAGCTAAAGAAATCCCTTTATGGTCTCAAGCAAGCCCCTTGGGCTTGGTATGCCAAAATGGATAACTTTCTTTTAGATACTGGATTTTCTAGGTGTCATACTGTTAGCACCAAGAAAGTAGGTAAGTCTCTTATCATTCTTGGTTTTTATGTTGATGATATTATCCTAACTGGTAGTGATACCAACTTTATAAACCATGTGAAGTCTAGCCTTAGAAAGCAATTTGAAATGACAGACTTAGGACACTTGCATTATTTTCTTGGTCTTCAAGTCTTGGAATCCAAGGAAGGTATTTCCTTTTCCCAGTCCAAGTATGCCTATGATCTTCTACTCCACTTTCACATGGAAGACTGTAAGGCAACCCCTTTTCGCTTTTAGTATGGAGCCAAAATTTCGGTCACTTATACTTGCCCTGAAGTTGATGCTACCTTATACCATGAGCTTGTTGGAAAACTTTTATATCTAACCCATACCCATCTTGACCTTTCCTTTGTTGTTGGCCTTATTGCTTAGTTTATGAAGAACCCACATGAAATTAATTGAAAAGTAGAAAATAGAATAATTTGTTATGTTCAAGGTATGGTTCAGTTTGGGATTCATTACAGTGCAGAAGCATCACCTCTATTGGTTGGTTTCACTGATTCTGATTGGGCTGGTGACCCTGATGATCGGAAGTCTACTACAGATTATGTGTTCACTCTTGGTTCTGGACCTATTACATGGGCTTGCAAGAAACAAAGTGCCGTTTTTCTTTCTTCAGTAGAAGCAGAGTATCATGGCACCATAGAAGCTAGTAAGGAAGCCTTGTGGCTTCGTCAGATCTTGTCAAAGTTTGGCTTTCAGCAGCAACACCCGACTACACTTTGGTGTGATAACCAAAGTGCCATTCAGCGATGCAAAGATCCAGTCCAACATCAGCGCAACAAACACATTGAACTACACATGCACTTCATCAGAAATCTCATTCATGACCATGTTCTTGAAGTGCAATATTGTTCAACCAATGATCAAGTGGCAAACATCTTTACAAAGGCTCTCACAGAGGCAAAGTTTACTAAACTTCGATTCATGGTTGGAGTGCAAGAAGTTGCCAGTAAGGGGGGAATAGGCTCTAATGCCTCCTTATTTCTCCTATTGTGTCCTGTTTTTACATCCTTCAATCCTATCCCATGTTGTTCTTAAGGGGGGATGTTAGGATATTCTGACACATAGGAAATAGTTACGTATAACTTGGTCTAGTGTAGAGTTAGGTAAAGTGTGCTTCTTTACCATGCACTTTTGTAACTTACAATCCGACGGTCATGATATGTTCTAAACATAAAGTGATTTGATGGTTCATTCCCTCCTCGGTATTACTGACACTTGATTTGTGGCTTAACACCCAGTTGGTCCATGATCTCTATTTAAAGAGCATGGAGGGTGTTTGGTCAATTTAGTGATGTCTAAATTGCAACTTTTAAATGTCAACCTGGGGCTCGTAAGCTGATGAAGTGAGGTGTACTATATGTACTTAGATAACCGTTTTCTTAGTCTTTTGTTGTTTTTAGCTTTTTTTAAGTTTGTTTTTGAATGTATCTTTCCTACTGTGATGTGATGAAAATGTAATAAAGCAGGTGAAATGTGGATGATTGTGGTGATCTCTAAATGATTTCTCAAAACTTAAAAAGTATTCTACAAGAAAGCAATAAAATCAAATCTTAAAGGAAAATAAAGACATCAAATAAAAGACTAATGACATCGGCCCAGTATCTCTGCTTCTGAATGAAAATGAAAATGAAATCTATATTAAATCCAACTAAAAGTAAGAACAACTATCTCACACTATTTCAACTCTTCAAATTAATCTTCTCTATGAAAAGATATCATGAAATGTTAAGCAATGTGAAATCTAAGTGAAACTACATAAAAGAGACTAGTCACAATACTTTAACTTTCTCTTAACCTTTTGCCTTTCAGCTGAATTTATCATGTAAGAAACAATTATGAATAAGTCAAGTAATGTGAGTTCTAAAGCAAACTAAATCAAGCTATACTAAGTGATATTTTGGCTCCCAATAAAGTTATTTGATTATGGAAAAGGAACCATCAATAGATGAACAACTTGATATCTAAGAGCAGAAAGTAAATATGCAAGTTAAAGAAATGACAGTAAGGAAAATCAAAACTGCAAAACAATGAAGGTCAACAACATAGACAAGATGATCACGCATGCCACTAGTTATGAAAAGAAAAGAAGGAAAACTGTCCCGGGCTTGCCTAAGAAACTGCATAACACACTGATCAGTCATGAACATAAAAGTGCAGAAATGTAAATCAACAGAAATCAAAGTTTATGTACAGCTAATATACATGTTGAAAAGAAATAAAAACGCAGCAATTTAAAAGACATCTGTACAGCTAATATACATGAAACAAGAAAAAGAAATGCAGGAAATTAAAGGTTACTGTACAGAGCTTCAGCAAACAGGGGCCCTCTGCCTACTTTAGCCGGTTCAAGGAGCAGTTATACGCTTAAATGCAAAACAGTCTTCTCATGTATTAACAGCAAATGTAAAAGTACAGTGGGGAGCTCAAAATTACATACAAAATGATTACCAAACGATTAACTCTACAACGTTCAAGGACGCTTTATTTATAAGGAGAAAGCAAACTACTTTAACGAGATCTATGCTATTCAACCAGCTATTTAAAAACACATGAATCCTCTGCGTCCCCGGATCTAGGTAACTGTCATCGTGTTCATTCAATCTGGGGAATATGGCTGTTGGATTCATGCTTCTAGATTGTCTCCGTGGCTGAGGATGATGCCACCTAGCTTCACGTGCCCAAAAACAGAGCAACGCAGAGCCGTGCCACCGTTGAACACTTCTGTTGACCGGTATTTGCCTCCTCGTTGACCGCGGGCTTTTATGGCTATTCTGGGTGATCTGGAGGGACACGTGCCATGTCCTTGACCCCTGGAACTTGCCCATGTGGCTCATCTTCTAAGAGGACACCTGTAACATATCGTTTAATAAAACAGCTGCGGAATCTTGTGCTGGCTGCAGAAACCTGGATCAGCTGCGGAAACCTGTGTTGGCTGCGGAAACGCAGCATTCTGAACCAAAATTCTCAACCAAACAATAGTCACTTAGCATAGTTAGAAAACCATGTAAAAAGTCCTAAAATACAATGATTTAATCAACTTGGTGGATGAAATGAGTGGGAAAAGGAGGCTGAGAGGTGTATGGGAAGGTACAGGTTCAAGGCTCTACATACCCCCACTGTGAAGGTGTTGCATGTCCTCATGCAACCAAAACTTAGTTCTTTTCCTCAATCCATGTGCTCTGATGCTTCTGCAAGAACATCCAGCCTTCTTCTCTTTCTCCTTGATGCCAAAATGGTCCTTGGTTTCTTGACTAGACACCTGAACTTCAAATTAATCAATGCCCTGCTCAGCTTCTTACACTTTTTCTTCAACTTTCTATTCTTCTTCTGCCACAGTCCTAAGTGAAGCATGGTATTGTCATGGACAATCTTGTCCACTTTACTTTGCTCTTTTAATGCTTCATTTTCTTGTTTAATGTGCCTATTTAGGACTTCTAGCTCAAACACTTCCTGTTTTAAAGACTGCACTTGTGCATCAAGTGGCAAGGTAGTGCTTGGTCCTGCAGCTGATTGTTCCAAGGACTCTAAGTAGTTATATGCTTCTTGTTGGGTGGAATCTACCTCAGGTGTTTTTCTCGGCCTGAACTCAAATTCTGGTAAAGGAGGACTGTTTTCTCTTTCCAGCTGAAAAGGACTTTCCTCACGTGGAGGACTTGCCTCAATGTCTTGCTGAGCTGGACCTTTTTCAGGTGTTCCTTCACCTAAATCAATAAAGTGTGATTGTTTTTCTTGGGTTACACTTTTGTTTCCTTTGAGCCTACTGCTCCTCCTCACATGTGGACTAGTGCTCTTTTTCTGTGCACTCTGTTTTTCTTTTTGTTTCTTTGCTGAGGCAACAGTTTGAAGATGTGCTAACCTTTCTGCCAAAGTTTGAGACTCTTCTTCTACAGATGGTTCAGGGGATGGATATGTCTCTTGAATAGTTATTTTACCTTTGTCCTTTTTCTGCTTCTTATTTCTAGCTCCCTCTTCTTCTTCCTCATGAACAGTTTCCTGAGTGTCTACTGTAGGAAGGTCCTGGGCTGTAACATTTCTTTCTTTCCTCCTACTTCTTTTTGGGATTTTTGGGAAACTGCTGGCAGAGGCTTCAGTCACTTCTTGGAAGTGATTTCTGATCAAAAACTTTTCCCAAGCATCGTTATTATTTTTCAATTGATCTTCAATGAGAATTCTGATGAGCCCGTGATGGTAAAGGTGGGATTCAATATGGCCTACATGTTTCTGAACAGTAGAGCTCATTTTCTTCAGACTTGCTAACAGAAAGTAAGGTAAATTAAGGGCATGGCCTTCCATAAAATTCATCATAATCCTTGCATGATACATGTACATGGTGCCAAAACGACCCTCACATGTAATAAACTTCTGAACAAGTAATAACAGCGCAGACCATTCCTCTTTGATTACATGCACATAAATTCCTTTAGTAAATATAGAAGTATCCATACCTAGGTTTTTGAGCATGACTTTCCATCCTTGATCATCCAGACCTCTGTTTTTAAACCATCTGTCTTCCTCTTGTGGTAAACTGGTTGCTGCTGCTATTGTGGCCTCTGTTATTGTAAATTTCAAGTCCCCTACCTCCACTACGTGTCCATTAAAGGACCGAGCAAAAGCCTTAGTGACTTCCTTATTATAACCTCTGAACTTTTGAATAAATTTCAGCCACTTTGCTTTCTTCAATAACTCCTTCGTCTGCGGATACCCCTCCAGGTATTTTGGGCCCTCACGTTCAGCTCTGAGTAACTTTCCCATTCTCGGCTTTCAACCCCGGCTGAAAATTTTACTGTGTGTGGATGTTAAAGGGAAAAACGAGTTGATTACGGGATTCTTAAGGTAAGTGGAGTGGCTGTAATCGAAATGCAAAGCGTATGCAATGACTGTAATCAGGGTTTAGAGCAAAGCTATGGAGGTTGCAGCGGAAATGGAGAGCAGAGAATGGTATGAGCACGAGGTAAACAACAGTCACGGGTTTAGCATCAAATGCATGTGGGAGTGGAGTGATAAATGGGCAGTATAACGGCTGAGTCCTTTCGAATCGGTTGGCTTACGCCACGTCTCAACGTTGGCTGCGGAAATTATGGTGGAGGAGAGCCATAATACAGTAGGTCACTTCTTCCACGTACGGCCAATAAATGAAAGAGCAGCCCCATTTCGAGTTTGAATTAATAGTGATTATGGGACCATTAGAAAGGAATGAGGTGGATGGATTATCATCGTGGAAGAGGAGTGATATGGATCTTGCCGTATCAAATCATTGTATTTAGTGGAATTTCCATGATCTAATAACTATGCATACAATGAAATTAAATTGTTATTTGGTAGAGATTTTGATCATACCTTTGAAAGTTTGCCATTTGTTGATTAAGGTTTCTGACCCATTATTGCTCTTTGATCTTGCAGATGCCTCATATCTTTGCTGCCTTTGGTGATGATGATGCTAACCTTTGACTGTGATTTTTTTTTTGAAAACAGAGTGCTACTGGCTGTAGAGACAGAGTGATGCTGTCTGCAGAAATCGTTTCGAGCTGCGGAAACTGGTGCTAGCTGCGGAAACGGTTCCCAGCTGCGGAAACTGAGACAACACCCCTTTAACTGCACAAATATAGTTAGAAAAAGAACTAATTGAATGAAATAGTCCTGAGAGGGACTTTTATTGATGGAATGGAATGAAATGAGTGGAATGAGATGGAAATGAAGTGGAGTGAAGTGGAATGGAGATGAAGATGAGATGGAGGTGAAGATGGAAATGACAAGTGAGGTGGAGTGAAAAGAGAGAGATTTTTTTTTTGGAAAATATAGAGTGTCAGGTGTCCCTGATTTTCACTCTACATTTTCTGTATAAGACTTCCAATCTATGATTGGTTTTCAGGCTTATACAAAAGATTTTTTTTTTTTTTTCAACTGAAAGGAACAAAGACTAGGCTGATGGAGGAGAAGGATTCTTCCTCACCAGCCTCATTGCAGAATTTTCTTGAAACATTTTGACAAAGTCCTCTTTTGAGAGTGGCTTATGATAAATTTTCAATTGGTGGCCATTCACAATAAGAGGAGTTTGAAACTCATCAATAGTTTTGACTCGAACTGCTCCATTGCTAAAGACTTCATCAATCTCATATGGTCCAAGCCAATGAGTCTGAAATTTCCCTTTGAAGTCTTTAAACTTGGAATCAAACAGTAACGCTCAATCTCCCTTTTGAAACTTTCTCTCTTTGATATATCTGTCATGCCACTTAGTTCTTTTGTGCTGAACTAGATCAGTCCTTAAAATTGCATCTTGTCTTATTTCATCTAGCTCATTCAGCTATTCCATTCTGTGCTTTTGGGCTTCTGATAGATTCATCCCCAACTGAACTGCCATCTTGAAGGTCTTGACTTGAAACTCAATGGGGAGCAGGACTTATTTCCCATAAACAAGTTCATAGGGAGAATGTCCTGTTGTGTTCCTCCATGTAGTTCTATAGGCCCATAAGGCTTCAGGAAGCCTTTCTGCCCAATCTCTTCTGTGGAGATGAACAGTTTTGGTGATGATGCTCTCAAGCACTTTGTTTGTGGATTCCGCTTGACCATTTGCTTGCGGATGGTATGGAGTAGATTTTCTGTGCTTGATTTTGTATTCTTCCATCAGCTTCTCCATCAAGTTAGATGTAAATTGACTTCCCTGATCTGTCACAATTTCTCTTGGGACACCAAAACGAGTAAAAATATCCTCAAAAAGAAATTGAACAACTGAATTTTCAGTGGCAGAAGGCAATGCCTTGGCTTATACCCATTTAGTAACATAATCAGTGCAAACCAATATATACTTCTTTTGTCTAGATGGTGGATTAATAGGTCCAATGAAATCTAAAGCCCATTTTTCAAAGGGTTCGATGAGTACCTGTGGCTGTAATGGCATTTCATTTGAAAGAGTTGGTCTCCCAATTCTTTGGCAGCTGTCACACCTTCTAACATATTGTTTTGCATCTTTGAAGAGAGAAGGCCAATAATATCCTAAAGAAAGGATTTTATAGGCTGTCCTCTTGTCAGCAAAGTGTCCACCACACGGTTCATCATGACATGCCTTAAGGATGTCAGGAATTTCATCTTCCCGAACACATCTTCTGATCACACAATCTAGCCCTGTTTTGAACAATTCATTAAAAATCCATGAATACTTTGAACTCTCCTGAATGATTTTCATTTTCTCATTAGGAAATAAGTGTGGAGGTAGCTTCCCTGTAACCAAATAGTTAGCAATATCTACATACCAAGGAGTTTTAGTAGCTACTGCAAACAAATATTCATCTGGAAACTTATCCTCTACAGGAGAATCTTCGTTAGTATTTTGGATTCTAGACAAAAAATCAGCTACTGTATTTTGTTTCCCTGGTCTATATAACACAGTAATATTGAATTCTTGTAAAAGTAAAAGCCATCTTGTAACTCTGCCATTAGTAACAGGTTTGTTCATGAGATATCTAATTGCAGAATGATCAGTATGGACAAAAGTTTCATAGCCTGTTATATAATGTCTAAACTTGTTAATTGCATGCACAACAACTAAGAACTCTTTTTCGGTCACAATATAATTTAACTCAGTGGGAGTCAAATTTTTACTGGTGTAGTAAATGGAATAAGGAACTAAATCCTTTTGACCCAACACAACTCCTAGAGCTGTATCTGAAGCATCTGTAGAAATATGGAAAGGAAGTTTCCAATTTGGCCCTCTCAAAATGGGTGCTTCAGATATTCTTGTTTTTAAAGTTTCAAATGCAGATTGACAGTCAGGATCCCAATTGAATTCACAGTCTTTTGTAAGTAATTTGAAAAGCGGAGATGCTATCTTAGTGAAGTTTTCAATATATCTTCTATAATATCCAGTAAATCCAAGAAAACTTCTAACATCTTTTTGACAATTTGGAATAGGTAACTTGGAGATGACTTCAACTTTTGATCTATCAACTTTAATTCCATCTCCTGAAATATGATGTCCTAAAACAATCCCTTCAGTAAACATCATAAAACATTTTTCATGACTTAATGAAAGATTTGTTTCTTTACATCTTATAAGGACTTTTTCCAAATTTTCTAATGCCTCTTCAAATGAATTACCATAAACTGTAAAATCATCCATATAGACCTCTACACAATCATGAATTAGATCAGAAAAGATTCCTAGTACTGCCCTTTGAAATGTTGCGGGTGCATTACATAATCCAAAAGGAAGTACTCGGTAAGCAAAAGTTCCCCATGGACAGGTAAATGTGGTCTTGTCCTGATCTTCAGGTGCTACCTGAATCTGATTGTAACCACTAAAACCATCCAAAAATGATAAATAGTTTTTGCCTGCTAAAGTATCTAATACTTGATCAATAAAGGGTAAAGGAAAGTGATCCTTCAAAGTTGCCTTGTTCAATTCCCTGTAATCAATGCAAACCCTTCATTTACCATTCTTTTTAGGTACTATAACCAAAGGAGAAACCCACCGGCTATCTGAAATGGGGTAAATGAAGTTTACATTAAGTAACTTTTGGAGCTCTTCTTTCACTATCTCCCTAAGGTTTGGATTCATCCTTCTTTGAGGTTGTCTGATTGGTCTATTGTTTTCCTCAATGTAGATGTGATGAATGCAAGTCTTAGGGTCAATACCTTTCATATCAGTATACTCCCATGCAAATGCAGTAGAATGTTTTTGCAAGATTTTGGTTAGCTCCCCCTGTTGTGATTTTTCCAAGTTTCTATTGATATTCAATGTTTTTCCTGGAAAAATCTCAATGACAGAACTACCAAACTCTTCCATAGAGAAAAGAGACATTTGTCTAGATGATAGACACTCAATGTCAGAATCCAACTGAAATTGTGTGTGGTCATATTCTGAAGATGGTTCAAAGTTTTCTAATGTATTCAGAATTTGACTATCTTCACTAATCTCAGAAATGGTAAAGACAGGTTGTATAGTATCTTCATCATCAACCCACTCATTATCTCCTATTTCTGTAATTGCTTTTGCTGGAGGATACAGATTGAACTTCTTTGTCGAATTACCATCATAAATATACATATCCCCAGACCTACAACTTATGAAAGCATCAGCTGTGGCTAGCCAAGGTCTTCCTAAAATAAGAGGATGTCCTCCTAGATTACTCTTGGGAGTTAAAATCATGAAATCCACTGGATATTCCCAAGAATCTAAGGAGACTGGAATGTCTTCTAATACACCATCTAGTTTAATAATTGATCGATCTGCAAGTTGCAATAAAGTAGGTGTAAAAATAAGGTTAGGAAGTTTTAGCTGTTCCATAGTCTGTCTACTCATGATGTTGATAGTAGCCCCTAAATCAATCAAAGTATTTGGTATTTCTACCCCATTGATATGTGTTTTGACAATTGGACTACCGGGATCTACATATTTCTGCATAGTAATTTTTCCCATCATGATATCTTCTATTTTCCCTACCAGGTGTATCCTTCTGGTATCTCTTGGTTTCCTTCCTGGTCTTTTAAGACTCAACTCCTTTATTGTTTTTGCTAGAATAGGAATCTCTTTAATGGCTTGTAACAAGGGAATCTTGATATAGACATTCTTCAATTCATCTAGAAAATTATAGTCAGGCAACCAAATTTGTTTTTCCACTCCTTTGTCAATTTGTAATCTTTCAGGAAAATGAGGTGTGGATAAAGATGCAGGTTGCTCAACTATGGGAGTTGTGGGGGTTAATTGTTTTTCTTTTTCTTTTTGAGTGTTTGGGTTTTGAAGAGATGCTTCAGAACCCTTATTGGCTTCAAGAGACTCTTCCTCAAAAATGCTTTGCTTTTGAGCATTTATAGAAGGTTTATCTAGGACTCTACCTAATCTGAGTTGTACTTCATTGAGAGGAACAATCATATAGGTAGGAAATTGTTGACCTTCCATCATGTAAGCATTTTGAGGGTTTTTATTATTGGGGTTTGGCAATGGCTGAGAAGGAAGTTGATTTGACTTCTGTTGGAATGGAAGCAAGAGTTGAGAATTTGGATTCTGTTGAGAAGGTTGTTGTTGTTGTTGTTGTGGAAATGGCAATGATAGTTGTGGATTTTGATTTGGAAGTTGTGGAGCTTGTTGGTTTTGAAAAGATGGAGGATATTGGTAAAATTGAGCAAATCTCCCATAAGGATTTTGCATACCTTGTACCCATGATTGAAAAGGATTTTGAGGTTGGGACCAAGGTTGTTGCCAAGGATTCCAATTTGGTGGGGGTTGAAAATTCATAGAGTTGCTAAACCCTTGATTTTGTTGCCCTTGCCAAGGTCTCATTGCAACAAAACAGAGAGATTCGATTGTATTTGGATCTTCTTGAAAGACAGCTTTGAGCCCAGGAATTGAAGGACAATCCTTGGTTTCATGATTCTCTGAACAAATTACACATGTTTCTACAACTTTTGCATCCAAGGGACATTCCCTTAGAGCATGTTTCTTCCTACACTTTGGGCAAAAGATGGCCAAAGCCTCAGCTTCTGCTTTCTGCTTATTGTGAATCTTAAGGGTGTCTAGTTGCTCACTAAGACTCCCTAAGATATCAGTTTTGAATTCATCAAGCATGTTGCCAATCTCAGCCCTACTTACCGATCCAGTTGCAGATTTATTTGCTCTGATGAGAGAAGGATCTCTAGGCCCTTTTTGAGTTTTAGATTTCCCCCTTGAGAGATGGACACATAATTCTGCTATATCAGAAAGTGGAAGTTGAGATACATCTCCTTTTCCCATCATGTTCAAAATATCTATCCTTTCATCTCTAATGGCTTTTAATAGAAGGGCTTTCAAGGTCTCCTCATCCAAGTTACTCATTTTTGCTCTTTTCAGATTATATTGAAATCTTTCAAGTAACTCCTCCAAGTTTTCATCTTCTTTTTGCATCATTTTGAATACCTCATCCTTGTGATTGGTGGGCATACAATAGTCCAGGTACCTATCCAAAAATGCTTGTTTCATATCATTCCAAGACCTAATGGATTGAGTGAGTAATCCCATGAACCATTTCAAGGCTGCTCCTTTCAATGTTGAAGGAAACAATTTGAGTTTTTGAGAGTCTTCCAAATAATCATAAGTTCGACACACTACCTCAAACTCAAATAGAAATGTTTCAGGGTCCTCATTCCTAAACCCATGGAAGTTTGGGAGGACAGATGGTGAAATGTTTTTCATTGTGACTCGGGAGTCCTCATCGACTATAGGAAACCCGAATGAGTTATCCCCATCCCTATTTCCCCCAATGTTACCTCTACCTCCTCCATTGTTTCCTCCTCCTCCTCTACCTCTACCTCTACCAAATCCAGTTGCTCCTTCCTCTGTCATGGTAGTTTCCCTGGAGACTTCAGAGTCTTCCGGTTCTTCTACTAAGGGTATATGAGAAGGAATTTCTCCCTCTTCTTCAGATGATTCTACTTCTTCAATTACATTTTGTCTCTCTGTAGAAGGAAGGAAAGGATCTCTTTCTAGTTCAGATTCGATGGAAGGTGTGGGAGAGTTGACTCCTGCCTCTTGAATTCCAGGAATCCTAGGGCTAGGAGTGTAAGTTGGAGATGATGGAGGTGTCCCTTGTCTATTCCTTGAAGTAGATGGAGTTGTAAAAATCGAACTTTTGGGTCTAGCTAAAAACCTTCCCCTAGAATCTCTTGCTCTATGCATGTCATTTTTTTTTATTTTTCTTCAAGTCGGGCTAATAATTCTCTTTCTGATCTTCCAGGTCACTCTAGGTGCAAGAAGAGAGCATACTCAAGAGACTATTAAACCAATAACTTTCTCTTTTCTGATCCTCCAGATCACATTAAGCGCAAGAGGAGAGCATACTTTGAGATGTTATCAATTTTCCTTCCTTGAAATTTTCCTGTTTTTTTTTTTAGAAATTGGCTACCTAATTTCACTTCCCCGGCAATGGCGCCAAAATGTTTGGTCAATTTAGTGATGTCTAAATTGCAACTTTTAAATGTCAACCCGGGGCTCGTAAGCTGATGAAGTGAGGTGTACTATATGTACTTAGATAACCGTTTTCTTAGTCTTTTGTCGTTTTTAGCTTCTTTTTTTTTAAGTTTGTTTTCGAATGTATCTTTCCTACTGTGATGTGATGAAAATGTAATAAAGCAGGTGAAATGTGGATGATTGTGGTGATCTCTAAATGATTTCTCAAAACTTAAAAAGTATTCTACAAGAAAGCAATAAAATCAACTCTTAAAGGAAAATAAAGACATCAAATAAAAGACTAATGACATCGGCCCAGTATCTTTGCTGCTGAATGAAAATGAAAATGAAATCTATATTAAATCCAACTAAAAGTAAGAACAACTATCTCACACTATTTCAACTCTTCAACTTAATCTTCTCTATGAAAAGATATCATGAAATGTTAAGCAATGTGAAATCTAAGTGAAACTACATAAAAGAGACTAGTCACAATACTTTAACTTTCTCTTAACCTTTTGCCTTTCAGTTGAATTTATCATGTAAGAAACAGTTATGAATAAGTCAAGTAATGTGAGTTCTAAAGCAAACTAAATCAAGCTATACTAAGTGATATTTTGGCTCCCAATAAAGTTATTTGATTATGGAAAAGGAACCATCAATAGATGAACAACTTGATATCTAAGAGCAGAAAGTAAATATGCAAGTTAAAGAAATGACAGTAAGGAAAATCAAAACTGCAAAACAATGAAGGTCAGCAACATAGACAAGATGATCACGCATGCCACTAGTTATGAAAAGAAAAGAAGGAAAACTATCCCGGGCTTGCCTAAGAAACCTGCATAACGCACTGATCAGTCATGAACATAAAAGTGCAGAAATGTAAATCAACAGAAATCAAAGTTGATGTACAACTAATATACATGTTGAAAAGAAATAAAAACGTAGCAATTTAAAAGACATCTGTACAGCTAATATACATGAAACAAGAAAAAGAAATGCAGGAAATTAAAGGTTACTGTACAGGGCTTCAGCAAACAGGGGCCCTCTGCCTACTTCAGCCGGTTCAAGGAGCAGTTATATGCTTAAATGCAAAACAATCTTCTCATGTATTGATAGCAAATATAAAAGTATATTGGGGAGCTCAAAATTACATACAAAATGATTACCAAATGATTAACTCTACAGCGTTCAAGGACGCTTTATTTATAAGGAGAAAGCAAACTACTTTAACTAGATCTATGCTATTCAACCAGCTGTTTAAAAACACGTGAATCCTCTGCGTCCCCGGATCTAGGTAACTGTCATCGTGTTCATTCAATCTGGGGAATATGGCTGTTGGATTCGTGCTTCTATATTGTCTCCGTGGCTGAGGATGATGCCACCTAGCTTCACGTGCCCAAAAACAGAGCAACGCAGAGCTGTGCCACCGCTGAACACTTCTGTTGACCGGTATTTGCCTCCTCATTGACCGCGGGCTTTTATGGCTGTTCTGGGTGATCTGGAGGGACACGTGCCATGTCCTTGACCCCTGGAACTTGCCCATGTGGCTCATCTTCTCAGAGGACACCTGTAACATATCGTTTAATAAAACAGCTGTGGAATCCTGTGCTGGCTGCAGAAACCTGGATCAGCTCCGGAAACCTGTGTTGGCTGCGGAAACACAACATTCTGAACCAAAATTCTAAACCAAACAACAGTCACTTAGCATAGTTAGAAAACCATGTAAAAAGTCCTAAAATACAATGATTTAATCAACTTGGTGGATGAAATGAGTGGGAAAAGGAGGTTGAGAGGTGTATGGGAAGGTACAGGTTCAAGGCTCTACAGAGGGTCATTTGTAAGGTAACCGTTTAGAGAAGCTTATGTAAATCTTCTTTCTTTTACATTAATAAATTTCCTGAAGTGGCCACGTTGGCTCAGGCCATGGACTATTTCCCTCTTTGATGGTTTTAATCATGTCAAGAATACTGGTGTATTGATCTATGATCTATTTGTGAGCGGTGCCCTTTGGCGTTCTATCTGAGGAACTTACCCTATAAATTCCTACATTATTGATGTTTATTTTTCTCTCTACATAATTGCTAATGATGAAATGATGTTATGGGGTGAATGTAATGTGAACATGTTGAAAAAAGTTTAAAAGTGCAATTATTTACAACAGAGAACAATATAGCCCTAAAAATTAACAAGGTATCAAATATGGGCTAAAGAAAAATACATTAAGATCACCCACGTGTAGACATTGATCAAGCAGAGTGAAAGGGATGAATATGTTGGAGACCTAAAAGAATGTCAGGGTTTGGAAGAAACCTTAGGGAGTCCTTGTTCTTACAAAATATGGATAGGGTTTGAGAGAAAGCCTATGAGGGTTCTGGATATGGTAAATGCCTGGGTTCTATAATGATTAGGATTAGTGAGAAGCTATTGAATTTTTCAAATATGTGTGATAGATTAAGTGTAACCCTAGATGGGCTAGTATCCCAATAGGAGAGGGTATGATGTAGATCCAATGGTCATCTTAAACATTGATAGGTAGGCTTGGAAGGATCTAGAATGAGAATACAGGTGGTGCTCAAGAGGATGCATTTCTTTTTATAGATGACATCGACATATGGTTGATGGAAAATGGTGACTCAAAGGCAAGATCAAGAGGGAGCTAATAACTTTCAATAATCCTCATTAAAGATAAATATTTTCAAGACTTATGTTATTTCTTTATGACACTTCTCTTGTTTACATTGATCATTTTTAGACTATTATTTATTCATATTGCATAATTATTTGAATATTTATAACTTATTGGATGAGGTTGTGATAAAAGAAGCATATCCTTTTTGAGGATCATTAAGATGTAGAGTATTTCAGGAAGAATTAGCTCCAAGAGGGAGTTGGTGCAGGAAAATGAAGGAGCCACTCTCATATCTAGAGAAGAAAGACAATCCTGCCTCATCATCAAGTACACTTTCATTATGTTTATTTACTTTTCCACTATCTCTTGCTTTTGTTTACTCCTCTACAAGTACATTAGATGGACGTAAGGACCTAGTCCTCAATATTGAGATTGATGAGAATGTAGAGCCATCCCATGATTAAGAGTGGCACTTGAAAAATAGACAAGAGCTCAAATATTGAAGAAAGGATCATAGTCTCCTAGGTTGATGTCCATCATTGAAGAGGCTTCCTATTCAGAGGGAGTAAATTGATGATTAAATACAAGAATATGATGAAATTTTGAAGAGAAATATGTCCTTAATGAAAGGACCATTCTAGATGACATCGATGTAGCAATGTCAGATGCTTCTGCAATATTAAGGGCTATGCTATCCAAAGGAGAAGGAATGTGATAATATTTATGCACCTATTATTAGATGTATGTGAAGTTGGGTTCCTCCATGATGTACTTAAGGATGAATCATACTTGGCGCTGCCTCAGGGCTTTGAGGTGCATGAGTAGGAGACTCATGATTATAGATTGAAGAAAGTCCCATATGGACTCAAGCAAGTCCCATGGACCTAGCATGACTGGATTGATGGAGATCTAATGCAGACCCCTCTTCAAGATCAAAGGTATGTCTTTGATATTTGGTTTCATATATGCTAATAATTTATTGTTGAGAAGTGTAGAAAGAAAGTCTCAATTTGACTTTGCCTTGGGAAAATTGACAAAAAATGAATTTCCACATTAGAAAACAACTTGGAGGTAGTTAATTGAGGTGACATGGCTCTTGTCACTCAGTTAACTCAGTAAATTCAAGTTAGAGGGTTTGGAGTTTAGTTATGCATGTGCGATTTCTATTTTTTAGCAATCCCATTCAGTTATTTCCAGTTGTATTAAGTTAAACTAGTTCTAACTGTTGATAGAACTAGTTGGAGGCCAGTTGTGCAGCGGGACAACAATCTAACCCAGTCAACATCTAGTTAACTGATCAATCAACCAAAAATATCTAGTTCATGCAGAGAATTCAAGTTCCGCAGTAGTGTAACATAATTTGTAGACTAGTCTTGAGTGTACAATTATTTCATGAAGTTAGAGATCCAACCTTGGGAATTGCACAATAAATTGGAGGAAAATTCCTAAAAAATAGGGGCCTAATTCCTCAGGATTTTTGCAAGGAAATAGGGGCTCAAGCAGAGGCATAAATTGACTATGTTTGGGTTAGAGCTTCTCATTGAGCAGAGAGAAAGGTTATTCACTTGCAGGTTGAGCTCAAAGTGAGCAAGAAATTGTAATACATTCTCTATTCATATGATTAATGCAAGCATGCTTAAGGGGTTTTTACCATTTGGTTTCCCCTAGATAAATATGTGTACTTGTGTATGTGATTGATGCATACTTGCGAATGTTTTTCTAAATTATGAATTAATTTCCCCAAAGCAGTAGAGTAGAATTGTTTCTCTTGATTTATATTAAATTTCTTGAATAGTTGCAATTTTATCACCATATTTCTACATGGTATCAGAGCAGGATATTTGAAAAATAATTTCAAATTTTTTCCTTAGGAGGTTTAAATTTGTAGATTCAATGCAGCAGGAATCCTTCGAGTTGGGAAAATGACCTTCAACGGATTGATATTAGAGTATGCCTTGGAAGGAAAGTCGAATTTCATTGGCTGGAAGGATCACATGGAGGTAGTGTTTGATGACAATGGATTGTTGGAATATGTCAAGACAACATTTCAAAAGTAGGATTAGTTGATGCCCATAACCTAGCCCATTGGAAGAAAGATGTATCTAAGGAAAGGAAAATAATATTGGAGGGAGTGTGAGACCACATTGTCTCAAATCTCCATGGAAAATAAACTCCTTTCGCAATGTGGAAGGAAATGATTCACAAGGAAAATTTTAAGGATGGAAAATTTTCTTGAAGTTTAAAACATTGGCGAATCTCACTAATCCCTAATATGCAAATTATAAATGTTTATTGATATATTTGTAATATTATTCAAATTTATAATTATTTTATATATAGTCTCTATATAATGTTGGCGATTTTTAAGGTAAAATAATTTTATATTCTAAAATTTGGGCGAATCGTCTTTTATAAAATTGGAAATTGGCGAATCTTTTTTGTGGAAAAATCATGGAAAATTAGCCCACTGGGCGAACATTAGCCCCTAAAATTTTCCATGGAAATGAAAGAGCTATTCGAGAATAATAGTGACCATAGAAAAGTGGCCCTCAAAGACAAACTTTGAAACATCAAGATGCAGAAGAATGATACTATTTTGCAGTATCTTACTAGGTTTACACAAGTTTGGGATGAGTTTGGAGGGGTTGATGTAAATGTTTCAGAAGATGAATTTATGAGCCTAGATCTTATAAGCCTTGGTGGGCTGGTTGCAGGTGTTAAGGATAGTCGTTCACAACTAGCAACTATTCCTTCCAGTTCGGGTGGAACTTCTTCTCGGTTTTCCTTTGGAGTATCAGTCATCAACCTCCAATTTTTAGTTATTCTGCTAAAATAGAAGAATTTTTTAATTTACCCAGTATATGGAAAATCTTTAGTTTTTCCACGGAACCAAAAGAAATTAAAAAAACTCAGTTCACAACCTTATCGTGTTCGCCATTCCACAAACCTTTAGCACATTAGATCTCCGCCGTTGATCTCATTCCTCAATCTGACAGTTATCGTGTCACCCGCTCGCCAACTAGCTTGGACGATCCCCACCGTCGATCAATCCTGCTTGATCCAACGACTATCGTGTAATCTCACATGGATTCTTGCACAACCGATATTAGATCGAGGGTGCACGAGAAACGTAGTTTTCTCATGCTATGTGTCAACCACTAAGGGTAATCGTGTGAAATTTTAGAATACCACTTACCACCTTTGGACTGTGTGAGATACTGCTTACACCTACGAAGACCACTCTACTATTCTGATTAACGTCTGTGCTTGTTGGCACGCGATGACCATTAGATCTGTTGGATCTACCCAATCGGACGATTCAGATCTTCTCCTAGGTTTCTCGCAAATTTATCAGGTTTCCTAGCCAGACTTAACACTTCCGCCAAGTTTATTTAAATACATAGTGAGTGAAAATTTAGATGCGACAACACAAGATTATACAAAACTCTAATTCTAGAGGGCTCAAACTGGAATTCAACAAAACTCAGAAATAGTTCGAAGGAAATTAAAACCTCCGAGATTTGACCATTCATGCATAGTATTCATAGAGATACAGAGAAATTCCAAATTTTACATGCCAATCCTCTTCAGCCAAAATCTAGACAAAATCTGTCAAAATCTCCTTCTACTAATTCAAAACTTACATAAGTACCTGTACATACAACAATCAGATCCTAAATCAATGGATTGAATCTGCCTAATCCTACATAACATCTAATCTACATGATATTCTCCTCAAGAATCTCAACTAAGCCTAAATACTTGAATTAATTACAAGATAATTCAAATCCCTGAATTCTAGCTCAAATCCTGTCTAGAAAGCTTTGTAAAGTGACAACTAAAGGATCCCACTCCTTTGATTGTAAACATTTTTTTTGTATTTTTGGGATAAAATTCAAAGTCTTTTGCCTTCAAGCCTCATGCTCCTGCATCAAACTCCTGAGGACAAAATTCTTGATGGGCTCTTGTCCATGAGCTCTTCTACTGAACTGCCCAAATTCTGTAGCATGACATCTATCATTGAGGTAGCATCAACAATTAGTTGATCCTTCCACTTGATCAAACACTGAAAATACTCTTGTCCTCATGTCTTTTTAAACAATATCTTGTCTAAAATCTTTTCTAGCTGCAATGCCTTTGCTATAGGTAACTCTTTTACCCAATCAACCTCTTGTTATTCTTTATCCTCTGTTGTATCATCTGCATTTCTGTTTTCATACCTATACAAGTCAGCAACAATTAAAATTGGAGATATTCCAATGTTAGGGGGTAATTCAATTTCATATGCATTTGCAGAAAATTTTCTCAAGACTTTGCATGGTCCAATTTTCTTAAATTTTAACTTGTTATACTCCCTTTTTGGAAATATTTCCTTCCTTAGGCGTGCTAAAACCAAATCTCCAACCTCAAAATTAACTTCTCTCTTCTTTAAATCTTCTCTGCTCTTGTACTTTATGTTGCTATATTCCTGTAACTGTTGTTTTACCTGTTCATGTATTGCTTGAATCTCTGAAGCAAAATCTTCTCCTTTAGCACTTATCATTTCAACTTTTCCCAAGTCTCTTAATTCAAACACTCCCCTTTGGTGCATTCCATAAACTATATGGAATGGACTCTGCCCTATACTCATGTTAGGAGAATCATTATAAGCATATTCAGCCTGTGCCAAAATTTGATCCCACTGTTTTGGATGTTCACCTGTAAGACTTCTCAGAAGATTACCGAAGCTTCTGTTTACAACTTCAGTCTATCCATCAATCTGAGGATGATAAGCTGAACTGAAACTCATTTTAGTACCAAGTTTCTTCGACAAGGTCCTCCAGAAATGATCAACAGATCTGGTGTCTCTGTTTGAAACAATGCTCTTAGGTAACCCATGCAACCTTCCAATCTCCTTAAAAAACCGATTAGCAATGTGAATAGCATCACTGGTTTTATAACATGGAATAAAATGTGCCATTTTAGAAAATCTGTCAACCACAACATAAATTGAATCATTTCCTCTTTGAGTTTTTAGTAAACCCAAAACAAAATCCATACTTACCATATCCCAAGGTCTATCTGGAATAGGTAATGGAACAAACAAACTTGTGTTTTGGCTCCTTCCTTTCGCACACTGACAGACTTTACAATTTTTCACATACTTCTCCACTTTAGATCTCATCTTTGGCTAGAAATAAAACTGATTCAATTGCTCATAAGTCTTGTCTGCACCAAAATGTCCTCCAAGTCCACCACTATGTTTCTCCTTGATTAAATTTTCTCTCATAGAACGATTTGGTATGCACAACTGATTTATTTTAAATAACAATCCTTCTTGCAAGAAAAAATCCAGCCACTTACTTCTATCTAACAAAACAGGATTTTTACAAGCTTCAAATGCCTCTTTAAAATCTAAATCTTTCTCATATAATTCTTTAAGAAAATCAAAACCCAACACTTGAATTTGACTTTCTTGAACTAGGATACTTTTTCTGCTTAAGGCATCTGCTACCTTGTTTGATTGGCCATTTATATGTTTTAATACAAATTAAAACCTTGAAGATATTCTACCCATTTTGCATGTTTCTGATTAAGCTTTGGTTGTTGCATAATGCACTGCAATGCATGATTTTCTGAATATAGTATAAACTCCTTAGACATCAAGTAATGTCTCCACTTTTTTAATGACTGTACAACTGCATAAAAGTCCTTATCATAATAAGAATATTTCTTCTTTGATTCATTTAGTTTTTCATTGAAATAAGCTACAGGTTTCTCCTCTTGACTTAAAACAATGCCAATAGCTTCTCCACTAGCATCATATTTCACTTGAAAAGGTTTATTAAAAGCAGGCAAAATTAAAATAGGTTTTTCAGTAATCTTTCTTTTCAACAACTAGAAGTTATTTTCTGCTTCAACAATCCATTTAAGTGGTTGTTTATCCTTCTTTATAGTGTCAATAATAGAAGCATTGATCTTACTAAAATTCCTTATGAATTTTCTATAAAAACTAGCAAGACCATGAAAACTTCTTACCTCAAAAACACTTTTCGGTGAAGGCCACTCTATGATTGCTTTTATCTTCTCTAGATCCATTTTTAATCCATCAGCAGAAACAACAAATCCCAAATATACCAACTCTTCCTTCATGAATGAACATTTCTTTAAATTTAATAGTAACTTTTCTTATTGTAGCTTCTATAAGACATAATTTAGATGTCTCATATGCTCCTCTTTAGATCTGTTGTAAACTAATATATCATCCAGATATACTATTACAAATTTACCAATAAATTCTTTCAGCACTTCATTCATAAGCCTCATAAATGTACTAGGAGCATTTGATAACCCAAAAGGCATTACCATCCGTTCATACAGTCCTTCATTTGTTTTAAAAGCAGTTTTCCATTCATCTCCTTCTCTAATCCTTATTTGATGATAACCACTTTTTAAATCCAGCTTTGTAAAATATGTTGCTCCACTTAAACAATCCATCAAATCTTCAATTCGAGGTAAAGGAAATCCGTACCTGATTGTTATTTTGTTGATTGCTCTTGAATCAGTGCACATTCTCCTGCCTCCATCTTTCTTTGGACTCAACAGTGTTAGCACTGCACAAGGACTCAAACTCTCTCTAATCAGTGACCTTTATCTAACAATTCCTGAACCTATTTTTTGATTTCTTCATTTTCTGTGGGAGTCATCCTATAAGCTTCTTTATTTGGTAGATTTTCCCCTAGAATCAAATCTATATGATGACTGATTTTTCTAATGGGTGGTAACTCATTAGGCAAATCATCTACAATGATATCACAATAATTTTCCAGCATCTCTTGAATTTCAATTGGAAAATCAGAAATTTTAGTGGAAGTAATTGTTACCTTGGGTTTTCAAATCAATGCAAAATTTACCTCATTCTCTTCAATCTGCTGTAAGTGTTCTTTTCCACTTAGAAATAGAGTCTTTACATCAGATTTTCCTGAAGCATCCTCTTCTTCCATAGGCAGCAATGAATGATTGACACCATCTTTACCAAATCTGTATGTGTTCTTTTTCCCATCATGCATAGCTCCTCTGTCATACTACCAAGGTCTACCCAGCAATATGTGACACACATCCATAGGCATCACATCACACAGAATTTTGTCTTTGTATCTACCCAACTGCAACTCCACTTCACACTTTTCATTGACTAACAGCTGATGTCCCTTTTGAAGCCATGACACCTTGTAAGGTGTTGGATGTTTCCTTGTCTTTAATTTCAACTTTTCCACCACTTCTGTAAAGACCAAATTATCGGTACTTCCACTATCAATTACCACTTGAAAACATTTTCCTTGAACCTTGCACACAATCCTGAACAAAGTCTTTCTCTGTGCTGGTTCAACAACTTCCTTTGCTGGATTTAACAAAACTTTGTTAACTACCAAAGATTCCCATTTCTCTGGTACATTTTCTTCTTCTAGCACCTTTGCTGCTTCCTCTTCAGTCTGAGCAACAATTACATTTCTCTGATTTGTCCCTCCATTTTCTGGGCACTCATAGGCTCTGTGTCCCAACTTGTTGCATCTGTAACATTTGATATCTTTTCCTCTGCCTTTGCCTCCTCTTCCTTTGAAAAAACTCCTTCTGCCACTTGCATCACCTTCTGTGGGTGTATGCTGATTCGAGCTACTGCTAGCTCCATCTCTAGGTGCTGTAGATCTTCCTCTACCACCTTGACTTCCTCTTCCTTGGAAAGTACCTCTACTTCTGGAAGATTTCTTCCTCATGAGTTTTTCTTCAGCCTTCAATACCATCTGATAAGCCTCTTCTACTGTTTTAGGAGACATCGCACTTATCTCGTCTTGGATCTCCATTCTGAGACCATTTATATATCTTGCAACCTTCTCGTCTGTATCTTGAATTTGCTTAGCTCTTATGCTCACTTTGTAAAATTCCTCTGTGTATTCTTTCACTATCAAAGACCTCTGTCTAAGATTCTGCATCTGTCTAAATAATGACTGTTGATAATCATTTGGCAAAAACTTACCTCTCAACTTTGCCACCATCTTGTTCCAATTTTTAATTAGCTACTTACCAAGTCTCCTTCTTTCTGCCTGCACTCCATCCCACCAAAGTGTTGCATGTCCTTTCAATTTTGTGACAACAAATTTCACTCTCGTTCATTCTTCCATTTCTTCATAATCAAAGAATTTATCCATGTCATTAATCCAGTCTATCAACTCCTCAGGGTTTAAACCTCCTGGATAAATTGAAACCTCAAGTCTGGATTTAGATGTGGATCCCAACATTGATTTAAAGAATCTCATTTCAGGAGTAACTTCTGTAGGTTCCTCTTCTTATGCAGCTTCAACTTCAGGCTCACTGACATCTCCAACATTTGCATCTCTTTGATTTCCCATTTCCACTGCTTCTAATCTAGATTGCATCTATTACATAGCTTCCAACACTTCAGCATGTGCAACTAGTCTTCCTGTTCTTCGACCAACACCACGTCTTCCTCCAACTCTGAAAGCCATGTTGGATTTATTTTTCTAATCTTTGAGATCCTGCTCAGTGGCAGTAGGCTGCTCTGATACCACTAATGGTGGGCTGGTTGCAGGTGTTAAGAATAGTTGTTCAAAACTAGCAAATATGCCTTCCAGTTCGGGTGGAACTTCTTCTTGGTTTTCCTTTGGAGTATCAGTCATCAACCTCCAATTTTTAGTTATTCTGCTAAAATATCAGAACTATTTAATTTACATATGGCAAATCTTTAGTTTTTCCACGGAACCGAAAGGAATTAAAAAAACTCAGTTCATAACCTTATCGCGTCCGCCATTCCACAAACCTTTAGTGCATTAAATCTCCACCATAGATCTCATTCCTCAATCCGACGGTTATCGCGTCACCCGCTGACCAACTAGCTTGGCCGATCCCCACCATCGATCAATCCCACTTGATCCAACAACTATCGCATAATCTCGCGTGGACTCTTGCACGACCAATATCTGGTCGAGGGCGTGTGAGAAAAGTAGTTTTCTCGTGCTATGTGTCACTCGCTAGGGGTAATCACGTGAAATTGTAGAATACCACTTACCACCTTTTGACTGCGAGAGATACTACTTACACATACACAGACCGCTCTACTATTCTGATTAACATCTGCGCTTGTTGGCATGCAATGACCATTAGATCTATTGGATCTGTCTGATCGGACGATTCGGATCTTCTCCTAGGTTTCTTGCGAATATATCAGGTTTCCTCGCCAAACTTAGCACTTCCACCAAGTTTATTTAAATACACAGTGAGTGAACATTTAGATGCGACAACACAAGATTATAGAAAACTCTAATTCTAGAGGGCTCAAAATGGAATTCAACAAAACTCAGAAATATTTCAAAGGAAATTAAAACCTCCGGGATTTGACCATTCATGCACAATATTCACAGAGGTACAGAGAGATTCCAAATTTTACATGCCAATCCTCTTCATCCAAAATCCATCCAAAATCTGTCAAAATCCCCTTCTACTAATTCAAAACTTAAATAAGTACCTTTACATACAACAATCAGATCCTAAATCAATGGATCGAATCTGCCTAATCCTAGATAACATCTAATCTGCATGATATTCTCCTCAAGAATCTCAACTAAGCCTAAATACTTGAATTAATTACAAGATAATTCAAATCCCTGAATTCTAGCTCAAATCCTATCTAGAAAGCTTTGTAAAGTGACAGCTAAAGGATCCCACTCCTTTGATTGTAAATTTTTTTTATATTTTTGCGATAAAATTCGAAGTCTTTTGCCTTCAAGCCTTATGCTCCTACATCAGGCCTTCCCAAAAACTGGCATAGCTACCAGGACTCGGTGAATGGGAGGGAGAAATTATCGAATTGGGAATGCCTATGGTTTGATTTGGTACAAGAAGAGATTAGGAAAAATACCAGGGATGGAAGTTCGTTTAAGGGAGAGGATGAAGACAATTTTTCATTAGTTGGAAAGGGAAATAAGGGCAAAGGGAAGAAATCTCAACCCAAACTAGAATCCAACCAAGGGGGAAGGACGAAAGACTTGTCCAAAATAAAATGCTTCAATTGTCATGAATTTGGGCACTATGCTACAAAGTGTCCAAACAAAAATTATAGCAAGAAGAACACTGGAGGAGTAGCAAGTGAAGCATTGGATTCACAGTTCGAGCTAGACTTCATCCTTATCGCATACATGACCAACACTATGATGGGGAGTGTGTGGTACTTGGACTCAGGTGCCTCATTCCACATGACAGGGTGTAGAGAGTTTTTCAATGACCTGGAGGAGATATATCTCTAGATGCATGTTGAGATTGGGGATGGCAGAAGGTGCAGTGCTACCAGTATTGGTACAATAACCTTTAAGAGGGAGTTGGGATCCCCTCTTTGCCTCAAATATGTCATGTTTGTTCAACGCCTAAAGAAGAACCTCATCTCTGTAGCAGTTTTGGAAGACCGTAACTATGATGTAATCTTCAGTAAAGGTAAAGCCTTTTTGAGGCACATAACTACTGGACAAGTGAAGCACATCAGGGTTTGTGTGAAGAACCTATATAAACTTGATGTGGAAGATTTTGCTGCATTAAGCAGTAAGGCAGAGAAAGTGTAGAGTCATGATGTCGGTGAGCTCTGACATAGAATATTGGGCCATTTGCATCATGGTGCCTTAAAAATTATGCAGAAAATAACCACTGGCCTCCTTAAAGTATCACTTGAGCAATATGATGTCTGCAAGGGTTGTACCTTGGGGAAGTATGTGAAATCCATATTCCAAGACCGAGATAGAAAAGCACATGCAGTCTTGGAGAGAGTGCACTATGATGTTTGTGGACCCTTCTTGGCAACCTCCACTGCCAGACATAAATACTTTTTTATTTTTATTGATTATTTCTCAAGAAAGTGTTGATCCTCTTCATGTGGAAGAAGGATGAGACATTCTTAAAGTTTGTAGAATTCAAGGCACTAGTTGAGAAATAGACCGACAAGAAGGTGAAGGCTCTCAAGAGAAAAATGGAGGTGAGTATGTGTGGAATGACTTTGAGGATTTCTGTGTGAAAGAAGGCATTCGAAGAGAGCTGAAAACACCCCATAACCCACAAGAGAATAGGGTAGCTAAGAGGAAGAAGCAGAGCATTGCTGAAGTTGCGAGAGTTATGATACATGACCAAGGCCTGCCACTGCATTTGTCGGAAGAGACATGTAAGACAACAGTCTACTTAAAGAATTAGATTCCTCATTGGATTCTTGGTATGATTACACTGGAGGAGTATTTCTTAGGGAGGAAGTTGGATGTGCCTCACTTCAAAGTTTTTGGAGCCTCTATTTACTGCCATGTCTCCAAAGATTTGAGGAATAAACTTGAGTTGATAGTAGAGTTGGGAGTTTTTATGGGTTACAACAAAACTCCACACAATTACCGGGTGTACTTACCTTCCTTCATAATGATAGTTTTGCAAAGGGATGTAAATTTTGATGAGGAGAAAGCAATGAGATGTGCAAATCCCACCGGAGGAGGGGTTTTTAGCTCCAAAGGAGGAGGCTCAGGAAGTTGTACCACAACCACAAATGGAGGATCAAATAGGAGGTAGAGTGGATACATCCACTCAAGCAGAGCCATATAGAGAAGGTAGAAAGAGAACCAGGGAAGCTGATAGATTGGTATGGGATGCGAGGGAGAATGTGGGAGCTCCTTCAAATTTTCATAGGAAAAAGAGGTTACCTAAGAGGTAAACTAGCTACATGGCTCTAATGGCTGAGCTTGTAGAGACTGAACCATCCTCTTTTGAGGAAGAAGTTGAGAAAACACTTTAGATTGATGCAATGGTGGAAGAATACGAATCCATAATGAAGAATAGTGTTTGGGAAGTGGTCCCAAGACTGACAGATAAATTAGTTGTGGGTTTGAGATGGATCTTCAAGGTTAAGCATGCAGTAGACAAAAGCATAGAGAAGTATAAGGCTAAATTTTTGGCCAATGAATTCCCTCAAGTTGAGGGAATTGATTATGAGGAAACCTTTTCTCTTGTAGCAAGGTATTCATCCATTAAATAATTTCTTGAATTGGCTACATAAATGGGGTGGAAGATCCACCGTATGGAAGTAAAAACAGTATTTCTCAAAGGTGTTATTGAGGACGGAGTTTACATTGAGCAACCAAAATTTTTTGAGATATTTGATTGGGAGTCTCATGTGTGAAAACTCAGGCAAGCTCTGTACAATCTCAAATAGGCACCTCGAGCTTGTTACATTCGGATTGACAGTTACCTCATTGGATTGGGCTTCACCAAAAGTGAAGTGGCTGCGAGCCTCTATCATATTTTGGTAGAAGGTAAATTACTTATCATTGTTTTATATGTTGATGATTTAATATTGACAAGTAATGAGCAGCTGATCATATCTTGCAAGGAGGACCTTGCAAGGGAACTTAAGATGAAAGAAATGGGTTTGATTCACCACTTCCTCAGGCTAGAAGTATGGCAAGGTGATGAGGAATTGTTTGTGTCTCAAGGCAAGCATGCCACCGATATACTACAAAAATTTCACATGGAGAGTTGTAAGCCCACGGAGACACCTCTAGTGACTAACTCGAGGATGGAGAATGCCACTTTAGGTGAAGAGGTTGATGCTACCGTTTACCGATAGCTATTGGTTTCACCAATGTATCTTGTGAACACACGAACATATATGTGCTATGCATTCACCAAGCCATGGTTAATTTGACCAAATTTTATTGGAAGGCATCTAAGCATATCTTACGGTACCTCAAAGGCACTAGCCAATATGGATTATGGTACAAACAGATAGAGGGAGTGAAGTTGTGTGGCTTCAAAAATGTAGATTGGGTAGGGAGTCCATCGACCGAAAGAGTACATCATGTGGAATTTTCATTGTTGGGTCTACAACAATTTCCTGGTAAAACAGGAAGTAGAGGTCTATGGTGCTCAACTCGGCAAAAGTTGAATACATGGTCACAAGTCAAGTAGCATGTGAGGTGATATGGATGAGAAATATACTTGTGAGGTTTTTTGGTTATGAGATGAATCCAACTGTGATCTATTATGATAATCAGAGTTGCATTAAGCTCTCCGAGAATCCAGTATTTCACGATTGATTCCAAGCATATAGATATACAATATCATCATTTACGAGACTGTGCAGAGGAGGATAATGAGGCTACAATACATTCCGACAGAGGAACAAGATTCTAACATCTTGATAAAGGTTTTGTTAAGAGGGAAGTTTGAATTCCACAAGTGCAGGATATGGGTGGTTGAAAATCCATTTCTTACTAAGAGGGAGTGTTGAGAAGTGTAGCAATGAAGTCTCATTTTGACTTTTCCTTGGTAAAATTGAGACAATTCAAATTTCCAATTATCCATGTGTGGTTTCTAATTTGTAGCAATCCATTTTAGTTATTTCTAGTTGTATTTAGTTGAACTAGTTCTAAATGTTGATAGAACTAGTTGGAGGTCAATTGTGTAGTGGAACAACCGTCTAACTTAGTGATCATTCATTTAACGGATCAATCAAGAAAAAATAGGTAGTGCATGCAAATAATTCGAGTTCCCTAACTGTGGTGGAGATTCCAAGTTAGTGTAACATCACTTGTAGACAAGTCTTCAATGTACAGGTGTTGCATGCAGTCAGAGATCCAACCTTGGGAATTAAGCAATCAATTGGAGGGAAATTCCTAAAAAATAGGGGCCTAATTCCTCAGGATTTGTGCAAGGAGATAGGGGCTCAAGTAGATGCAAAAATTGGCTAAGCCTAGGTTAGAGCTTCTCATTGAGTAGAGAGAAAGGTTATTCACTTGTAGGTTGAGCTCAGAGTGAGCAAGAAATTGTAATACATTCTAAATTCATTTGATTAATGCAAGTAGGCTTAAGGGGTTTTTACCAATTGGTTTCCCCTAGATAAATCTATGTACTTGTGTATGTGACTGATACATGTTTGTGAATGTTGTTCTAAATTGCAAATTAATTTCCGCAGAGCAGTAGAGTAGAATTGTGTCTCTTTATTTAGATTAAATTTCTTGTGAAGTTGTAAGTCTATCACCATATTTAGGCTACATTTATTTTTGACAGAATCAAATGACCTCATTGAGAGGGATTTGACCTTTGATCCCAAGGCAATCCACTTCTTGAGATTAAAAGTGTAACAAAGAAATTATGAGGACTTCCTTGTCAAGGGAAATATACTATCACATATTTGGCATGATGAATTATACTAAAGAAGTACATAGAGACTCCCGTTCAAATTTAGATTTGAAAAATCCATGACTAGTAGGAAGTTAGATGGATCCTTGCTTTGCATCATGTAATGTGATCTTGATTAAGCCTGGACATGTATATTGGGTTGCTGCTAAATATATGTTGAAACTATTAATCATGGACTATGATACACTGCTAGGCTTCACGGATACAACGATGCTAACTAATGTCAAAAATGTTGATGACAAGAAAAGAACATATGCGTGTTTCTTTAGATTGGGTTCTGCCATGCTTTCCTATGAGTCGGAAATAGAAGTTTGTTAATTTTATTATTATAAAGCAGAGTAAATTTTTGCTAGTATGGCTAGCTCCGAGGTAGTGTGGTTGAGAAATATCCTGTTATCACTCTGATATTTATTTTGAAGTATGAAGAAAGAAAAACCAAAGGTAAGCACAAACCAATTTTGGAGATCAAGACCTAGCCTTCCTAATGCTCAGAGAGGGCTCTCTCTTTATAATTTAACTTTGTTTTATTTAAGATGATTTTAGGCTAGTTATTGCTTGCATTTGGGTTTTGTTTCGAAAATTTGGTGGTGGGATCACTTTACTTAGATGGATAGAGGTTTGGCTTATACCATTGGGCTATGGAGTCAAATGTCTAACAAACAAGACTGGATTTAGTTCTAAAAATAGTGTCTACAGGGCAAGATAGATGAGTTACTGCAAATCTCAAAGGCTAAATGGTGAATGGCTTCAAATCGGATCCAGGGAGCAATTAAAGATTCCATAGGCCAGACTTTGGAAGTAATGAAAGAAGTCAACTAGGATGGGAGAGCAATTAAGGGTTCTCAAATCCGGGTATCAGAGGAAAACATGTAAATGACTAACTGTGCAAAAATTAAACAAATTCTGAGTGATATTTCCAGTTGATTCATTTAGATTTTAAACACATTTAAGATTATGAAACACATAATAAAGGTAACAAAATCACACAAAGAAAGTACTTCACTGCAAATGGCTCATCTCATGAATCCTGTAGCGAAATTTTTTTATTACTTGCTCTAGTCTGTTGACTTGAAAATGGTACAATCACCCTTAGGTTCAAGATCAAAATAACTCTAAAAATGTAAAATAATCCACACTAATACTTCGAATTTTGAAGTATTTCTACAAAAGGAATTACAAAATATGTGAAACTGCTTTCATAACTAATCTAGGAAAAGGAAATATCTTCTTGCAAGAAGATAAAGACAACTATTGAACTGCTGCTTGCTGTAGAAGTGGGAACATTTAGGATGTGGACTCAAATTCATGGCTGTGTTGTCAAATAAACTAACAGATGTAGATGTATCTCTCTTTTTCTAATAAGTGACTCAAAACTGCTTGTTGATCCTCTAACTAAAACTCTGAGATTTACCTCACTACTGGTTGATCCTGTGACTGTGCTTCCTCTGTTTTATGTCCATTAGTATCACAAAATATTTTGGAATATATATATATATATATATAGATATATATATATATATATATATATATATATACTATCTCCAAAATATTTTAAAATGAAATCCATAATTTAATTAACAAAAAACCATGTGTTGTTTACAAAACCATGGCTTGTTTGTTCTTTACCTTCCTCTATAAATTCATTTTACCTGCACCTGTAAATTCCTTTTTCCCTTGTAAAATACTTGGATGGTTTTACAAAACCATGTGTTGATTTGTGTGATTGGAAGAGTATTTTCACTTTCCTTTTTTACTTTCACCTGCAACATGATTTTACACTTGCCTGTAAATGTAAAAACATTTTACATTTGAATTCCATTTCACAAATTTAGCCTTATATCCCTGTATTATGGTTTTTCCTGTAGCAATGTAATTTATGACTTTCTCATATCTATGATATTTCACTTAATTAACCCTAATTACCGTCACATACATTTGATAATTTTCCTTTCCACCATACCTTAGGATATAAAATATATAATGGAGAAACTTTAGGATAGGTGAAAATCGGTGGTTGAACTCGAGTGGTAAGTGGTTTATCGCGAATTTTGATAGTGGTAAATGGTTTTATTTGAAAGAACGCGATACAATCTGGTGGCTGCCACGTAACAGGGAGTGGGTTGGATAAAACCACCCATTTCCTGTGAATTTGAAATGTTAAAGGTCGGATATAAAACTGTGCGATGGTTGTTGGATGTGGGAGAGTTGGTTCGAAGGGCTATAAGGTGTTGAAGTTGTGGAGTGATTTGTTGGGGTGGGACCCGGGTATATTATAATAAAAAGCGGGTTTTAACAATGCTTATGAGGGAGTTAATATAATATATGATGGGAGATTTAATAATATGGTGTTAATAAAAATAGGAGAGGTTTATATAATAGCAGGGAAGTTAAAACATGAAGTGGGGATAATATTTATACGTAGGATTTAAAAGGTATGTGAAGGGGAAGGTTTAAGGGGTTAGCGTGGGAAATGGTAACTAGGAAAAGGAAAGGGTTTAGCATAAGGGGAAAATATTTTGGCAAGGGAGAATAGTTGGGATAAGGAAAAAATAGGGAATACAATAGTGCCAATGAAGCCAATCAAGTAGTTGTAGAAAGAAATAGACTACTTGACTGCTTATCAGTAAACTCAAAAATATAATTTGATCATGTTTCCACACAATTAAAGCTATCATATGTAATGGAAACTGCTGATATATTTGGTCCTTATAAAAAATACCTGGCTAAGCTCTTGAACTAACAAAATTTTCCATGTAATCAGCTATAGGATCAATAAAAGTATGATGTATGATATTTGATTCTAGGTCTTCAATGCCTAATTGATTAGTTTCATGTTCAAAATTAAACCTTGCATCGACATCTTCAGTCTTGTACTAAAAAACATAATCATCCTCAATCTGCAAATCAATAGGTAGTACAATTTCCTCTTGCTTTGGAGAGGATTTTCCAAGAATTTTTGAGAATCTTGGAAACTATAGGATCGAATCTGAAGACCCAAAAGTTCAATATCCTTCTCAAATCTTTCAACAACTAACTCAAGAAAACAAATTTTACTTTCAGAAGGATATTTTCTTGATTTCAAATGATGAAACACGACCGTTAAAAAAGCTTCATCAATTTGAAATTCTGCTAACTCATTCCTGATTCCTTTTAAAACTTCACAAGATAGGAGATTTGCCACATACCCTGTCATCTTGTTTAGCAAGAAATATTATCAATGTGTAGTGGAGTCACCATGAATGCTCTAAAATCTGGATTCTTTGATAATGGAGTCACCCTGAAAACTTTGAAGCTTTGGATACTTCGAACATGGAGTCACCAAGTGAATAATTCAGCCTTCTTGTATCCGATCACTGTTCACCATCAGCAATTAGATCTGGGATATATATTAAATAATAATTTGAGAATATATTCCGAAATTATTGCATAGATTCTAGAGCTCCAATGATTGAAAAAATCTAGGAATCTGTTCCCTGTCATTTAATTCTGATTCATAATATTGGGAACCAGATCCATTATTTGATGGATTTTGGTTGGGAAAGCTTCATCCTTTCATTGGGAATGCTTCCTAATCATTTTGTATAAATATCAAGTCGAATTTTCCTCTAGGGGTTGATTTTTCTTAGTCTTCTTGTGGAGAGAACTCATATTTTTTCAGCTCCACTTTCATTTCTTACAGGGATGTAATTGTATTGATGGAAATAATGAAGATTGGTGTCATGTTTAGCTTCTAAATATTGGTCTACTTCATAGGAATTTGAGTTTCCTTGGGCTTGAACATCCCAGGAGCCTCACAGCCCTTTTGTATCATTTATTCTTCTTCCTTTCACTTCTTATTCACATGCATCTCTTGTTGTTGTTTTCTCTTATTTTTTCATTTAGTATTGATGATTTCTTGTTGTAGGATTGGGTTAAATGGTTGAAGTAAGTTATTTTGTAGCATCAAAAACATCATTTCATCCTTGGAAAAACTTTGGAAATTCATAGTAATCATTGAGCTTCTTGGATTAGTTTGCTTATTCCCGAATCTAGATTTCTAGAAGTCCTTTGTGACAAATAACAATAAATTTTTGCTAATTTTTAGAACATGCTAATGAGATTCAATCGAGTTGATTCAACTTGCATTAGATAAAAAAGTAATTCTATTTAATAACAAAATTTATCCCATTTCATTTTCACTTGATTAGGTTAGGCATTTGATAGATTTACTAGTTCACTAGTTCTCAAATTTCTAGATTTTAGACTAGTAATTTTTCTGCTATTTTTTAGCATGGGTTAACTGTGGTTTTTTTGAGTGATTACACTTGGAATGAAGCCCTAATACATCTTAGTAAATATTTTTTTTTTCCCATCCAATTTGGATTTGATTTTCTTGGCCATTCGATGAATTATAACTTCCTGTAGTAAATCTGTAACACCTCTAGTTTCCTATAGTACTCTTCCAATGTGTATATACTTGCCTAGATTTTCTCAAAAATATTGGTTTTGTTCCCCTAGGGTTGAATCATGACCCCTAGAATCTAAATAAATGGTTGAAGAGGGATAAACACCACTTATGACTTGCCTTTTTACCCATGCAAAACATCTCAATGATTTGGGTTAATGGACAAATTTATGAATTGGGTAATACAATGATGATTTTCTTGATTGCCGCATCCAATGAACTCTATTAATGGATCTAAAATCTTTGAAATTTATGGTTGACATTTAATTGATGATATTTACTTTATTTAATTAGAATAAGTTTCTTTCCTTGTATTTTCTTTCTTGCAATAGGTTAAGGTTTCCATTCGAGCATTTCATTTTCTGCAATTAGTTTAGGATTTGATTTCATTACATGCACTCCATTGCATACTAACATCAAAGGATGGGCACATTTTATGCTACACATATAGTGTCGATACCTCTTAAGTTTGAACGAATCCCGGGTTGATAATTAAAGTTGGTAGCCTTGGGAGTTGCAACATTCTTGTTGCAAAACCGAGGCTCATCACTTTTTGGCGCCTTTGCCGGGGGGGTGTCAAAGTATGCATTGTTTTTTCCCTAGTTTATTTAGTTCTTTTTACTTTTTGCAAAAACAAAAAAATTGCATTAGGAATCTTTCATTTCAAGAATATAAAATTGTATTGCATTAGCATTCCTATTAAAAAAAAAAATCTCCAACACCAACCCCCCCATTTGGTCACGCGGTGCAATAAGAGCCACATCACCATCCACTTGTGCAAGTAGAAGAAGAAGAGGTGGCAGATAAGATAAAATAAATGGATGGAGATGATAACAATTAAGAAGATCCTCTTCAATTTCCCATTCAAGATATTGATGTTAATGTGCACATGAAGAATATCCCTCCATCTTTTCTTCCAAACTTTCATGGTCCAAGGTCAGAGGATTCAGAAACCTTTCTTTTTGAATTTTAAATCCTTTGTAGATCTTATGGTTACTTACTAAACACACAAAAATTAAAATTTTTTCTGGAAACATTCAAGGATAGAGCTCTTAAATGGTTCATGTGTTTAGGGACTAATTCAATAAGATCACAAAATGATATGCAAAAGATATTTCTAGAAAAATATAAATATCATGATCTTAAAGAAGAAATATTTAGAATGAATAAAAAATAAGATGAGAGCCTTGAGGATCTAATAGAGAGGTTCAAGTATAATGTTAAGAGGGAAAAAATACATCATTTAAGATACGACACACTAAAAACCCTCTTACTTAGAACAATTAGGGATGACTGGATTGATCTCCTTGATCTCATGAGTAGAGGTGATGTATACCAATTATCATTTGAACAAATCTGTGAAACGTGCAAACACATATCAAGAGGAAGGGCAAGAGTAAGTCAATCAGCATCAAGATCGGTAAGTCAAGCTAAACTTAGAAATTTGCTTGATAAATTTAAAATATAAATTCTTAGCAATATAAGTGAACAAGTAGAAATGTTAAGAATAAAAAATGATCAAAAATAAGATGTTGATATTTGTGTTATCTATGTAGAATCACATGATGTTAAATATTTCCCATCATTACCAAGATTGAAGGAAGTTTACCAAGAGGACAATGGAGCAAGTCAATTGCCAATGCAACTATGTTATGTAGCTCCAAGATGAACATGACAACCTATTCAACCTGATATGATCCAAGAGCCTAATTCACAATTTCAAGCTTATGCACATCCATCTCAAAGTAATTGGAACACACCCTTTCCTTGAAAACCTTGGCCATCTCAACCCCAAAACAATCTTGGTAACAAAGTTGGCATGGAACTTATGGGAGCCATCCACATTATCCTCAATATTTTCCTCAATATCCTCCATACCCAACTCCATGTTACCCCTACCATTCACCTCCACCACAACCACAACCACAACCCAACCACATCCACATCTCAAATATCCACTCCCACTCAACTACCTGTACCACCATTTCCGAACCCACACAATGAAGTAGCTCAACCCACTTACAATGTTGAGGTACAACACTTCCAAAAATATCCTCTTGATCTAAATGGTATTCATCTTAGCTCATGAAGAGTATCACAAAAAAAAATATTCTCTTGATATCATTGAAGGACAACATGCAAAAAAAGAAGATTCAAATGAGAAGACCAAAGAATCACGGGCCACACTTGACGAACAATAGACATTAGAATCAGAGATTGGGAAAGTTCCCTCATGTTTACCATAAGATCCTTTATGTGTTTAAGAGAATAATCAACAAAAAGAAGAAGATATGAATTTCATGGAAGAAGAAGATATCCAAGATGATCCAAATCGGCAAGTAGACTAGGGGCATCACAACTATATTGAAATATGGTTCCAGACAGTCACTAAGTTGCAACAATACTCTCTTCTTTAAATGTGCTTGATATCATCAAAGTCAAAGCATTTGGTCTCTTACATTCAAGTCATGTCAAAGAATATGTTTCGAGCCTACACATGATTTCTCTGTCATCCAGTTATGCAAGTAGCTCCATTTGAAGTATTCCTACAGTTGAAAATGATTTTGTTTTTTCAAGTAGAGTAGAGTAGGATAGGAAAAGAAATAAAAAATGAAAAATAAGAGAAAAAATAAAATATCAGGTGAAAACCTCCTTTGAGGCACCTGAAATTGGCTCAATGATTGAAAACCTCCATGAGGTAGTCAGTGGGTTGGAAAAAAGAGAAAAAAGAGAAAAAGAAAAGGTCCTAGGTGAAAACCTCCTTTGAGGTGCCTAGGCAGCCCTACTAGTTGAAAACCTCATTGAGGCATCTAGTAGGCCTAGAGGAAAAAGAAGAAAAAATAAAAATCTTTTCTCCATGTATCTCTCTCTCATGAATGCAGGTGTTCTCCAACCTATGCAAGCAACAAAAACAAGTTAGTGACCAAAAGAAAAGCTGATCAAAAGCCTAGTCAAAGGAAGTCAAACTTGGACTTTCTCCTCCTTTTCTCAGATGCTCCAGAAGGACCAAGGCCATGCCAATCCATTGCCCTCATCTATTTCCACCATCCGCTCATCATTCCCAAGATTTTACCACTCATTTTCCTTTCTCTCCTAAAATGTTATAGGAAACAAAAATGCATATAGAAAAAAAATATTTTTGTCATATCTTGAAAATCATGCATCCTTTTGTCAAGTTGTTTCAGGGAGTGATGCATATGGATGATAGTAACATGCCCAAGAAATTTCAGCAAATTTTGGTGCACAATTTTCGAGAAATTGACCTCCATCACCTACAACCATTTTTTAATTTTCTTGATATTCGTACATCCATTTGCAAATATGTTTCATGGGGATATGCATATGGATGATGGTAACATGCTCAAGCAATTTCAGCAAATTCCAATGCACATTTTTTGAGAAATTGACCTCTGGCATCTACAACCATTTTTTATTTTTCTTGAGATTCGTCCATCCATTGGCTAAGAATTTTTATGGGAAGTGCATAAAGATGATGGAAACCTGATTAGTAAATTTCAGGTCAATCCATTCTACCGTTTGGGAGATATGGACAAAACAAGTCTGCTACAGGAGGTTGTCCTGAATTACTACATGAAGATCTTGTAGTACTACAGGATGTCCGAGAAGAAGCTACAGGAGGCAATCTGATTGGAGAAATGGGTCAAAAGGTTATGTATTATTTAGGGAAGGTTGATATAGGTCCCCCAACACCACTTTTATCACTCATCCACTCCATCTAACTAAAATCCATCTTCAAATTCTACTCTGCCTTACATGAAAAAAATCAGGAAAAAAAAACTTTGTCATCAACTTTTCCACCACATACACCACCTCTTGATGATTTTAACCCTGTCCTTATACCTCCTATGACTTTCCATCAATCCCAAATGCATCAATGAGGTCTCGAAGAGGAATTAAATGACTGCTATAGGAAGAGGGTTCCTCTTGTAAGAAACCTACACAGTTATAACAGAACTCAACATCAATTCTTCTTTCACTCACATAGTAGAATATCTAGCCACCTTGAGCAGCATGAAGCCATTTCCGAAGATTGGAAAGGGGGCACACCCTCCTTAGGAAGTAGGCCATCCACTCCACTAGCAAATATTGAACAATGGAAAGAAAACTGCACACAACAACCTTATCAGTCAAAGAATTAGAAAGTTATCAAGACCTATGCAAAAGCAAGCAAAGAAAATTATCACTTCCAGGGAAGCATGGAATGATCATCAACTCAACAACAACATGCATGCCTCTCTAACAACCATCAGGTAGGTACACGTATTCAATATTCTTGACCTCTTCTCTTCAGAATATTATAGTTAGAAAGTTGTTGTTAATACATGAGAGGTGAGGTTTTAAGAGCTAAGGATGGGTTAGCAGTCTCAGCCACCCTCAACTAGTTAATTGTTGCTAACTCCCTCACTCATGTAATATGGAAAAACCAAGTTAGGAAGGGTGATGATTTTGAGGAGTGGGGACAACAGTTAAAAGAGGAAATTTGTGCAACGACCAAGTCACAAAAGCACTCCAAGCCCTCCATCCACTTCATATCCACTATTTATCTATCATTCATCCATCCCATTTCATAAGAAAAAATTAACATTTTTCAAGAACAAAGCCTACACTCTGTCTCACCCTGAAAATTTCTTGAAAAAACACATATAGCACATCCTCTCCATTTTAAAAAACCTACACTACTCCTTTTGAGCCCTAACATCATATTCCAAACCCTATACATCATTTTGAATCACTCCCATACAGTTAGAAGACCTCGAAAGAGAAGGAATGACTACTACATGAAGGCATAATGCTGCTACAAGAAGGAAGAAAGGAACAAGTTGCGCTAGAAACCAAATGGCAGTGCCTAAGAGAGACCTAATCAAAACAGAGAACTCCAAAGCCCATTAGGAAATCATCTAGGCCACAAAAGAGAAGAAGAAGGCAACAAAAGGCAAGAAGACATTCACCATCAAAATAGAACTCAAACTGCAGTGATGAAAAGAGGCTTTCCAAGGGGTCTCTAATCTCTTTCTAGATTTTGTCCAAGGCCTAAAATATGTTATAGAAAGGGGAGAAAGGCATGGAAAAGCCGGTCCAAAATGGCATTGAGGGGCATGGAAGTCAATTTGAGGGCCTACCCTAGGCTCAAACTATCATTTCTGCTCAAAACAAGTTTAAATAGGCTACTACAGGGTTTCCTGTAGTTACTACAGGAATTACTACAGGATGTCCTAATTTACTATAGGATCTCATCTAAGGGAATTTTGAGGTTTCGGAGGTGTCCAAATGGTGGAAAAAGGTAGCAGGAGATTGGAAAAGGATGTGGAAGACCTTGCCAAACTGAAAAATATTAAAGAACCCATCTTGCATAAGGGGAAAAAGGTAGGAATGTACAAATCAGGGAGGCCACCAAGGCCATGAATGAGACACAATGAGGTCACTAAGTTGCTAAGAGGATGAGAAACACTTTTAGCAGGGGTATGATGGGCCTCCTAATTAGACATAAATTAAGGCCCATCTGACCATCCTTCAACACATTAAGCCTCTATTTTTTCATTAGATAACACATTTTTAACTTTAATATGTTCATTATGAAGGTTTATGGATAATCGCAGATTTGTGACTAATATTATTTATTTTTGTGGAATATTGTGAGAATATTGGGAAAATTATGGAGATTTGGAAGAGGAGATAATTTAGGGACTTTCTACCCACTATAGGAGGATCAATATTAAATAATAAATCAAGAAGATATTATGAAATTATTGCACATATTATGAAGCTCCAATGATTCAGAAAATCTAGGAATGTGTTCCCTGTCATTTAATACATATTCCTAGTATTGAGAACCATATCCATTATTTGATGGATTTTGGTGGGGAAAGCTTCCTCCATTCATGCGAAATGTTTCCTAATCATTTTGTATAAGTACCAAGTCGAATTTTCCTCTAGGGGTTGATTTTTCTTAGTCTTCTTGTGGAGAGAACTTGTATTTTTGCAGATCCACTTTCATTTCTTGCAGGGATGTAATTCTATTGATGGAAATAATGAAGATTGGTGTCATGTTCAGCTTCTAAATATTAGTCTCCTTCATAGGGATATGAGTTTCCTTGGGCTTGGACATCCCAGGAGCCTCATATTCCTTTTTTTATCATTTACTCTTTTTCCTTTCACTTCTTATTATCATGCATCGCTTGTTCTTGGTTTTTTCCTATTTCTGCATTTAGTATTGATGATTTCTTGTTATAAGATTGGGTTAAATGGTTGAAGTAAGTTATTTTGTAGGATCAAAAGCATCATTTAATCCTTGGAAAACCTTTTTAAGGTCATAGTAATCATTTAGCTACTTGGATTAGTTTGCTTATTCCCAAATCTAGATTTCTGGAAGTCCCTTGTGGAAAATAACAATAAATTTCTGCTATTTTTTAGAACATTCTAACGATCTTCAATCGAGTTTATTCCACTTGTATTAGATGAAAAAAAAATTTCTATTTAATAAAAAAATTTACCCGATTTCATTTTCACTTGATTAGGTTAGGCATTTGATATATTTACTAGCTCACTAGTTCTCGAATTTCTAGATTTTAGAATAGTAATTTTTTGCTATTTTTTAGCATGGGTTAACAGTGGTATTTTTGAGTGATTCCACTTGTAATGGAGATCTAATACATCTTAGTCAATAAAAAAATTTGTCCCATCCAATTTAGATTTGATTTTCTTTTCCATTCGATGAATTATAACTTCCTGTAGTAAATCTGTAACATCTTGTAGTTTTATGTAGTACTCTTCCAACGTGTATATACTTCCCCATATTTGCTCAAAAAGATTGGTTTTAGTCCCTTATGGTTGAATCATGACCTCTAGGCTCTAAATAAATGGTTGATGAGGGATAAACACCACTTAGGACTTGCCCTTTTACCCATGCAAAACATCTCAACGATTTGGGTTAATGGACAAATTTATGAATTGGATAATACAATGATGATTTTCTTGATCGCAGCATCCAATGAAATTTGTTAATGGATCTAAACTCTTTGAAATATAATGGTTGACCTTTAGTTCATGATCTTTACTTTATGCAATTAGAATAGGTTTCTTTCCTTGTATTTTCTTTCTTGTAATAGGTTAAGGTTTCCATTTCGAGCATTTCATTTTATGCAATTAGTTTAGGATTTGATTTCATTACATGCACTCCATTACATCATGAAAACAAAGGAAGGACACATTGTATGTTGCACATATAGTTCCGATACCTCTTAATTTTGTACGAACCCTGTGTTTATAACTAAAGTTGGTAGTCTTGGGAGTTGCAACATTTTTGTTGCAATACCGAGGGTCATCACACATATCTGCAACAATTCCACTTCAACATTAAATACAAGAAGGGCAGCACCAATCATGTTGTATATTGCCTCAGTTGGCCCCCGGTTGTAGCATTGACCACTTTTATTAAATCTTGTGGTCACGAGACCTCTATATGATCATAAATATATAAAAATGATCCAGAGCTTTCCACCACATACTAGATGTTAGTGGATGGAAAACAAGTACCAAACTTCCACCTCTAGGACACATTACTATGCTACCTTGGCCACCTTTATGTTCCTTCAAGCAAGTGTGCCAAGCTAATTTGGGAGATGCACTACAGTTGAGTCACAGGACACTTTGGTGTGGAGAAAACTATGGAAATATTGGAGAAGTTTTTTTACTGGCCAAAATTCCAACAAAGCGCTGGAAAATATATCAGATCCTACATTGCATGTGCCATCACCAAGCCAGCCATAAAGAAGCGAGGCCTCTACACTCCTCTACCTACTCCCAACCATCCCTAGGAATCCATCTCCATGGACTATCTATTTGGCCTCCCGTCCAACAGTCATGGTAATGAATGTGTATTTGTAGTTGTGGACAAATTTTATAAGATGGTCATACTGGTGGCATGCAAGAAGAGTATCACAACAAAGGACATTGTCAAACTCTTCTTTGAATGAGTGTGGGTACATTTCAGGATCCCATAGGGCATTATATCAGATCGGGATAGCAGGTTCTTGAATACATTTTGGTCGAGCCTTTGGTCATTATTGGACGCCAAGCTCACCAAGTCGACTGCATTCCATCCCTAGACTGATGGCTAGACAAAGGTCATAAACTAGATGATTGTGCACATACTATGCATGTAAAACTCCAAACATCCATGAACATGGGATGAGAGCCTTATTTATGTGCAACCCAACTATAACATATATCTCCATAGCTTAACGGGCCACATCCCCTTTCAAGTGGGTCTTGGATTTCAACCATTGTGTCTGATTGATGTTACCATGCCTCAAGCGACTACATAGGCAGAATCCACACATGTATAGTCTGTGGTTGATCAAGCAACCAAGTTTATTGAACACATCCAATACATCCACCAGGAAGTTCATGAAATCTTGGATAAATCCAATTCCAAGTACAAACAACGACATGATCAACATCAAGTGCCACATAAGTTTCAAGCGGGTGACAAATTTTTCTTGCATTTGTAGAAGAAACACCTTGTCGGAGCCCATAGGAAGCTCTGAACACTCCAATATGGGCCTTACACCACCACCAAGGTTGTGCGAGACAATGTTTTTGATCTCATCATTCCCCCATTCCTTGGTCTGCATCCAATGTTCAATGTGGACCATCTTTGGCCATACTTTCTTTCTTTGCTGGACACATCAAACATTGTTGAATAGCTGACACCAACAAAGCTCAACCCAGATTGCATGGAATAGGACACAACTGATTGGATCATGGACACACATATTAAGAACAATAACCAACATAGGATCCAAATGTATTGGGTTGTCAAAGTTGACCAAATCCTCCACCAAGGAAAGTGGCTCACTAGGGACCAAGTTTAGCAGAAATTTCCCCATATCATGGAGACACTCAATGCAATGGGGCCCATTTCTTCCTAAGTGGGGAGGACTGATCCAGGTTGATATTGGTGGCCACCTGCCTATTCCACTTAGACTCCCAACACTATTTCCTTTCAATTTCATAATTTCTAACACATTTACTATTTTGGCAGTTTTTTGGGTCCTAAACTTCCGGAGCTGTTTTGAGGTCCAAAAAGACATTTTCGGGGGAAAACGAAGAGATCAAAAAACTGCCAAAGTTTGTTTCAAATGTTCTACTTTTTACTCCTCGCAGATACCTTTGAAACAAGGTATTATGATAGCCAAACAAAGATCATATGCTAAAGTTACGACCCTAGGAATTTGGCGGTCCAACTTACCCCAACGGGGCCCATAAATTTTTGGCGCTTTAGCTCTTAGGGTTAGGTTTTTGGATGTTTAGGGTTTTCCCTTATTTTCCAATAATAAAAATGCCTTATATATTCATTGTAACACAATTTAGAAGGCATGTAGCTGTCACATATCTTCTCAGAGATAGCTTCTCGAGCTAGTTTATTTCGATATGCATGTAAATAGTTTTAAGTATTTGTTATTAATTAATTGAACTTTAATTTTCACTGTAGCTCTACATTTTTATTTAGAATTATATTCCATTTTGGTTTTGCATAAATCTGGATCATGGTCACGACTGATAGAGAACACATAGATATGCTCTTCGCCCCCTTTTGAGCTCAGGGGAGGGGAATGGAATCAGAGAGCTTCCGGGGTTGGGGGAACTCTGAACAATAGGTGTCTGTGATCCTTACACCTTGTAGGAAGTCTATATCTCTCCTATTTTCACTATAGGGTGTCTGTGATCCTTGTCACTCATTGAAAGTTAGGTATCTCCCCTTACTATCAAGTTTTGGACATGACAGAGCATAGCCCAGTATGCATCCTACCCACAAACTAGGCTTGCTAGCATTTCCACCCATATGAATAATGGGTGAGGAGGCATGGGTGTGTGAGTGATCCTTACCATTTATGGTACGTGGTATCTCTTCCAAGTGATGGGATGCAAGTGTTCTACCACTTAATTCTTAAGGATCAAGGTGGGAAGGTTAACAGACAATAGGTGTGTGTGATCCTTACTCTTTGTGGTAAGTATGTATCTCTCTTTATGTTACTATAGGGCGTGCTTGATCCTTGTCACTTTTGGCAAGTGGTATCTCCCCCTACTTTCATGATTCGAGGAACTAGAGAGAGTTCTTAGGAATTAAATGAAGTTAGAAGTGGACATAGAGGATTTAGGAGTCAGTTCAGTAGATTTAGGATTGGAACCAGAATTAGTTCAAAAGAGCCTTTCTGGTATAAATGTAAGCCTACGGGCAGAGTGAAGAGGAGGAAGCCACTGATACTGAAGATTAGGCCTGAGAGATAGAGAGTCTCAGATATGTAATTAATTTTTCATATTTATATATACAGAGGTTTATTTCCTAACTGTGTAAGTGTGTGGAACGTATATTGAATGATTGAATTATATGTGAATTCGTAGGTTCTGTAATAGGGGTTGCAGGCAGAATTCTATAGAACACGCAGAGGAGAAGAATGATTTGGAGGAATCATAATGGGTCTTTGAATCCAATTCGAAGATCAGGGTGAATCTCTGGAGAGACTACGATGTGAGAATTCGAAGAGGAGTTAAGCTCAAAGAGAGTTGAGCAGCAGAAGAGAGAACGAATGAAACCCTGAAGAAAACCCGAACACACACAATAGACACTGAAAAACGAAGTAAAATCAAATAAAAATGGACAGACGAAGAAGCAAGTAATCAATGGTCGAGAACCATTGGATCTTGAATATCGACGGATGAGATTAACTGGAAGTGATGGCAGAAGAGGAATCTAGAGGAGCATCGCAACCGTCGATGGTAGAAGATCTACGATCATTGGTGCAAACAAGATCGGAGGTTAGTTAACGAAGGAAGGCAGATTTAAAGTTATAAGTGGATTATCAGGCGAGGTCTAAATGGTAAGTGGTATTGAGCGTTGAGCGCCCGATTCCATTCATAACGCGACACGTAGCAGAGAAGTGAAGAGGGGAAACCGCTTTATCAAGCGGTTAAACTCCATGCTTGTTGTCCACCCGAAATCGGGGTGAACAGTCGGATTTATTAAGTAAAGATCAACGGCGGAGGGTTATAACGTGAGTTGTTTGATTGGAGAAGGGTGAATGTAAAGTAACATGCGATAATGCGAAGGGCCGATGAGCAGACCCACCGATGATTGTAGTTGTGGTTATATAAATATTTGAAGTCCAGCAAAGAATAAAGGAAAATGAGAAAAGGTAAGTTTATGAGCATTTATGTATATTTCCCTTTTAAAGGGGTTAAAATAAAATAAAGCACCAAGAGAGGGTTTGTGGTTAAGTCTGATATATCAACACAAAGTGTGGAGTTTAAATATATATGCGGGCTTAAGGGTTAGCGAAGGTTTAATAAGGATTAATGAAGGTTATTGAGTCCCAATAGGAAGGATTTAATGAAAGGCTTTAATAAAGTCATAAATGAAGGCTTAAGGGTTGATTAAAGTCTCGATAAGTGGATATTGCCTAGGGTTAGACTATGTGGGTTAGTTTATAAGTTATTCCACAGAGTTTAAGGAAGGGGGCCTTAACCTCTGGAGGTTGAATATTTTGACGATTTAGAGAGCTAAAATTCCTAGGACAAATGTACTTATGCATTTTAGATGCATATTGTGGGTGTAAGCGGGGGTAACCCTGGCATCAATCTCTTCTTCTTGTTTATAGAAGCCTGCTTTCCTTTCTACTTCTTCCTACTACCTCTTTTCCTCTTCTTCTTTTCTCCCTTCTAGCATCCCTAGGAGTAGTGGTGGAATGAGTTTTAGGCCTATCCAATTGACCTTTGACCTTTGCATTGATTTCTCATACATAGGTATCCTATTGAGTTCTTTTCTCAACCTTTGAGGGGAGTGATATTATCTGATCTTCAAGCTGTGTGGAAGTGTATTCTATCTCCTTTAACAGGCATGTATATTATCATCTTAGCAGCCTAAACATATCCTCAAAATGTGAAATTTCTTGCTCTTGGGCAGCAAGATATCTAAGTGCCAGTTGAGGATCATTTGCAATTAGATTATGGGTGCTGATTAGGGCCATGGGATTTGATTGTTCAGCTATGATAAAAAGAGGTTTATTTTTCTCTCTAGCCAATATTCTTTTCATCTCTACAACCCTTGAATTCTCATGGTTCATCGATGATGCCAAAGCCATTAATTGTAGATCTCCTAGCTCTGCATTAGGATCCCAAATATTCATGTCTGTGAGGGCCATGTTATGCAAGTAAAACTCAACCATTTTGGCCCCATCCTTTAGTGCACTTTGATCACAAAGATCAATAAACTGTCTGTAGTCCTGAAATGGCATGGTGCTCCTTTGTGCTAGTGTTTTAATATGAAATTGTAGCCATTGTTCTCTGAGGTAAAGAGCATAGGATTTAGCTGGCATCCTACACTGGATGGCCTCCAATGAGAGGCTGGCCATATATTTTAGTTGGTCTTTCTTTTCCTGTAGCTGTCTTCTCTATTTTTCTTATTTTCTTCCTTTTTCTGTTCTTTCGCATCTCCATCAGTTTCTTCCTTTGTTTCATCCTCTTGTTTCAACATCATCCTCCTTGTCTTCTTTCAGCATGTTCCTCTATATTAGTTTATTCTTCACCCATCTCATCCCCATCTAGCTCTGTATCTTCTTCTTCTTGTTTTTCCTCCTCCTCACTCATAGAAGGATTAACATCATAGGTGAGGGTTTTGATTTCATCCTCTGCTTGTAAGTTTCTGAAGACTGATCATGTTATGGGGATCCTTAGGCTTTGGAGGGCATCCTTAATGAGGATCTTGATCAACCCATGGTGAACTAACTGCTGGGAATTTCCTTCCTTTACTTTGCTGTTGGAGTCTATGAGTGATTTCATCAAGAAATAGGGTATATTGAGTCTTTGGTGAACTAGTGTTTCCACCCCAAATCTTAATTATTCAAGCATTCTCAAATGGTTGTCATAACAACAATGTATCTATGGACTCTTGCATTCTCTTTTGACTTATTAAAGAATTTCCTTTTTGCCACCTTTTCACTTATAAACAAACTACCTCTTAACCTTACTTTTGATCAAATGATGCATATGAGTGAGAAAGTGGGATACTTACCTATGGTCTTGATGCCATGTTGCAGTTTTCAAAGATCAGAGGTGCTGTTGATGGTCATTCTTCCTCCTCCTATGCTATTTGCTGATGGTTTATTACCTTTTGCAGGTGTCTGTGACTGAAGATCTGATGTTGTTGCTGTTGCTGTGGAGCTCTGGATCTAATGATGCTACTGCTGTGGAGCTCCTAGATTTGATGTTGCTGCTACTGTGGAGCTCCCGGATTACCACTTGGCAATGTTTGGTGTCTCCCTTAGAATTTCTTGATCATGTTGCTGGATGGTGCTGTGAGGATGCTGTAATAAATGGATAGAGGGAGTAGGAGTGTGTGTGGATGTAGGGATGATGGTAATGGTTGAGGTGATTTTGGTAGAAAAAACAATCTTCACCTGAATTGAAGCAATGAAGTGAAAACCAATGGGATTGATGGAGGGATGCATGGCAAGGAGTGGAGGATATGAATATATGTGAGGCAGGGTTCCCTTTGGATCTTTTCTTTGCTCCTTGCTTGTCTTTCTCATGCACCTGCAAATAAAAATTATGTTTTTTTCTTTTATTATATATATATATATATATATATATATATATATATATATATATATATATATATATATATATATATATATATATATATATATATATATATATATATATATATATATATATATATATATATAAAACACCTAAGCTGCCTCAAAGAGGTTTTCACCCTAGATATCTGCCTTGGGCTCCTCAAGGAAGGTTTTCACTAAGGGATCTTCTTATCCTTTTCATTTTTCTCATCCTTGGGCTACCTCATGAGGTTTTTAAACCAAATATGGGACTCAGGCACCTCATGGAGGTTTTCACTTGAATCCTTATTCTTTTTTCCTTTTTCAGTGACCTGATGAGGGAGGAGCTGGAACTTTCTCTACCATCATCACTGTCTTGTTGATATTTTCAATGAACTCTTGTTTTCATAAAGGCCTCTTGTACATTTTCAATCAGTGTCCATTAACTAGCAATGGAATGGCTTCTTCATCAATAGTTCCGATTTGCACTGAACCATTGTCATGGCATCTTTCCACCACATAAGGTCTAAGCCATCTTGTCGTTAGCTTGCCCTTGAAGTCTTTATACATGGAATCATATAAAAATGCCCAGTCTCCCTCTTGAAATTGCTTCTCCTTGATATGTTTGTCATGCCATATCTTCTTATGAAGATGAACTATCTTTGTATGTAGGAGGTCCTGCATTCTGAATTCATCCAAGCCATTCAAATGTAACAACCTTTCTTTTTGCACATGAATGAGATCCAAATCTAGTTGGGCTGCCATCCTCAATGTGTTATATTCAAACTCAATGGACAACAAAGAATTTTTCCCATAGACCAGGTCATAGGTTGTAAATCCAGTGGTGGTCTTCCATGTTGTATTATAGGCCCAAGTGGCCTCAACTAGTCTCTCTACCCAATCCTTCCTGTTGCTGCTCACTACCTTGGTTAAGATGTTCTCTAGTGCCCTGTTGGTCACCTCCACTTGCATATTAGCTTGTGGATGATAAGGAGTGGAGGTCCTATGCTTGATTTTGTGATGGCTGAGCAGTTCTTCAATCATGCTGGAGGTAAACTGGCTGCCTTGGTCTATGACTAGCTCTCTAGGGTACCCAAATTTGTAGAATATATTCTCCCTTAGGAACTTAACCACCTTCTCTTTTGTTACTGCCTTAATTGCCTTGGTTTCAGCCCACTTAGTCAAATAATCAGTGCACACAATGATGTGTTGTTTTTGCTTTGAAGGAGGGTTAATAGGCCCAATGAAGTCCATGCCCCACTTGTCAAATGGCTCGAAAGTCACTTGAGGTTGTAGGGGAATTTCATCTCTTGGATTAGGTTTGCCCATCCTTTGGCACCGATCACACTGACTAATGTACTTTTTCACATCCTAATGAAGAATAGGCCAATAATAGCCTGCTTGCAACACTTTGAATGCTGTCCTCTGTTATGAAACTAGCTCAAGAAAAGATAGAAAAGATAGATCAACGCCTTAGAATTCAACCTCTTCGAGGGGGCAACCTCATTTACATTACATAAATGAACAATTCTTGGATGATACAAATGAAAAGACCTCCTTTCTATATATAGGAGTCTAAGGGGTCATAACATAATTAGAGCCGACATAACAATAATAATGTAAGGGCACAATAATAACAATAGTGGGATTCTATGTGGCACAATAGTAACAATATGGGCACTACATGGGTACATCAATATAATAAGTGGGTTGTACTAATAAGAATAAGGGGTTACACTAGTAGTATAGGGGCCTAACATGCTCCTCTCCTTCAAAAAGCGTTGTCCTCAATGCTTGAGTAGTTCTTCATGCTTTTGTATAAAATTCTTGTCCTCCCATGTGGAATCTTCAGCGGGTAAGTTCTTCCACTTGATGAGATACTCTGAAATTGATCGATTTCGTAGTTGTCGGTTTCTTGTTTCTATGACTGCTCCAAGTTCCAATATGATTTTTCCTTCTTCTTCAATTTCTGGCAATATTGTTTGAATTGGGATCTTTTGCAGCTTTTGAATAAATGGCCATACTTCTTCGTCCTTCTTCCATTCATCCCTTGCTTCGTTTATCCAATCTGGTTGGATAATAGAAATAGCACAAAACAATGCTTCCACATCCTCATCCTTGAAGAGTCTTCCCATTCGGTAAGGTCGCCACTTTTTAAGTGCATGTAGTATTGCCAACATTTCCTTCTCATAAATAGCTTGCTTGAGATGTAGCAATAAAAATACCCAATCACCTACATCAAAACATTTTTCACTACGATGTTGATCTACCTGTTGTTTCGTTTAATTTTGCACTGAAGTGGTGTTATCCTTTAAAAGTTGGAGAACTTGTTGTTGATGCTCGATGTGATCTTTCTCTGCTTGAACCTTTTTCTTCCTGATATATCCTTCTATCTCTAGATTTTGAGGAGTGGTAATTTCTTCCAATCCTTTACAAGATATGGTCGGATTCATTTCTTGATGCTCGATGTGATCTTTCACTTCTTGAACATTTTTCTTCTTGATATGTCCTTATATCTTGATAGTTTGAGGAGTGGTAATTTCGATCAATGAATTACAAGATATGGTTGGATTCATTTCTTCTTTCTTGATGTTATCTTTCACTTCTTTCACCTTTTTCTTCTTGATATGTCCTTCTATCTTGATAGTTTGAGGAGTGGTAATTTTGAGCAATGAATTACAAGATATGGTTGGGTTCATTTCTTCTTTCTCAATGTGATCTTTCACTTCTTGCACCTTTTTCTTCTTGATATGTCCTTCTATCTTGAGAGTTTGAGGATTGGTAATTCTTGCCAATGCCTTACAAGATATGGTCTGATTCATTTCTTCTTTCTTTGGGGTGGGGTCCTGGCGTATATCTTCTTCTTTTGATGTTTCTTGATCCTTTTCTTCCTCCTCTTCATATTCTATGTAAAATAATTTCCTCTCAGCACACTTATGACCTTTAGTGCATTTGCTATCACAATTGTAACAAAGCCCTTTTTCTCTCTTTTCTTCCAATTGTTGTGGTGTAACCCTTGTAGGTTCTGGAAGGCTAGGAGAAACAACACTTCCACCTTTATAGTTGTGAGGGGTATGCTTCTTGGTTTCCATAATTTTTCTTTCCACTATGTCACAAAGTCCTTTTACTCTTTCCAATTGTTGTGGTGTTGCTCTAAAGAAGGTGTTGCTCTTTGTATCCTAATAATTTGCTATCATTTGCTCCGTGAAAATTGACTGCGTAACAAGTTTTTTACGAGAACAAAGCCCTTCATACCATAAAAATTGATCCAGTTCTAAATATGAAGATGCAATACATACCTTTTGTAACAGTGGTATACCATGTAGGTCAAAATATTGCTCCATCTGAAGTATCCAATTTACTAGATCCTTGCCATCAAACTTCCTCATCTTTCTTTTTCTTGATTTTAGGAGCTCGATCTTGAAATGACTGTAACTCTGTACTTTTGGATCTTTAAGTTCTGAAATTGCAACCTATAGTAGCCCTTTGTGTGCTCTTTCGAATGCCACAAGTCTAACCCAAATTGGATTCTCCAAGGAAGAGTTATGCAAAATCTCCCACAGTGACTTGATTATAGACTAGTTCAGTAGAGCAAACTTGTACGACGTGCCACGAGTCACTGTTTCAAGATTTGGATCTAAAAAATGCATACAAGAAACTACAGTCTGTCCTCTTTCTGTACCTTCTTACGAAATTTCAATCTGATCCTCAGAGAGAAAGTTATGAAAATTTTCCCTAGGTCACTTGTTTGGAATGTAATTCAGGAGTCTGCAAAAAGACCAACTTCCTCAGATCATATCTCCGTAAATATAGCGCGAAAGATCTGAAATTTGGCCCGAGGTTCAGCGCGAATTCTTCTCAAATGGGTTTTTTTGCACCTTTTGAAACGTCGCAGAAAAAATGTTATGGCGAAAATTCCACGATGACCTGTTTGGAGCAGCGAAACCCTAGAATCCAAAGCTCTGATACCAAATGTTATGAAACTAGCTCAAGAAAAGATAGAAAAGATAGATCAATGCCTTAGAATTTAGCCTCTTCGAGGGGGAAACCTCCTTTACATTACATAAATGAACAATTCTTGGATGATACAAATGAAAAGACCTCCTTTCTATATATAGGAGTCTAAGGGGTCATAACATAATCAGAGCCGACATAACAATAATAATGTAAGGGCACAATAATAACAATAGTGGGCTTCTATGTGGCACAATAGTAACAATATGGGCACTACATGGGTACATCAATATAATAAGTGGGTTGTACTAATAAGAATAAGGGGTTACACTAGTAGTATAGGGGCCTAACATCCTCTTTGCTGCAAGGCCCATCATGATAGGTCAGAAGGATGTCAAAGAGTTCCTCTTCCCTTACACAGCTTCTCAAGATTTGATCTGGGCCAAGTTTGAAAAGGTTGCCCCTAATCCAGGTGAAGGGGGCGCTCTTCCTAAATATCTTTCTCTTTCGTTTGGAGGGAAAGTTTGGTGGGAACTGTGCTGATACACAGATAGTTTGCTATATCAGCAAACCATGGGGAGAGGACTGAAATAGTAAACAAATTCTCATATGGTAATTGTCATCCACCATTCCTTCTTCACATGCAGGCAGATTTATCCTAGATAGAAAGCCAACAACAACATTTTTCTTACCCGGCTTATCAACAATAGTTAGATCTAACTGTTGTAATAAAAGAAACCATCTTATAATTCTAGCATTCACATCTGGTTTGTTCATTAAATATTTGATTGTAGCATGATCAATATGCACAAATGTTTAATAGCCTGTAATGTAATGCCTAAATTTATTTAATGAATGCACAACAACCAGGAGTTCCTTTTCGGTCACAATATAGTTTAGCTCAGCCTTTGACAGGTTCTTACTGATAAAATAGATGGCATAGGGCAATTTCTCCTCTTCCTCACCTAAGCCTGCTCTTATGGCTTTATGTGAGGCATCAACATGAATATGAAAAGCGAGGGCCCAGTTTGGGCCTCTAAGGATTGATGCAGTGGTTAACTTATCCTTTAGAATGTCTAAGGCCTCTTGACAACTCTTTGACCATATAAACTCAGAATCTTTGGCCAACAACCCAAACAAAGGAGAGGCCAACTTGCTGAAGTCCTTTATGAACCTTCGGTAGTATCCAGCTAACCCTAAGAAACTCTTGACATCTCTCTGCTTTTGTGGAGGTGGGATCCTTTGGATGATTGCTATTTTGTTTGGGTCCACCTGCAGTCCTTGCTGAGATATTGAATGACCTAGCACAGTCCTTTCAGTCATTAAGAATTCACATTTTTCTGGACTGAGAGACAGATTCATTTCAATGCATTTGTGTAATACTTTTCCTAGGTTAGTCAGGGCTTCTCAAAAATCATAACCATAAGGTGTAAAGTCATCCATATAGATTTCCACAACATCATGTACTAATTCAACAAAATTACTCAAGACTTCTCTCTGGAAAGTGGCAGGAGCATTGCGTAGGCCAAAAGGAAAGACCCTATAGGCAAAAGTACCCCAAGGACAGGTGAATGTGGCCTTATCGTGGTCTTCTGGGCAGATTTGGATTTGGTTGTACCCACTAAATCCATCTAGGAAGAAAAAAAACTTCTTCCCTGCTAGGCCATCTAGCACTTGGTCAATGAAGGGTAGGGGAAAATGATCCTTCTTTGTGGCTTTGTTCAAATCCCTATAATCAACACAAATCCTCCACTTACCATTTTTCTTGGGAACCAATACTAAAGGAGAGACCCACTCACTGTCTGAGATAGGGTAAATGAATCATGTATCTAACAGTTTTTGTAGTTCTTCTTTGACTATGTCTTTAAGAGCTGGATTCATCCTCCTTTGTGGTTGCTTGACTAGCTTGCAACCTTCTTTGATGTATATGTGGTGAGTACACATTGAGGGGTGTACTCCCTTCATTTCCTTATAACTCCAAGCGAAGGCTTCTAGGTGTTCTCTCAGCATGTTGCATAACTTTTCCTCTTCTAAAGCAGAAAGAGATGGGTTAATTTTCAAAGTTCTCTCTAGGCCAAATTTTATGGTTTTGACATGGAGTGGGTTGGAATTGGCTAAGCATAAGTCAATTGGATGATTGCTCTAGGTTTCCCTTACTCCCTCTTCTAATGGAAATGAACTAGGAGTTGGACTTTGGAGCAGGTGTTCAATCAAGTCATCCTCATCTTGTTGTCCTCCTCCTATGGTTGCTTCCAAAGCATAAAGTTGGGCAGAATAAACCTCATCTTCTTCCTCCTCCTCTAACCATAAAGGTAAATCATGCTCTAGGGTAGGTTGAGCAGGAGGGTATAAGACTAATTGTTTGTACATATGGCCATTCTTGATGGTCATATTCCCAGCTCTGCAGCTAATGTAAGCATCATTTGTGGCCAACCATGGCCTCTTAAGGATGAGAGGGTAACCGGAAAGCTTAGCCTTAGGCTAGAGAACTAGGAAATCTATAGGGTACTCCCAGGAGTCAATGGAGACCATCACATCCTCCACAATTCCCTTAGCTTTACAGATCCATTTGGGCACATCAACTCCAACCTATAGATCAGTACTATTAGGGCCCATCAAACCCTAATTCAGTTGTTACATGCCCTAAATAAGTCAACCATCAGAATGCCTAGCTTCCCAAGAAGTTTCAAGACCAAAATCATCCAGAAACTGCCTCTAAGAAGATCAGCGCAGGTAGGCCTTCATTAGGGTGTGCTGCAATGCAAACCATACATTGACAAGGTGCTATGTAGCACACTTGGTCCCTCTTTGGCCTGCACTGGGCAAATTTGAGCAAATTTCCATGAGGCTTTCAAAGATTCCTTATCCATTGATGTCTCTAGAAGTTTCTCAAGGCTATCTACTCCTTTGAGCTCGTATTTGAATGAGGAAGGGAGTTAAGGAACATCAATCCCTTATCCCTTCCTCCATGGAACTAAATTCTAAGTTTGGGAGGGCATTCATTATCACCATTTATGGCATAACTTCCTTCATTCACCTATAAAAAGAACACTCATCTAAGTGATCAGGGGCTGGAAATTCTTGAATTATAGGTAGATGCTGTTAGTATGAAACTTGAGTTGATTTCAAGTATTGTAATGATGTCAAAATGTCTTGCTTGTTATGAGGAGAGGATGGGATTGAATTGGAGGAGTGATGCTGAATCGAGAAATGGGTTGTAACTCTTCCTTTTACTAATAAAGTGTTCAAAGCTTTTTCCATATGCTTGTGTTATTCATTTATGCTTTCATATGTGTATCATGTACTTGATTCCATGCTATGTTTAATCAATAGATCATTATCATATGCTTTGATTGGTTGTTGTCTTATCCTAGTAGCTTATCAGCCTCTTAAGACATTTCTACATACTGTACTTGTGGTTGTTCATTGAATTTCAGTCTTCTGTCATTGAAAATTGAGCCAAAATTGTGCCAAATTGTCCTCAAATTTGCTTACTATCACCAGTGCAATCCAATGAAGGACACAATGTGCTACAATGCACTTCCTGCATAGACCCAATGCACTTCAGCACACTGTCTCTCACTGCTGCCTGCGCTAATCCCTTGAGGGTGAGTTTCCCATCTAGGAACTGAAGTTTTTGAGCCACTTTTCTCCTGTTTGAATGATTTTTGAATGTCAGTGATGTTTTGTTTTTGAAAACAGAGTTTCATCTCCTTACCTGTCCCTACTTAGACTAGGATTGATAAATGTTTCTTATGTATTCACTTTATCATTTTCAATCTATAGTAAAAATTTAGTTTTTTGATTGATTGATCTTTAGCGAAAGAAAGTGTCGTAAAATTGTCTTTTCCTTTGAAAATTGAATTGTCGTCAAATCTTCATTCATGAAAGATCAATTGATTGATGTGTGCAAATGATTAGTCTTTTTATTGAAAGTGTCGTAATTCCTCATATATTTTAAAATGAAAGTGTCCTAAAATCTTCTTTCCTTGAAAAGAAATTGTCGCAAAATCATCCTTTTTATGAAAAGTGATTTTTGATCGATTGTGCATATTTCCTTTTTGTTCATTCACATTAAGGGAAATTGAAAAGAAATACATGCATGTTGCATTGAAAAGTTTGTGTGTGTTGATAAGGAATAGTGTATGGAATTTTAATTTAGATTGTGCTCTTTGGTCTTTGATCAAAAAGAAATTTGATTGCTCTATCCCTAAGTAGCTAGGATTTTCATTGTTAAATTGAATGGAAAGAATGCTTATCATGATAGTTGCATTCCTAGGAATTTCAAAATACATCACGTGGTGAACTTGAAAGGCAAATTCCTAAGCAAGATCAACTTAAAATAAACATCAATTTACCTAATGGAGCATTGTCATTAACACAAACATTTAGTGGTTCTAGGCTAGAGATGTGTTCTGGCATTGTTAAACAAAGCAAATGTCACTAACTTGTCTGCAATACATCCCGAGTGTGATACCTCATTCCACATACGTGAGTATATCGTAGCTTGTCCACGTACCTTCGAGTATATAGGGTGGTGTTACAGTACGTAAAGTATATGGGAATGCTCTCACTGTGCAGTTTTGCATTAGACAACGCTCATACGGACTGGGCCTCCACGTACCTTCGGGTATATATGGGAGGACAACTCTAGGTTTCTATCCATCCTTAGGTAACCGAGTCGGCCGCCTTGTACACTGTGATACACTGAACACAAAATTCGGGGAGATTTCCTGCCCGTACTTCTTGGTTCGCCAGGAGGTATTTTGCAGTTCACAGTTACTTGGTAATCCTTTTGCCTAGAACATCCCTCTTTTGTTTTGTTTTTTTACTTTGATTAAAATTAAATTAATTGACCGTGGATAACATCCTCCACGCTCGCTCCTTAGTTGATCTTAGGTTGAGACATATGGCGAGAAATCCGAAGTCCACCAATTAAGGAATTCCTTTTAATGGGAATCCTAGTCCTTTTCCTTCTTTCGGAGATATTGGTGCTCCTTATATGGCTACATTGTCCCTTCCAGGACTTACCATTGGCTTGCCAGTATGGTTGTTTTCAACTTCCTTGGTTCAAAATTTCGTGATTTCTTCACAATCGAGTACTCCCCCAACTGGAAAAAATCAACCTCTAGTTGATCCTAACATTGACCCTTTACCTTCTTCATCGGTTGTTTCTTCCTCCCCTTCTTCCTCTTTGCCTGGTGAAAGTATTGGTACTAGTAACCAGGTGGCTAAGAAGAAGAAGAAAGGGAAGAAGAAGAAGAAGAAGAAGCCAATTCAGCAAGGGGCCAACCAAGAAACCATTGCTTCGAATGCAACTGCTAATGAGAAACCATCCGTTAAGCCTCACAAAGTTCGATATCCATGCAAACTTTGTGTGGGAGACAATATTCTTCGAAATTGTCCTGGTATTCCTCAGATCTTAGAAGAATGGTCTTCCCATTCACATCATCATGTGTCATCAAATTCTCGAGACCATGTTGGTGACACACCATCAACTAGTGGTAGTAAAGTTCATGGAAAGAAGGGCATCAAGTTTCCTTGTAGGTTATGTGAAGGGAATCACCCCATTCACCTTTGTCCCTATCTGGATGAAGCCAAAAAAGTGTTGGATAATCATCTTGCTTCACCACAGCGACTTCCATATGGTTACAGGAAACTCTCCCTAAATCCTTCACTAGTTGATGAATTGACTGGCGAAAATCAACTGTCAGTCAAACCCACTCTCTCTGAAAGTGAATCCTATGAGTTTATACCCGACCCAAATCAATAGGTTGAGGTAACAGTTGACCCGATTTCACCTTCAACTAATCATACCTTTCCTGAAGAGAGTGAATATGATACCACTCAAGTTCTTTTTGTTTCTTTAGATTCTAATGAGCTTGGGGGCAGTCCTCCTATTCCATCAAGATAGGAGGAAAATCCTCCAGTTCTCGTAACTCAAGGGGTTAATTCTCCCGTTTCTACGGCACCCCCTCCAAGTAGTCTAGTCACTTCCTTTGATTGGAATCGACTGGCAGGATTCCACCTTCCTTCTTATGCGCCTTTCTAGATCATAGTACAAGTTTGTAATATGATTGTATCTGGCACTATTATAGATGAAGGTGCATCAGTGAGCATCCTTTCCTCAACTGCTTGGCAAGCACTCGGTTCATTGCCGCTTGTGCCAGTTACCCAGAATCTGTTGGCTTTTAACAGAGGAACCAGTCAACCATTAGGGTTCCTCCCTCAATTACCTATTACTTTGGGAGGAAAAATTGTTTATCTAAACATGATGGTAGTCCCAAGCCCATTAGATTACAATTTACTTCTAGGGCATGACTATGTTTATGACATGGGAGCTATTGTTTCAACACTCTTTCGAGTGATTTGTTTCCTGCATGAAGGAAGAATTGTCACCATTGACCAAATTTCATTTCCCGGTCCAAATATGGCTCCCGGTCAACCATCTTCCCTAAATGGTCCTTTTGTACAAGTGGTATCATCCCCACCACGGGTTAATTATGTGGCAACCTGTTCCATACCTACATCAACTGACGATGAATTCATTGTTGTTGTACAACATGTACTGGGGGCATTGGACCCAGATCTCTCCTTCATGATATCTTATGAGTCGTGAAACAAGGATACAAGAATGGTTCTTTTACTGTGTCAACCTCATTAAAAAATGAACCAGGCCCATGAGGACAGTTCGTTGTCATGTGTCAACCTCATTAAAAAATGAAACCAAGGAAATGAGGATAGTTCTTTTACTGTGTCAACCTCACTAAAAAAAATGAAACAAGTCCATTGAGCATAGTTCCTTGTCTTGTGTCAAGCTCATTAAAAAATGAAACAAGGTCCCATGGAGGAAAGTTCCAAGTCGAGTCTTTGAGTAGATCTCGTAAAATCCTAGTCGAGTCTTTCACTTGATCTCGTAAATGAACCTTCATTCCATCCGCCTCATAGCTGCAAGTAGGCTACTTAGGTAAATGTAATGAAGCTTAGGGGGCATGCACCTAATGGTAAAGTTAAGTTTCCCTATAGGTTATGTGAAGGGAATCACCCCATTCACCTTTGTCCCTATCTGGACGAAGCCAAAACGTGTTGGATAACCGTCCTTCACCGCAACGACTTCCATCTGGTTATAGGAGACTCTCCCTTTCATCATGTTAGGGGCATGTAAACCAATCTCAAGCATAGTTTTTTCATTTCAAGCCTGTGTAAATGTGAAACTGAATCCAAGCATAGTTCTCTATGGTTCAAGCTTGTGTAAAAATGAACCCATTTCCATTTTAACCCTTGTGATTGCCATTCTATCAGCCTTTTGAGCCTTGGTTGTTTCATTCCATCACCACCATCTCTTTGGCCGATCATACACTTTCATTTGGTTGTTTTACCTTTTTTGAGGAACAGTTGCAATGAGTGGTCTTATTAGTGAGCCTCTTCACATCAATCAACATGTTTTAAGAAGTTCCAACATCACCAGAACCAATTTCTATCCTAGACACCACTCGTTTGTCAAAATGGAGTCCTTTTTAAGCTCTTTTCAGACTCTCTAAACATGAAAATATTGCCAAGCACTTGTCCTTTTCAGCTCGTTAACGGATTGGAAACGATATCTCTCTTGTATTATTTTACGCTTTTTTGGACTTGAGGGATTATTTTACGAAAAATAACTTGTGGAGTTTCCTTTTAGTTCCTTTTCAAACTCTCTAAACATGAAAAGGACCGAGTTATCTTTGTTGTTAAACTCGTTAGAACATCAAATAGTGACAAACTTGTCCATCTAGACAAGACCGAGTTTCACCTTCGCTAGACTCGTTAAAGCATCAAATAGCGATGGATTCACCTGAAGGGTGAAATTATACAACAAGAATATGTTATCCTCCTCAATCTTGATAAAACATAAAGTGGTATTGGTCAATAATGACTGGGAAAATGGGAAAAAGCTGAGAAAACTTTATGGTAGCAAGTCACTCTTGAACATGACACTTTCACCTCATCATCATGACTATGTGGGTTGGCTCATTCAGCTTGATGGTTATCACACCATTGGTCTATAATAACATCCATTACTTTGTTTTGGGTCAATGCTACCAATTCATGTTAGTGTCATCGACATGTTCAAGAGAAGTCATTCAGTTCAAACTTCATCCTTTGCAATACCATAAACCTTCATTTTCATGACTGTCATTCCTGAACCTTGTGTCATAAGTCGATTTTTCATCTCCAAAATCATTTACCTCGTTTGTCGTTGATGTGTGATACATCAAGGCCCTCCTGTGATGGGTCACTTCTTGTCGACATCAGCACATTATCCAAAACGTTGACTTAGAAACACCCCTTAAGTACCTTGAGGCTTGCATACGTCAATGGTAGGTTTCTCACTTTTGGCTATAGGTTGACATCACTGGCTTTTGAATGAAAGACTTTGTATGGTGTTCGACATCAAATCATTTATTCACACCATGGGAAACGTACTGTAGTACCTTGAGGATCATTATCATTATCGGTGATTCCTCTCGCGTCTGTTAACGACTTACATCATTGGCTGGTAATCATATGATGTCTTCCCATGTTCGATTTCAGAACATCTATTCACATGGTTAGACTTGTACTTGAGTGAAAGATTGAACGAGATTGAAGACCCTGGATCTAGTTTCATCCATCTCGACTACGATATTTTCAGGAGTACTAAATCAAATGTACAATGGCCTTACATTCATGGTCATACATTCATGGGTCTATATCTATAGACGACTATATTTATACATGTAATGAAAGTTTATAAGCTGAGCATGGGTATGCCTTCCCTCAGCTAGTTCATGAGAAAAAAATCAAATTATCATGATATATGTATTGTAATTGATGCAGGTCACCTTCGGCTTCGAAACCTCCTACCCACATGATAAAGCATTTCACTCAAAATACATATTTACGACTTCATTCTTTAGGGGGAAACTGTTACGGATCCATTTGGGCACATTAACCCCAACCTATAGATCAGTACTATTAGGGCCCATCAAACCTTAATTTAGTTGTTACATGCCCTAAAGAAGTCAACCATCAGAATGCCTAGCTTCCCAAGAATTTTCATGACCAAAATCATCCAGAAACTGCCTCTAAGAAGATTAGCATAGGTAGGCCTTCATTAGGGTGCACTGCAATGCAAACCATAGACTGGTAGGGTTCTATGCAGCGCACTTGGTCCCTCTTTGGCTTGCGCTAGGCGAATTTGAGCGAATTTCCATGAGGGTTTCAAAGATTCCTTATCCATTGGATGCCTCTAGAAGTTTCTCAAGGCAATCTACTCCTTTGAGCTCGTATTTGGATGAGGAAGGGAGTTAAGGAACATCAATCCCTTATCCCTTCCTCCATGGAAGTAAATTCTAAGTTTGGGAGGGCATTCATTATCACCATTTATGGCATAACTTCCTTCATTCACCTATAAAAAGACCACTCATCTAAGTGATCAGGGGTTGGAATTATTGAATTATAGGGAGATGCTATTAGTATGAAACTTGAGTTGATTTCAAGTATTGTAATGATGTCAAAATTTCTTGCTTGTTATGAGGAAAGGATGGGATTGAACTGGAGGAGTGATGCAGAATCAAGCAATGGGTTGTAACTCTTCCTTTTACTAATAAAGTGTTCAAAGCTTTTTCCATATGCTTGTGTTATTCATTTAAGCTTTCATATGTGTATCATGTACTTGATTCCATGATATGTTTAATCAATAGATCATTATCATATGATTTGATTGGTTGTTGTCTTCTGTCTGTGTGCAGGTACTCTTTAAGCGGATTAAGTTCAGAGAGGAGCAATAGAATCGGTCAACGGAGATAAGGAGCAAGCGAGGGCTACAAGTAGGCTTCTTTGCCTCTTATTTAATCTATTGATCATAAGAAAAGTAGAGAACTCTTTAAACTTTTGTTCTAGACTTAGCTACTAGTATAGGGTTTTAAGCGTTTATCCGTAGACACTAAAACTTCCCAAAACACTTAGGGGTGACTGTGGAACAATCTACAAGTTGCAAAATTGTTGTGGTCTTCCTCAATGACCCTTGGAGGTTGAGCTTGAGCATGGTGTCCTTGGTCATCACATTAATGGCAGCCCCAAGATCAATCAGAGTGTGTGGGACAATGGTGCCATTGATGTGCACATCTACTACAGGGCTTCCAGGGTCCAAATATTTTGGACATATTACCTGCCCCAACATTAAGTTAGACAACTGCCCAATGAAATTAATGGTAGGGGAATCCATTTTTCTTCTTCCTAGATGCTTGAAGCACTTCTCCTTAATCAACTTATTGTAAATGAGAACATATTTGATTTCCTGGAGAATGGGGATCTTTACACATAGATTTTTCAATTCTCACAGAAGTTTAGTTTCTTCTGGGGTAGGCTGGAGTGGTTGGGTTAATCTCTTAGGAAAGGGTGGATTTAGTTTAAGTTTGCTTCCCTCTCTTTCTTCCTCAACCTCCCTATGTGGAGAGGGAGGTTGGTTATCAGGGATAATTCTCCCAAATCTTAGGTTGATCTCCTGGATTTCTACAGCATAAGCTGGGTATGATGTCTCTCCACTGTATGCTTGTTGAGCCTACCTATTGTTTGGGTTTGGATTTGGCTGGGCAGGCATCTGGGGTTGCTTAGGTGGAACAGAGTGTAGGAGTTGTGTTTGGGTAGGTGGTGGAGGAAAAAGGGCTGGAACATTATTGAATTGTGGCATCCACCCTTGGTGTGGGGTATTCCATTGATGTTGTGGATGAACATAAGGTTGAAATGATTGGCTGGCTAGCTGGGATTGATACTGAGATGCATAGGACCAAGGAGGGGGTGTAGACCAAGAAGGATGAGTAGGGAGTCCCCAAGAAGGTATAACTGTGGTTTGGTTGGGGTTGTAATATGCATGGGATGACCCTTGCATACCCTGCTGGTATCGTCTAGACCCAGAAGGCCTCCTTTAGTTGATGTAGCAAAGCTGCTCAGTGACCCCTTCAGCTCCTTGATATACAACTTTGAGTCTAGGTAAAGAAGGGCACTTATCTGTGGAGTGGTTTTCTTCACAGACTGAGCAAATCTTAATACAATTCAATGGACATTCGTTCCTAGGATGCCTCTTGGTGCATCTAGGACAAAAGATGGCCAAGGCTCTCTCTGCTTCCTCTTGCTTCCTTTTGATGTTCATGGTGTCCAATTGCAAGGCAAGGGTTTGCAGCATATCACTTTTGAAATCTTCCAGCATATTTCCAATTTCACCCTTGATGGATGAGTTGGAGGATGATGTACTGGCCATAGGTTGACTACCCCTACCCTTTTTCTTGGTTGCCCTAGAATGGTTTCTAAAGATAGTCTTAATATCCTCATAGGGTAATTGGTAGATATCTCCTCCTGCTATCATATGTAAGGTATCCAGAAGATCCTCCCTTACTCCTCTAAGCAGGACCAGCTTCAGTGACTCAGGGTCAAGTGTGCACCTGGCCCTTTTGTAACTGAGCTGGAATATTTCTTCATAGTCTTCTAAGGATTCATCCTGGCCTATGGTCATCTTGAAAATATCTTCTTTAGTGTCCTTTGACCTAAAATAGTCCCTATATTTGTTGTTAAAATCCTGTTGCATCTAAGCCCAATTTGTGATCTTATCTCCAAGTAAACCCATGAACTAGCGCAATGCTACATCCTTGAGGATAGATGGAAACAATTTTAACTTTTCCTCATCATATGTATAGTCATAAGTTTGGAATATAACAACAAAATCAAATAGGAAAGTGTCAGGGTACTCTGTGGTCAGGCCATGGAAATGAGGTAGAGTAGAGGGGCTTATGTTCTTCATCTTAGTGTCCCCATTGGTCTCCCTGATGGGAAAGCACCCTCAATTCTCTCTCTATTTCCTCTGTCATTTTGGTTTTCAGCCATTGGTTCAGTAGGAATGGGTTCTTCCTCTTCTTCTTCCCCTGTAGGTTTCTCAAATAGGTAAGGTTGCTCACCTAAAGGGTCTTCCAATTCATCGTCACTGAAGAAGAAAGAAGGTTGACCATTGGATGCAGTGGGGGTATTTGACAAGAGTTTCCCTAAATTGTCCCTATTCCTACTAGTCTTGAAAGGAAATGTTTTTGGGTTGGTTTTTGTAACATTTCCTTTAAAGCTAGAAATTACTTTCAGAATGGAAAGGAAAGAAACTAATGACAAATGAAAGAAAGGAAGCTACTAGATTACTTTTGTAGAAATAAACTGATGGAAGAAAATTGAAGACTACAAGTAGAAGAAAAGAAAGTTGGAGACTAGAAAATAGAAGAAAGCAGTAATTACTTCTCCTTAGACACCTCCTCGGCAACGATGCCAAAAAGTGATGAGCCTAGGTATTGTAACAAGAATGATGCAACTCCCAGGGCTACTAGCTTTAATTATCAACCCGGGGTTCGTAAAAACTTGGAGGTGACAGTGATATATGCACAAGTAAAAGTGAAGGTATTGCCTGTTGTCACTGCTCATTTGGCAAGAGACCCCAGGTGTTCCAAGCTAGACTTCTATAGGGTCAGAAGAAGCTTAACTCTTTGATGGAAGAAGAGCAAATCTATCCTAAGGGAGAGCTACTTCTACTTGTAGTATTTAAGAAAACAACATGTAATGATAAACCACACCATAACCTAACTAACCAATTAAACAACCATGCTAAGCATAATTGCTAAAACAATCACGAATCCTAAGGCTGCTATCTAAGTTGCAGAAGTAAAGAGCATCAAATTATCCTAAGGTGCAAGCAAAGAAACTAAGCTAAATCGGTTTTCAAGCAGAAAAACTAGTCGAAGATCGAAATTGGTGAAAGGAGGACATACGGATGCAGTAGTTCCTAGGGACCGCTGGATCGATCAACGAATAGAAGATGGACGATGGAGATCTTATCGCAGGGCTTTAAGCGAATAAATGGATGAATAGGGTGAATGGTGGAGATCGTATCATGAAGGCTTAAGTGAATGGATGGACAAACAAGGTAATAAAGCAGATGAATGAACGAGATCTAATCGTGGAGATTAAGTGAATGGATGGATGAACGAGGTTAACAAAGCAGATGAATGGCGGAGATCATATCGCGAGGGATTAAGTGAAGAGATGGACAAACGAGGTAACGAAGTGATGAACGGCTGAGAACTTATCGCGCGGATTAAGTGACTAGTTGGTTGAACAAGATGAATGCACACGTTGAACGACTGAGATCTTATCACGTGGATGAAGTCAAGAGATGGACGGCGGAGATCATATCGTGAGAAAAAGAAACATGCGGAAATTATTGAGTGGGTTTCTAAGGCAGTAAGTAGTTTCTCTCGTGCCCTTCAAGATGTAAATTGTATTTTGAAATTTCACGTGATTAGCCTAACTGCACGACACGTAGCACGAGAAAACCACTTTTCTTACGTTCTCTCAGGCGGATAATGGTCGTGCACTAATCCGCGCTAGATTGCGCAATAGCGGTTGGATCAGGCAGGGTTGATCAAAGGTGGAGATCAGCCAAGCTAGTTGGTGATCGGGTGAAGCGACAGCCGTCGGATCAGGTGGGGCTGATCAACGGTGGATATCAGCCAAGCTAGTTGGCGATTGGGTGAAGCGACAGCCATCGGATCAGGTAAGGAAAATCGACGGCGGGGACTTAAAGCGCATAAAGTAAGTGGCAGTTAGGAAAACTAATGGATCGGACGGTGATTGTGAAGGTTTGTTGTGGATTGGACGACAAGGAAGTGATGCATGAAGAACGTGTTTAAGGAGGTTTTTAAAGGAAAATGAGAGAGAAAACCAGTGCGGGTGAACAAATAACTGCATCAAACAACGAACTCCCTAGCTCATGCGAGAACCAGAAACCTGTGTTTTTGGGACTTTTAAAGGGTCCCTTCCTCAAATCATGGTCCCAAAGGGAGGAGATGAGGCCGAGACACCTGCGCACAACTTGATAGTGATCTTTTTCTCCTATCTAACCTTTGAACTGAAAGAAGGCATAAATGGAAGTAAACTACAACAAATGCAACTACTGAAGCAACTGAACAAAAAAACCATGAATCATCTGTGCTATACTGCTATAATAGAATTGCAACTGTTTAAAAAAATAAACAGAAAACCATGAATCTACTTAAGCAAATGACAGAAACAAAATGAACAAATGAAAACCAGGAAACTATGCTAGCATACATGTATAGTAAAGAGGAGATTTGGCTACTTGGGTTAGGTCCTAACCCAAGAGCATCAGCCCTCAGAGTTAACTCAGAGCTAGCTTAAACAAAACTCATTCTTATTATAAAAACCATGGATTACAGAAAAAACTGTCACAAGTCTCTTGCAGCTCAGAAATAAAACAGAGTTTTACAATAGAAGTCTGAATCATACTGAGGTCCTAAACCTCTCTATTTATACATCTGAAGTCTCTAACAACTTCCTTCCCATTAGGGAGGCTTGGTGCCTAACTCAAGAAAAATTGCTTTCTATCCTTTTCACTTGCTCGACTGTCTTCTAGTCTTCAAAGTGATGGTTGTTTGCATTCCGAGCTGGTGGAGGAATATTCGAATGGAGGGGTAGTAAACGAGGAGGATTTACCTCCTATAATTACTCTCCCTTGTCCCATTCTAGTTTTACCAAGGTCTTTGCCATAGTTCCTTTCTTTTATCCTTTATACCTGCATTTTTCCTTTCTTTTATCCTTTATTCCTGCATTACATACACATTAGACCACAAAGCCGAATATCCAACTCTAACTCATTTCATAAATAAAATATAATCAAAAGCATGCAATAAATTGGGAGAATAGTTGTTATAGATCTAACCCAAAAATATTATAGGTCTGATATGAAAATATAAGATAATGCAAATAAACCCAGAAATAATATGAAATGATTCTTTATTGATCAAACCCTTATGGTAGGGCAACACCATACATTCACTCCTTAAGGAAGGAGAACACTCCACAAGCCATATGCCTGTTCATACAATAATCCTTGACTATATTCCTTGACTATCTCCCATGTGGAGTCTCTAGCCTCTATATAGGCCTCATACATACAATACCATGGATCATTACCATGGTTCCCTCATACCATCAAACTAATACCATGGGCCCATTACATTATTATTAACTACTTGTGGTCCCTTACATGACATGGGTTAACCACCTTATTTATTACTATGGCCCATCCCATTATTACATTATTACCTTGGGTACCTCCCTTGGTACCCCATATTATCCCCCCTAGGTATATAACATTCCACCCCCCTTTGCATGTTTCGTACTTGAAACATGGGAAGAACACAAATAATAATATCTACTCAAAAGAGTAGTCCACTGGTACCATGCACGTGCATCTAGCCATCCAAGAGAAAGGTGAACCCTCGGTCTCGCTAGTGCCTCGCTTGCTTGAGATGGAAGTTGACTGTGGTAGCTCTGCAGTGTTGATGTGTAGTAGGTGGATCTTCGCTCCTCTCTATCTGTCCTGCGGGGGTTGTTGTCCATGTGGTTAATTGGTTGCCATTTTGATGTTTGCCTTGCGGGGTGATGTGGGTGATGATATGCTGAAGTTTTAACCCACGATGACCTTTTCTTTAATTCACCCTGTTGTGGTGCCCGTTGTGGTGTCTTCTTTTCCAATATGACTTCAACCACTGAGCTCTCATCTGATGTACCTGTAACCTTTTCTGCTTCAGCCTCTGTTTGTGTTTGATTGTCGATCATCAAAGGCTCATCATCTGATATGTCAGTCCCTGGAACATCTTCTGCTTCCGCCTCCATGTACTCTACCTGTTTATTGATGGAAATATCCTGTAATGTAATTTTCTTCTTTTTATACCAGAGCTTCAGGAATTTCTTCTGCACATTAATATTGATAGTACCCGCAGATTCCATCCAAGGATATCCCAAAAAAACATCCATATTATCCATCTCTGAAGTATAAAAATCACCATGCAACACATACTTATCCATAGAAATCTTCAAATCCTTATACACTTGAACATCCTCATCATCCACCTGTGTGTTTTCAATGTGTTTTGCAGGAACTTGCAATGTTTTTGCCAAATTAGCATTGATGAAATTATGCTTGCAACTAGGATTTATAGAAACAATGATCTTCTCTTTCTGAATCAATCCATGAACCCGCAATAAGGAAACATCAGTAGAAAATAACCCTTTAGGTTCCATGGTTTCCTTCTTTTCTGTAAAAATAAAATCTTTGCTAGGAAATGTGTCTGTCTGTGTGAGCTTATCAACAAGATTAGTTTTTCGGCCAAAGTGGTCCATAATAGTTTTTGTGAATATGTCCCAAGTCCAAAACCTTCTATTGGAACATTGATGCTCTTCCCACCACTGTCGTCTTTCATTGTCCAAGTATGTGCTTGCCACCATAAGCTGAGTCTCATTATCTAAGATTTTATTCAGATTGAAATATTGCTCCATTTGTGCTAGCCATCTAGCTGGATGAGAGCCATCAAATTTATACAAGTTCCTCCAATACCGATTTGGGCCCGCCATCACAAAAAATTTGGCGAAAATTTGAAATGGTCAAAATTCCGTCAATATTGCTCAGGAATCCCTATTATAACCTGTTTTTGGAAATGGAACAACCATTCTGCATCTGCCTATGTGATAGAAATCCTGATTCAGACACTAGAATTTCAGATCTGCGCTGCTACTCTCCCGCTGTCACCCAAAATTTCTGAAAAAAGAGCCGATTTTAAATCAGCGATATCTCCCTCATCTGGACTCCGATTCGACTGATTTGTTTTTTGAAATTGGGTATTTTTTCACAAAGAATCTAGATCTGCAATTAGATTTTTCAGATCTTGTACTAGGACGTTCAGATCTGCGCCGCAAATTCGCTGCCCCGAAAAATTGTCTGCAACCCCACTGATTTTGAAATCAGCGATATATCCTTCATCCGAACTCCGATTCGACCGATTTTTTTTTTTTGAAATTGGCTATTTTTCACAAAGAATACAGATCTACAATTAGATTTTTTATATCTTTCACCAAAACATACAGATCTGATCTACAAACTCGCCGCCCCCGAAATCCTGCAAAAAATTAGAAAAAAAATTCTCCCCTTGTGCCCAAGAAAGTGCTCAGATACCACTTGTTATAGATCTAACCCAAAAATATTATAGGTCTGATATGAAAATATAAGATAATGCAAATAAAACCAGAAATAATATGAAATGATTCTTTATTGATCAAACCCTTATGGTAGGGCAACACCATACATTCACTCGTTAAGGAAGGAGAACACTCCACAAGCCATATGCCTGTTCATACAATAATCCTTGACTATCTCCCATGTGGAGTCTCTAGCCTCTATATAGGCCTCATACATACAATACCATGGATCATTACCATGGTTCCCTCATACCATCAAACTAATACCATGGGCCCATTACATTATTATTAACTACTTGTGGTCCCTTACATGACATGGGTTAACCACCTTATTTATTACTATGGCACATCCCATTATTACATTATTAACTTGGGTACCTCCCTTGGTACCCAATATTATCCCCCCTAGGTATATAACAATAGTTGGTTTGACTAAGCTAGGAGGTGAATTAAGGCCAATTAAGGCCCATATAATTACTCAATGATGAGGCTCATCAATCACCTACTAGATTCCTGTGACATGGAAAATAATCTTTGGAAAAAATTGGCTCAAGGTTTCTAATGTATCATAGGGTGTAAGGAAACATTGTTCAGACAATGAAGACCTGAAAAAAATCCCTTCCAAAGACCAATTCTCAATTAACTCTGGACAATTTCTCCAAGCTTCCTAACCTGGAAAATTTGGATGGAGCAAAAGCAAAGGATATTCAACGACATATAAAAACCTAAAATGGCATATGGTTTCTCCTTCAAAAACATTTAGAGGAGACCTTATTTCTATCTAGATGGGAGGATAAAGACTCCTAAACGACCCTTTTGAAAAGGTTATCCTAGCTTGGTGGAAACCTAATATCGTTTATCCCTAAGAAAATACTACTCATCCTCAAGACAAAACAACAATTCCTGGCACTTGGAAACCACCACCAGATCAACAATGTAAACTAAACTTGGAGAGCATCTAGGGGAATCCCAGGGGAAGCAAGAATAGGTGGAGTCAGAAAAAATCATGGGGAGGGGGAATCCTAAGATTCTACATGGGTTATATAGAATAGGAAAGAAACAGTGTTGTTGAGCTTAAAGCTTTAATTCAAGGTCTCCTCATTGCCAGAAATAATGACCTACAACCCATCATTGTCGAGGGTGACTCTCAGCTCATAATTCAGGATGCTCAAAAACTCCATAGTGGATTTCCCCCCTTAAAATACCCCATAAGATAGAGATTGGATCAAATCATGCAATACCTCGCTCACATTATCAAGTTGCAAGAAGCAATAATCTTCTCCCGTGTACGATGCAAGACCAACTCCCTAGCGGATCTCCTAGCCAACAAAGGGGTGGAAGAGCGAGCTCAATGTGAGGAAATGACCCTGGAAAATATCAAAATATTGTCATGGCCTTCCCACTGTCAGGACATCACAATGCAAGACCTTAAATCCCTAAATATACGTGTCCTCACATCAACCGAGGCATGATAGAATTTGCATGTTAGTGATGCATGAATCATTAATGATAAGGGATATGTGGCATACATTCTCTGAACACACTGAATATTTCATTCATTACAAACATGATATGGGGGATTGAACAAGGATAGGGCATTTACTGGTAGTGAGGAACATGAATTATTCCATTAACACTTAGTAGGGCATTCTCCTTTAGTTTTTCTACTCTGTGAGTGGCTGGTCACTATGGGTCTGATAGGGCTGAGAGATTCAATGTGTTTCAGGTCAAAAGCAGAGAATTTTTATGCCTAATCATCATGGTCTGTGAAAGGGGTTGAACTAGGAGAGGTGGAAAAGGATGTGTGCATCAACCTCTCCCTCCTTGGCATGGTCAAGGTGAAGAGTAATTTGACAAAGACCTGGTGATGCATATTTGTCACTTAGTCATTGCCATGAAGGCACATGAGTGAAGACATATTGGCAATGGCCACTGGACCATCTGAAACCTACTAGGAGGACATCTCTAAGAACAAGAAGAAGCTAGGGAGAGGGTGGAATGTCGAATCATAGAAATCAATTAATATATGGTTCATACATGCACAACCTTGCAGAATCTGTCCAGAGCATTAGGAATTCCTTTTCACCCTCCTCCCCATCCTCTGTCTTCCTCAAATTTGGATGATAGGACACAAGTTGTTGATTCTAATCATTAGGGACATCGACCCTCCATTCCTTCTCACCTAGAGTCTCAGACAAAGAAACAAAAGCTTGCTGGTAGCCACAGCTTCCTAGAATAAGCGGAGAAAACACAAAAAATAGTCAGCTAGACTGATGTTGAGTGTCAAACCAAGGGATAAACCTCTTAGAAGGAGGTAGAAACATACACTACGACCGTGTATGTTGAGTGGTAGCACCCTTCATTGCTTCCTAAAGGATTTAATGACCCCTTCCTTTAACTTCACTAGCAGGAACATGATCAAAGGGAAAAGGCACAAATTCACAATGATCAAAGTGATCAAGATCAAAACAACTAGATCAAGCATGACTAGGTAATGGACCAGCTCAACCAGGCTAGCTAAATTCCTAGGAAAAGCTCACTCAGCCTTTGTTGCTCCTGGTTTTTCATGATGTTTTGTTATTCTTGTCTCCTTAGTGTCGGTAATCTCTACTTTTCTATGGACCAATATTATTTTAATTTGGGCTTAAAACTCTTTGAGAGACCACCTGGTTTCCCTCTCATGCACAGTTGGTCTCTCTTACACTCTTCTCATGACATAAATGCATTTTTGCAAACAACACCACATCCTTGATACTCTCTACTCTAGTTTTTCCATGATTGTACTTTATGTAAATTTATGAAAATATAAAGAATTTTGGCTTGCTTAGAAAAAAGAAAAAAAACTTGTTATAAATGTGAATGAATAATATGGAATTGGTAATTAATTTTCGAAAAAAATAATGAACCATGAATGAAACTTAGCCTTTGTAATATTCTAGGTATATCATCCATGGTATTAATGTTTGAAGCTTCAAGTAGAGTGAAAGAAAAATGTGTACTTCAAGTAAAGTGAAAGTAGAGATATGATTATGTATTGCTATGTAGATAATTGATTAGCATTGCTTAGAAAAGAAAAGTGAAAAAGAAAGGCTCCATTTGAAGTCTTATGTCCTTATTTCAATAATTGCATTACTTGTGATTTCAAGATTGGTTGGTTGAAAAGAGGAAAAATTCATATTCAAAAGAAGAACTCAACATAAAGGGAAAATAGTTTACGTATCAAAAGTGTGTCTTAGAGATTTAGATAGATGGGAATGGACAGCAACTAACAAGGAATTTAAGGAAGGCTTAAGAGATTCATTGTTTGGTTATGAAATTGATCCATTGTAATATCCAAAAATTAAGAAAATAATGGATTTGGAATGAGTATATAATGGATTTGGATTATTTTTGGGGGGACCAAAATGTTGATTTTCTACATAAGTGACAACATGTTGGCTACAAATATCAGATTTGTCATTGTCCACATTATTTGATGTGGGTAATATGAACAAATTTAAGGAAAAGGGTGTGTGGTCATGCCATAAAAAATAAAAATTGATTTCAATATCAAGATAATGGCATAAGATAAATAAGTGAATATAATGGTCATTATCAAATAAATGAAGAATTGATAAACAAAGTTTGTAATAATAAATACTTTTAAACTTTTTATGGACCAATTTAAGTGACTAAATAAGAATTAAAGCCCACCATACCAATTATCCTATAACTTGTGGGAAAAAATATTTTTAAATTTATAATATTCCATGTTAAACACTTCTAACATAATTATTATTAAATTTTAAAATTTTATTATGTAAAAAAATAATCATGTTTTTGAGTAAATGATCACTTTCAACAATTAATCAATCAATTGAATGAAATAAAATTGTTGCGGATGCAGGTCTAACGGTTATGGTTTGAATTGAAATTGGAGGGATGGCGTGTTGATTTGGGGTAGCATCGAATGTGCTCTAGCCATGAAAATTGTTGGAGAGGCTAAGGCACATGAGATATCCAAGACCCAGAAATGGTTTGAGTAGATTGTAACCAGTTTGGGAGATATTGAAATAATTAATATTTTTTAATGGAGTTCCTAAGTCTAAACTTAGGAAAAATAAAATATTAAAGGGTATTAATATAAAACTGTGTTAGAAGGGTCCAAAAATCATGGATCAAGCCAAATCTAATCTTAGCCATTGATTAGAGATTTAATCTCGTCCGTTGATGGACCAACGAGAAAAGTATAAGAGGAGGCTTGAGGGTCAGTTGGAGGACACACCAAATTGATCAGTCAGTTTGATTTTTTCTGGGGTGAGGTTTGCTAAGAAAATAAAAAAAGTGATTTGAGTTGCAGCTGAGAGGCAGTGAATACATAACAGAGAGGCAGAGTTAGTACCAGAGACGCAGCGCAAAGCCCATAGAGGTTGACGCAGAGGCAGCTGGAGGCTATGCAGAGGCATCCAGGAGCTGCGCAGAGCTAGAGAGGCCAGTGTGTGAGACACAGAGGGTCCAGGGGCTCACACAAATGCTCCAGAAGCTAACGCAGAGGCTAGCAGAGATGATGTAGGGCCTAGAGGCAGCATTGGGAGGATTTCGTGGGACAAACTAGGAGCTGGTGAGCCGGATAGGGTGACGCAGTCCCTATCAGAGTGATGCATAGCAGTAGAAGCTGCAATTGTTGTTGTGGGAATGTTCATCGGTGATTTATTAGAAAAAATATCGGTCTCCAAGTGAGAGGTACTACTGCTGAGGGAATTCTCTGTTGGGTGAGCCATTTCTGGCACCTTGGTTGTATTCCGAAAACTACATAATAATAAAACCCTCTGAACAGCTACACCACTTTTCCCGCATTGGGTTTTTCTGGGGACATTAGTCCAAAAATAATGGTGTCACTTGTGTGCTTGTTTTCTTTCAGTTGATGATATGTAGATGTTGATACTGTAATTGTGTTTATTTTCAATATTTACATGGTAAATAACTTTTTAAGTAATTGAACAAGTAGGAAGAAATAAACTAGATAGTACAAGAAGAATTTCTAATGGGTTAAACTTAGAAATTGCGACATGGTATCAGAGCGTGGTTGCAGATCACAGGATAACTGAAGGCATCAACTAGCAGAGCAAAAACAACAGAAACAACTGCCTTGAGTGACAGAAGTTGTTCCTAGTAGATAGTAGCAAGGAAGAGGTGACACAGAGGGCCTACGTCATCAGCTTGAGCCAGGAGGAAGATCAACACAGAGAAAGAGAGGAGAAATCTAGCCTACGCAGTGCCGGTCACATTTCTCAGTCAGGAAGGATTCACGCTGTGGCCAGGACTTGCATGTTTTGTCGGTATCAGGATTTGTCAGAGCCTAGAGGCTTATTCCTTCAGTTGCTAGGGCATAGGAGGCCATGGGTCGGTTGCGGAGCGAAGCTAGTGGGGTACTATGGTCAGAACAATACCTAATAGGGAAAGACCAAGGAGGAAGGATTTACTGCCGAGGTGGATTTCTAGCCAAGGAATCTGGATCAGTGGTGCAGTTGCACAGATGATTGGAGTGGAGCAACTAGAAGATGGAAGAATTTCCAAAAGGGAAATCGGGACTTAGAGGGAGTCAAACTGAGAACTTCCAGACGGGAAGTTGAGGAACTCAGCAGGAGTCGAACAGAGGACTTCCAGGAGGGAAGTAGAGAGACTCGGAGGAGTCAGAATAAGAGTAGTGTAATGGCCATGAATGGATTGAGATATCAGGATAGGTTGGATAGAGAATCTAACTTCGTGGTCTGGAAGGCCAGGATCTTGTCCATTCTAGACAAATATCGCATCAAGGACTTTGCCTTGAAAATGATAGCTATCCCAGACGACCTAGTTGAAAATGAGAAATACAAGGAGGCAATGGCCAGAGCGATGTGCATCATCCTTGATGGGGTCAAGGATCATGTAGTGCCACATATTGCTGAAAAGGACATGAAAAATGCAATGTGGGAGGCCTTGAAGAAATTTACCAGCATACTTTTGTGTAGAGGAAGATGTTACTTGAAAATTAGCTGCGGTCACACCAGATGCAGAAGGTAGAGGAAATAGATGTCTTCCTTGGTCGATTGAAGGAGATTTGGGACCAGCTGACTTCCATAGGGGCCACGCCGGATGAGGAGATGTTTGTGAGGATCGCACTGAATACAGTTTCCAAGGATTGGGAAGTGTTTGTCCAGAGCATACTAGGCAGGTTGAAGCTTCCAGATTAGGAAGAACTGTGGGAAACTCTTCATCAAGAAGAGATTAGACGGATGACCAAGGCGGGGAGTAGCGGTAAAGGGATCAGGATCAAAAAGGAGGAAGAAGAGGATGTGGCTCTAGCATCTACGGGAAAGTAGGAGAAGTAGAAGAATAAGGACCTATCCAAGGTAAAGTGCTTCCATTGTGGGGAACTGGGTCATTTTGCGAACCAGTGTCCGAGGAAGAAGAGAAAGGGAGAGGCTTCTGAGACTAAGGAAGCGCTAGCGAGGGCGAAGAAAGAAGTCGATGAGGATGACGACTGTGCCATGAGTGCTTATGTGCCATTTGAGAGGATGTGGGGAGACAATGAGTTGTAGTCAGACGGACTATAGGCAATGAGGGGAAAAATCCTTGAGGTACCCAATCTCTTGGATTATACCTTGCTATGGGAGCCCCGAGGAGGAGTAGAAGGACTGGCAAATGTCGGTAGATACAAATGCGAATGGAGCGACAAAGAGTGCTACAATGCAAAAGTCCTAGGACAGTGCAAAGGCTAGCAGGATGCAATAGTGCGAGAGGCATGGGAGTATTGCACTAGTGTTGGATGGCACAACGAGGTGTGCAAAGGTGCGAGATGCCTGGAGTTGTTGCAACAACACAGAGATCAGTAGAGGGAGCACTTGTTAGCAGCAGAGGGAGCTTCAGCATCAGGAGAGTCTCTAGCCTGACAAGGATGTCAAAAGTTGGGTGCAACAGTTACTTACTTCTCAGTAACTGAGTTGTAGTGTAGTAGTAGTATGAAGTAGCGCGATGCAGCATGATGAGAGGGGATGCAATGCAGATGCAGTGCTGGGAGGATGGACTAGCAAAAACATAGATGCAAAGGGAGCTGTCGTACGGATGCAACAATGGTAGTGGCAGGGCCATGGGTAGTAGCACAGAATGCAACAATGTAGAGGATGTTGGGCAAGGAGGCCTAGCATCAGCACAGGGACCGATGTTGGATGATCAGGGTGATACCCAGTGAGGAGTATTACTAGAGCACAATCCTCGCTAATAGGGAGTGTTGACTTGGGGTAGCATCGAATGTGCTCTAGCCATGAAAATTGGTGGAGAGACTAAATCACATCAGATCTCCAGGACCCAGAAATGGTTTGGGCATATTCTAACCAGTTTTGGAGATATTAAAATAATTAATATTTTTTAATGGAGTTCCTAAGTCTAAACTTAGGAAAAATAAAATATTAAAGGTTATTAATATAAAACTGTGTTAGAAGGGTCCAAAAGTCATGGATCAAGCCAAATATAATCTTAGCCATTGATTAGAGATTTAATCTCAGACATTGATGGACCAACGAGAAAAGTATAAGAGGAGGCTTGGGGGCCAGTTGGAGGACACACCAAATTGATCAGTCAGTTCGATTTTCTAGGGCAAGGTTTGTTGAGAAAATCGAACAAGTGATATGAGTTGCAGTTGAGGGGTAGTGAATACATAGTAGAGAGGCAAAGTTGGTACTAGAGAGATAGTGCAGAGCCCAGAGAGGTGGACGCAGAGGCAGTCAGGAGCTGCGCAGAGCCAGAGAGGCCAACGTGTGAGACACAGAGGGTCTACAAGATCACACAGAGGCTCCAGAAGCTGATTCAGAGGCTAGAAGAGCTAACGCAGGGCCTAGAGGCAGTGTTGGGAGGATTTCGTGGGACAGACTGGGAGATAGTGAGCTAAATAGGGTGACGCAGTCCCTATCAGAGTGATGCAGAGCAACAAAAGTTGCAATTTTTGCTGTGGGATCATTCATCCGGTGATTTATCAGCTGGAATATCTGTCTCCGAGTGAGAGGTACTACTACCAAGGGAATTCTCTATTGGGTGAGCCATTTCTGGCACCTTGGTTGTATTCTGAAAACTGCATAATAATAAAACCCTTTGAATAGCTGCATCGATTTTCCCGCATTGGGTTTTTCTGGGGACATTAGTCCAAAAATAACAGTGTCACTTGTGTGCTTGTTTTCTTTTAGTTGATGATCTGTAGATGTTGATACTATGCTTGTGTTTATTTTTAGTATTTACATGGTAAATAACTTGTTAAGTAATTGAACAAGTAGGAAGAAATAAACCAGATAGTACATGAATTTCTAACGGGTTAAACTTAGAAATTCCAACATGATGTGAATCAAGAGAAGGAAGTAGGTTAATAATAAAATGTTGTGAGAGTAATTAACTAAATTAACCAGATAACCAACTGTGCACTAGACCTTTGGACATTGTAGTCACATTAGAGAAATTGTATGAGATTAGTCTCTCTCTCTCTCTCTCTATCTAACTATATATATATATATATATATATATATATAGTATATATATATATTTCTTAAATGCTAATTTGGTATCAATCTTAGAGAAGTCGAGGTGCCTGAAGGCTCAATGACTAAGTCTTTACAAGGCTTGTGAACTATGGGATTAAGTTTATGGATATGCATTGACTAATCACATCCTTGATATGCCAACTCAATATATGACAATGATATATAAATTGGCATAATAAAAACAAAGAGGATATATGTGTCAATGGAGGAGAATTCAAATCAAGACCATCATATTATATAATCAATCTTATTGAACATCACAAAGTTAGGTAGTTCGGGGCTCAATTATCATCATAATTAGATTCAAAATATAGATGATTTAAGCATAGTGTATCGTATAAGAAAAAAATGATTCTATTAGTATGATCCATCAATGATGTAACATAAGTGATGCGTAAACAAATTCTAATGATGATATGAAGATAGGTATCATGGTCCTAATTATTTGTGTGATTAGAACCACAAGATAAACATATCAACTAAGACTAATCACAACATTTTCTAAACTTAAAATATACCATGAGAGAGATAATCAAAATTTATAAGGTCTATTGATTAATGTAACATGAGAGGAACATATGTCTAACAACCTAGATTAAGAGTTCCTCCTATAAACCCTTGTGTTTCAAAACAAAACAAAAAGGAAAATTTGAAGAACATTTTTAAAAGTGGTTGAAGACAAGATAAACTAGTGCTCAAGAGTTTTGGAGCCACTTCACTAGTTCAAAGTGGTATTAGGGTTTAATATGAGGTAATGGTGATGACACTTAGAGGATTAATCCACTTCAAGAATTACATGGGGTAGTATGGGTTCTTAGGATCTTCTTAGGGGGATGGTCTTGATTAGGATCACATCTAAGTGCAATAGGGTGATCTCAAAGGAGTGCATAATAAAAGGGAAGAGTCTGGTCGATATTGGATCAATATATTATTTTTCATTCATCTGAATAATTTAGAAGTGGAAAAGTTGGATGAATCATCTTCTAGGGTCATTTTTATCAGTGGTCATAGTATGGCAAATTTTGAGTGAAAAAATTCAAGATCATTTTTGAGGCCTTAAATAGCCACTCTTTATGGTACCAACCTTACTATGGACCTAGATTTCATAATCTACACACTAATACCTTTCCAATGGTTCAATAATTTCCTTAATCAGAGCTTGTATAAGAAAATTATGCCTCCTAGAATTTGACCTATCAAAATTAACCACCATATTTCAAAAGGATGTGATGTCAGCCCCCATTACTCATGGAAAATGGGTTAGCCATGTGGGAAATATGAAGAAGAATATATAAGGGTTGATTTGTAACTCATATTGAGGGTTGAGTGGGTCAAATTTAAGCCCTAGTTGGTTATCAAGTTGTGCTATAACCATGCCACTAGGAGGAAAAGGGGTTTTGTTCCATATATAAGCAAAGTATCTGAGAGTGAAGAGAGAGGGAGAGAGGAAAAAGAGAAGGTTATATATATATATATATATATATCTTAGCCCATGGGGCATAGGTCTCATTCCTTTGTACTAGCATCCATTTCCATTCAAAGAAAGATAGAGAGAAACCTCATCTTCCAACTGGGTTTTCTCCCAAAATGTTTTCCTAGGTCATATCCTATGTTACAATAGTTTTATGAGTGATCATTCTATTTTTCTCTATTTTCTACATATTTATATTTTGCATGAATACATAATAAACAATAACTTAATAATTTCATAAATCTAAGGAAAAATTAACCACCATATTATAGATTTTGAAGTTCAATGATTTTTTTAACCAAATATATTGTGATGAATCATCCTATGGAATATCCACAAATTTTACAAATCATATTGGTATCATAGTAGGTTTCTTTAGGTATATCGTGGGGAGTTGTAGGGGATCAAGTTTGGTTAAGGTAAAAATCATAAAACCCTAGGCATGACCAAAAAATCTATTAATAACCTTGAAGATATGATAGAGGAGGGATTTTCAAGGCTAGAAAAGTAGGTTGATGAAATCCATTGTAAAATAAATCTTCTCATGGCAACTCTGGAAAATAAGCTTGGAATCATAGAAGATTGAGGTTCTAACTCGAAGATTATATTAGAGGGAAAATCAAGGGATCAAAAATAACTAGAGAAAGAGACTAAGAGAGAACCTCAAAAAGAACAACCCAATTCGAGTTACATGAAATATTCATAGTATCTATTTAATATGGAAGTGAAGGTTGACATCTAGTCATATCAAGGTGAGATTGATACTTTGGAATTAAACCACTAGTTTTAAGAGTTATAGGTTTATTTTAGTGTTTATCACATAATAATAATAATAGAAAATAAAAAAAATCACATGTTTGAAACTAGAGGGGCATGCCCTTACTTGGTGGGAAATCCATATGAAAACCCTAAGGCTAGAGGCGAATCCTTAAGTGATTAAGTGGGAGGAATTCAAAAGTCTCATAAATTCGTAGTTCTACCCTATAGGGTATGTAGAGGACCAGTGGATTCGATGGCATTACTTTAGGTAGAGACATGGGTAGAATGTATGAGAGTATACTAGAAAATTTAGGAAGATGGAAATAATGTTGTGTATCTCCCCAAAGAACCCAAAACTACTCCTCAAGTATCTGTGGGGTCTACACATCCATCTAGAGAAGCAAGTGATGTTGTCCAAACAAAAAATTGGTGGATAAGGCTTGTGTACATGTATAGGACGTAGATAACATAGGCAAGAAGAAAGGGAAATCAAGTAAGCCAATGCAAAAGGAGCACCAGGAAGCTTCCAAGGAGGGGAAGAAGAAGTGGACATGAGGAAAAGAGAAAAAGACAACAATCACAACACACCAATGCAAATAACCCAACATCCATTACAACCATTATAACATTGATTATCATACAAAATAGAAGTGTTATAAGTTGAATCCAGAACTCAACCTAAAGAATTGAAAGAAACATGCTAAGAAGAAAAATATCACAGACATAGATTCAATCAATTAGGTGGAAAGCAACTCAGACATGGACGAGGAGATTATTCATACATTAGTTTAGAAGGGGGTGAATCTAAGTAGCATTCGACAATAAGAAGAGAAGGAAATCACTAGAGTCTTACATATAAAGATATAGGTCAATAAGATGAAAATTGATGCTCTATTTGAATCAGGATCATAGGCTAATCTCATAACAATAGCTATGGTTAAGAAACTAGATGTAGTTCCACTTGATGTATGTGGAGTGGTGTTTGGAAGTACCTATATGTATATGTGGGATGCAATATTCATGTGGAGAGCCAACCAATACTTCCTTCTTAAGGATGGAATATCCTTCACCATCAATGTGCACAAGGGTAAGTCCAAAATTCCATTGGTAAGTGCCAACTAAGCCAAGAAACCGATCAGTTTTATAAGAAGGTATATTTTACTATTTTTAAGAGAAAACTAGTCTGTAGAAGAGCCAGTGAGAGCAAAGTCATCCCTAGAGGGGTGTACTAAGGAACATAAAAAACAACTGGAAGAGATTCTATAGGCATATAGGGGTGTGTTCCAAGACCCTAAAGGGCTACCACCCAAGAGGTAAGTGGAGCATAATATCCAATTGTTTCTAGACTCTTTACTGGAAAGCATTAGGATGCATAGGAAGTCCATTGTAGAAGAAATAAGGTAAAGAAGTAATTCCAACAAAAACTAGAACAGGGTGTCATTCGCCAAGTACCTCACCATGTGGGTAACCCATCATAGCAGTTCCAAATAAGGATGGGACTTGGAAAATGTGTAGTAATTATAGGGCATGAAACAAAATTATGCTCAAGAACATGTACCCCTTTCAAAGGATAAATGATTTATTACATCATTTGCGGCAAACCTAATAACAGGAAACATGGTCTATACCACCCCTTACCTATACCGACTCATATTTGGGAAATGATTTCCATGGACTTTGTGGGATGCCAATCAACAACTAAGAAGGGACATGAACGCATGTTCATGTTAGTTGACCTATTCAATAAGATGTGCATTCTCATGCCCTGTAAAAGACCATCAATAGGTAAGAATCAACAAACTTATTCTTTAGACAGGTCTAGTTGCATGTTAGAATCCCAAAGAGCTTTTTTTAGATAGGGACACAATATTTCTCAATGCATTTTGGACTACAGTATGGGATAATAGGGCCATGAAGTTGAAAAGGTATACAACATTCCATTCACAAACAAATGGACAAATAGAAGTAGGCAAATTTAACTTTGGTGCAACTTTTGAGGGGCTAGAATCATAAGCATCCAAATACATGGGATGAAAATCTGGTATATATACAACACTCTTATAATAGAGTAGTTCGCACTTCTATTGTTAAGTCCCCATTTGAAACTTGTTTTGGATATTTTCCATCTTCACCTTTGGATATTGCATATGGACAACAAGGAGGAGTGAGGGAGGATATTATAGGGGATGCCTTAAGGGTGGAAATTTTTGTTGATAAGATTAGGAAGATCCATTTGCAAGTACAAGAGACACTACAAAAGTCATAGGTAATATACAAGGTGAGACATGATCAACACAAAATAGTGAATTCATTTAGAGTGGGAGATAGAGTATGGTTATAGTTGAACAAGGAGAGGCTATATGGTCTTGGTAAGAAAATGAAGGCTTTGCAATATGTTCTCTTTGAGATATTGGAAATGGTGGGAGATAATTCCTATAAGCTCAATCTGCCCTCCTACATGCATATTTACTTAGTAGTGAATGTGGAAAATATGAAACTATATAAGCCTTGATTACTTATAACAACTAGTTTCTAACATTATGAGTCAAAACCCAACAAACTATATTAGAAAAATCAATTATTATTATAATATTTGAAAATAAATATTAATAATCTAATTATAATATTGAAATGAAATATTTATTTATTACATAAAAACTATTTTCTAACTAATTTATACTATCGAAAATAAATATTTATTTATTACATATCAGCTAATTTCTAACTAATCCATTAAACAATGTAACCAATTACCTAACGGCTAATTTTCAATGTCTAACTCTGGGCAGTGATGCTGTTGGGTCCCTATAATACTAGTGATTACCCCATTACTATTGTAGTTATACCCCTTATTTATATTGTTGTGCCCCTATTACCCCCATATTGTTATTTCTGTGCCCCATAGAATCCCTCTATTGTTATTTTTGTGGCTTTATATTATTATTGTTAGGTCGGCTGGATTATATTGTGACTCCTTAGACTCCTATATATAGAAAGGAGGTTTTGTCATTTGTATCATCCAAGAATTGTTCATTTATGTAATGTAAAGGAGGTTGCCCCCTCGAAGAGGCTGAATTCTAAGGCGTGGATCTCTCTTTTCTATCTTTTTGTGAGCTGGTTTCATAACATTTGGTATCAGAGCTTTGGATTCTAGGGTTTCGCTGCTCCAAACAGGTCATCGTGGAATTTTCGCTATAACTTTTTTTCTGTGATGTTTCAGAAGTCACAAAAAAAACCCATTTGAGAAGAATTGGCTTTGAACCTTGGGTCCGAATTTCAGATCTTTTCGCGCGATATTTTCGGAGATATGATCTGAGGAAGTTGGCCTTTTTGCAGACTCCTGAATTACATTCAAAACAGGTGACCTGGGGAAAATCGTCATAACTTTCTCTCTGAGGATCGGATTGAAATTTCGTAAAAAGGTACAGAAAGAGGACAGATTGTAGTTTCTTTTATGTGTGTTTTCGATTCAAAGGTTGAAACAGTGACTCGTGGCACGTCGTACAAGTTCGCTCTACTGAACCAATCTAAAAGCAAGTCACTGTGGGAGATTTCACATAACTCTTCCTTGGAGAATCCAATTTGGCTCAGACTTGTGGCATTGGAAAGAGGACACAGAAGGCTACTACAAGTAGAAATTTCAGAACTGGATGATCCGAAATTACAGAGATACATCAGATTCAATATCAGGCTTCTATAAAGTGAAAAAAGGTGTGTAGTTTTTTTTTTAATTTTTATGTAAGCTTGGTTTAACGGAATTCAAAGGGCATAGTAAAGCATTATTATCGGTAACTGATGCCCCGAGGAAAGAAAATGCAAACACCTAGTAAGGAACCTGAAAGCTCTAGCATGACTCATGAAGAAGAGGAAGAAATGCTACATGATATATCAAAATTACAAGAACAAGTGCAACAAATGTCACGCTCACAAAAGCTAACAGAAGCTAAGATAAGTGGCGTGGAATCTAAGATAAATGGCATGGAATCTAAGATAAATGGTGTGGAATCTAAGATAAAGGGCATGGAAGCTAATATGGAGGATTCGATGGTAAATTTGAAGATAGATTTGAAGACAGACATGGAAGAATTGAAGAACTTGCTACAAGAAAGGGTCACTAATGGTGAAAAGGTAGTAAAGGAAACTCATGATGAGAACAAAAGAAATGTTAATCATGATTCCATAGACTCTAATGTTGGATCGAAGACTCACCATGTTCCAAAAATCGATATGAGGAAGTTTGATGGCAAGGATCCCGCCACATGGATATTACAGATGGAGCAATTCTTCGATCTCAATAATGTGCAAAACACACAAAAGGTACGTATGGCAACTTTATATTTGGAACCAAATCAGTTTGTATGGTATCAATGGCTTTGTTCTCGTAAACAATTTATCACTTGGGCAATTTTTACGGAAGAATTGATAGCACATTATGAGGATACAAAAAGCAACACTTTTTTTAGCCAATTGATAAGTCTCAAACAAAAGGGTTCAATAATGGAGCACATTGAGGAGTTCCAAAAATTGAACATAAGGGTAAAAGATATTCCAGAGGAGCATAGGATTGATGTGTTCATAGGGTCTTTAAAGGATAATATCCAACATGATGTGCGCCTTTGGGAACCTGATTCATTAGAGAAGGCATTCAGGTTAGCAAGAAAAATGGAAAGCAAAATTATGGCAACCAGGAAGCATACCATTCACAACTATAAAGATGGAAGTGTTGTTGCCCATAGTCTTCCACAACCTACAAGGTTGACACCACAACAATTGGAAGAAAAAAGAGCAAAAGGGCTTTGTTACAATTGTGATAGCAAATACACAAAAGGTCATAAGTGTGCTGAGAAGAAATTATTCTACATAGATTGTGAAGAGGAAGAAGAAAAGGAGCAAGAAAGGTCAAAAGAAGAGGATATATTCCAGGAACAAAGCCTAGATGAAGAACAAATAAATCCGACCATATCTTGTAATGCATTGGCGGGAATTACCACTCCTCAAACCATCAAGATAGAAGGACAAATCAAGAAGAAAAAGGTAATAGTGTTGATTGATTCAGGAAGCACCCACAATTTTATTCATTGTAGGGTAGCAAAAGAATTGAATTGCTTCCTATATCCAGCACCAGAGTGTCAAGTGATGATTGCAAATGGAGGAACAATAAATTGTTCTGGAAAGTGCCATAATATCAAGCTATCCATGGGAGAATATGTATTGACTAGCCCAATGCTTTCCATTCCAATGGGAGGTGCTGATGTTGTACTAGGAGTCCAATGGCTACAATCCTTGGGTACAATAGCTTTTAATTTTCAAGAACTTTTCATGAAATTTTCTATGGAAGGAAAGGAAGTTGAATTAAGGGGTATTGCAGGGAAACCAGGAAAGATAATCAGCTCTAATGGCATGACAAAGCTTCTAAAAAAGGAGCAAAGAGGTGTAATTGCACAATTATGTTCGCTAGATGTTTCCACATTGGAATCATCTATTTCTCCAGATCTCCAAAAAGTCCTGGACAATCATTCCAAGGTATTTGAGACTCCCAAAGGTCTCCCACCTATGCGTGATCATGATCATGCTATTCATCTGATTCCAGGAAGTGTTCCTCCAAACATCAGGCCGTACAGATATCCATATGTCCAAAAAAGTGAAATTGAACGTATGGTTGCAGAAATGCTAGAGGCTGGTATAATTCAACCGAGTCAAAGTTCTTTCTCAGCTCCAGTAGTATTGGTGCACAAGAAGGATGGATCATGGCGCATGTGTCCAGATTATAGGGAGCTCAACAAGCTCACTATTAAAGATAAGTTCCCCATTCCTGTCATTGATGAATTACTGGATGAATTGCATGGATCAATTTACTTCACCAAGTTGGATCTTCGTTCGGGATATCATCAAATCAGAATGAAGATTGAAGACATTCCGAAAACGGCATTTAGAACTCATGAGGGTCATTATGAATTTTTGGTCATGCCTTTTGGCCTTACCAATGCACCTTCAACATTTCAAGGTTTGATGAATTCAATTTTCAAACCATTCCTTAGAAAATTTGTGTTAGTATTTTTTGATGATATACTAATCTACAACAAGTCTTGGAAGGATCATGTTGAACATGTTGACAAGGTGCTACAACTATTGGAGGAGAAACAATTATATGCAAAAAGATCCAAATGTTTCTTTGGAGTCCAGGAGGTGGAATATTTGGGTCATATTGTATCTCATGAAGGAGTTAAGGTAGACCCTAGCAAAATTAAAGCCATTAAGGAATGGAAAATCCCCACATCCATAAAGCATCTGCGAGGATTTCTTGGGTTGACAGGGTATTATCGCAAGTTTGTTAAGAATTATGGGAGAATAGCAGCACCTCTAACAACATTATTGAAGAAAGATTCATTTTCATGGACTCCGGAAGCAACAAAGGCCTTTGAACATCTTAAAGAGGCAATGTGCCAAGCACCGGTCTTAGCTACACCGGACTTCACAAAAACCTTTATTGTGGAATGTGATGCTTCAGGAAATGGAATTGGTGCTGTTCTAATGCAAGATGAAAGACCCATTGCTTTTGAAAGTCGTCCAATCAAGGGAAAGTTTTTAAGCAAAGCTATTTATGAGAAGGAAATGTTGGCAATACTCCATGCACTTAAGAAATGGCGACCCTACCTAATGGGAAGACACTTCAAGGTAAAAACGGATCATGATAGCCTTAAATACTTTTTAGAACAAAGATTATCCTCTGAAGAGCAACAAAAGTGGGTCACAAAGATGTTGGGTTATGACTTTGAAATCATCTACAAAAAAGGGAAGCAAAATGTGGTGGCAGATGCACTCTCAAGAAAGGATGAGGATGTGGAAGCATTGTTGTGTGCCATTTCTATTATCCAACCAGATTGGATAAACGAAGCAAAGGAGGAATGGAAGAATGACGAAGAAGTGTGGGCACTTATTCGAAAGCTACAACAAGATTCCAGTACTTCTGATACATTTAGCTGGCAAAATGATTCGTTATGGTACAAAGATCGCTTATACCTCTGTAAGAATTCCCAGCTAAAACAAAGATTCTTATGGAATTGCACACTTCTCCCTTAGGAGGGCACTCAGGATTTTTAAAAACTTACCACAGGGTTAAGAAGGAATTTTTTTGGGATGGCCTTAAATCAGATATTCAAAAGTTTGTGGCGGAATGTTTGGTTTGCCAACAAAATAAAGTTGAAACAATTAAGACACCGGGTCTATTACAACCTTTATCCATTCCAAGCCAACGTTGGGAGGAGGTTTCAATGGATTTTATCACAGGTTTACCCAAGTCTGAGGGAAAGAGTGTCATCATGGTGGTAGTTGACAGACTTACCAAGTATGCACACTTTTGTGCATTATCACATCCATTTAAAGCCAGTACAGTTTCTACTGCATTTATGGAAACAATTCAAAAGCTACATGGAAACCCAAAGATTATTGTAAGTGACAGAGATCCCATTTTCACTGGAAATTTTTGGACAGAATTATTTTCTTGTCTTGGTACTCAGTTAGCTCATAGCTCATCTTATCATCCTCAATCTGATGGGCAAACTGAGATAGTAAACAAATGTTTGGAAGGATATCTTCGTTGCTTTGTATCTGATAAACAGACACAATGGGTCAAATGGTTGCCTCTGGCTGAATGGTGGTATAACACTTCCTTCCATACAGCAACAAAAATGACCCCATTTATGGCACTTTATGGGTATCAACCACCATCCATCACATCATATTTAAGAGAAAATTCTAAGGTTCAGGCAGTGGAACATCACATCGAACATCAACAACAAGTCCTCCAACTCTTAAAGGATAACCTCGTGTTGGCACAAAATAGAATGAAACAACAGGCAGATCAACATCGCAGTGAAAGAAGTTTTGATGTAGGTGATTGGGTATTCCTACGGCTACAACCATATAAGCAAATGTCCCTAAAGCAAGCTAAGAAGGATAATAAATTATCACCAAAGTATTATGGTCCGTACAAGGTGTTGCAAAAGATTGGTACTATGGCATACAAATTGGAGCTTCCTGCAGCTTCTCGATTGCACCCAGTTTTCCATGTTTCATGTTTAAAGAAGGTTATAGGCGACAAGCTCCCAGTTCAAACAATATTGCCAGAACTTGACGAGGAAGGAAAAATTATATTGGAACCGGAAGCAGTCACAGAAACAAGAACTCGACAGCTACGAAATCGATCAATTTCAGAGTATCTTATCAAGTGGAAGAACTTATCCGCTGAAGATTCCACATGGGAGGATGAGAATTTTATGCAGAAGTATCCAGAACTACTCAAGCGTTGAGGACAACACTTTTTTGAAGGAGAGGGGCATGTTGGGTCCCTATAATACTAGTGATTACCCCATTACTATTGTATTTATACCCCTTATTTATATTGTTGTGCCCCTATTACCCCCATATTGTTATTTCTGTGCCCCATAGAATCCCTCTATTGTTATTTTTGTGGCTTTATATTATTATTGTTAGGTCGGCTGGATTATATTGTGACTCCTTAGACTCCTATATATAGAAAGGAGGTTTTGTCATTTGTATCATCCAAGAATTGTTCATTTATGTAATGTAAAGGAGGTTGCCCCCTCGAAGAGGTTGAATTCTAAGGCGTGGATCTCTCTTTTCTATCTTTTTGTGAGCTGGTTTCATAACAGATGCATCCTTACTATTTATTCCCTCAGATTTATTGATTTCTCACCTTGTCCTGAGGATGAACCACATTAGTTGGTTCGAAATGTCGACCAAATCCTAACGATGTGATTAATCCGAAAGACTTATATCTATATAAGCCTTCATTACTCGATTAGGAAGAGGAGCATGAACTACCTTCTATAGAGGATTAGAAACAGTCGCTTGGGTAGAGTTGACAGAGGATACAATTTTTTGGAAGAGGTTCATAACTATAATATACGGGTAGCATGATCTTTGGCTAAATGACACTCCAGGAAGAAGGTAGAGGAAAATTTTCCTCACGTCATTTAGTAAAATATTTTGGGGACGAAAAGCCTCCCAAAATGGGGAGGTGTGATTTGGATAGGATAAATATATTATTTTTCATTCATATTAATGCTTTTAAAGTGGAAAAGTTGGAGGAATCAACTTGCTAGGTCATTTTTACTAGTGGTCCTAGTTTGGAAAATTTTGGGTGAAAAACTTCAAAAGCCATTTTGAGGCCTTAATGACCACTCTTTGTGGTCCCAACCTTACTATGGACATATATTCCATAATACAAACATTGATTACTTTCCAACAACATAAGAATTACATCAACCAAAGATCGTAATGGAAATTTATGCCTCCCAAAAGTTAACCTATCAAAATTGATGACCATAATTCAAGAGGATGTCACGTCAATCCACATTACTCATGGAAAGGGGCTAACCATGTGGGGACTACGAAGAATACTCTAGAAGGGTTGAATTTTAAACCATATTAAGGGTTGAGTGGGTCAAGTTTAAACCCTAGTTGGTTATCAGGTTGTGTTATAACCGAGCCACTAGGAGGAAAAGGGGTTCCATTCTATTCAAGTGCATTTTGCTCCATAGATGACCAGAGTAGCTGAGAATGGATAAAGAGCGAGACAACAAACATAGAGGGTTTATGCTCTATAGCATACCTCTATAACATCCCATGAGCCACAAGTATCACTCCTTTGTACTTGCATTCATTTCCATTCAAAGAAAGAGATAGCAAAGTAGCCTCACCTTCTAGCTTGCTTTTCTCTCGAAAGGGTATCCCAGGTCATATCTTGTGTTATTGTGATTTTGTGAGTGTTTTTTCTATTTGTTCTCTATTTATAGCATATTTATAGTTTGCATGAATATGAAGTAAAAAATTACTTAATAATTCCATAAATCTAAGGAAAACTTAACCCTCATTGTATAGATTTCAGAGTTAAACAATTTTTCTTTATCAAATATATTGTGATGAACTTTCTAATGGAATATCCATGCAAATTCATGGATCAAAATTCCTAAATATTTGACCTTAATGTAATACTACTTTCCCTTTAATGATCAAAGGAAACCAAATGGAGACATCACCTTGAATATCCTTCCAATGGAGCAATATGTCCTTTTCGGCCTTTGTTGTAGCTCTATCCTCTAACAAACTTATAAGAAATACCTAATCTAGGATTTCATTAATTCTAATAATGACCAAGAAGGAGATAATTTGCTCATAATATGTCAAATAGATTTTATCATTATTCTTTGATGAAGTGCAAATGAGGAGACTCCCTCCTTATATAGAATGGAGTTCGTCATTGCTAGAATGAATTACAATGTGCCGACTCAAAACCTTGAGCATACAATTCATTAGCTTAATACCATGAGAAATATTACATTAATGAATACATCACCTTTAAAGTGTTCAATGAGATGGTTTTACAATACAATAATAAAAATATTCCATTGGAAATCAGATTTAGGAGTGTGCCCTTCTTGAAATTAGTTGGGGTTCAACAACCACATGGACAAGCAAGTGTTGGGACAAATATCAAATTTTCTTGTGAAATCTTCAACAATCTCTTTTGATGTTGGTGAGTTGAGATGAGGTGTTTGAGGTAGGTAGTTGATGATGTGGAAGTCCTCTTTGAAATTAAACATTTGTATCTTCATTTGGAATGATGTATATGAGCCACTTCATGAGTTATTAGGTTGTGCAAACCTAATAAGCTCTCCCAAAATAACATAATGAGGGTTAATGTAATTATCTCCCTAAGTATACTATGAAAGACAATCATAAATACTTATACATGCAATCAACTCTTAAGACAATATGTGTTTATGATCCAGATTTAAATAGGAACGCAACAAAATACAGAGATAACCATATACACAAAGATGCAACAGAAATAATACTTCATTTCATTAATGGAAAATACTGAAATATGCTTACAACCATAAATGGAAATAAACCAGCAAGGGCGATGGTAGCTTATCTTTGAGAAGAGATGTGGCGGCTACATGCCTCTGAACTCTGTTACAATGAGGCTCAAAGGCCTATTTATTGTTGAGAAACAATGGAAAACCCTTAACATCCCAAAACCTAACCCTAGAAGATGAAACGCCAAATTGTGGGCCCCGTTTGGGTAAATTGGTACATCAATTTCCCGGGGTTGTAACTTTGGCACTCGATCTCCGTTTGACACGTACAATAGCTCATTGAAAAGATCTATCCAAGAAATATAACTTTGGGAAGGGAAAAATCGGTCCATGGACCCATGTTGCCCCTAGATTTCTCAGAAAACGTCGTTTAGGGCCTCAAAACGGCTCCGGAAGTTCAAGACCCGAAAAAACTCCTAAAAATAGTAAATTGTGCTACAATTAAGGAAACTAAAAAGCTGAAAGAGACAGTTGTGGGGGTCTAGATGGGATAGGTGGGTGGCCACCAACATCCACCTGGATCATTCCTCCCCCCTTAGGAAGAAATGGTCCCCATTGCGTTGAGTTCCTCCATCTGTTGAACTTGGTCCCTGGTGAGCTATTCTGCAATCTCTGATGTGTCCAATAATGGTGGGAAGCATAGTCGAGGGTGGTACACATTGAAAACTTTGTGCAGGCGAAGGAATGGTGTAATGTTGTGCTTCCAATCATTATTTCCCACAGTATTTCTACTGCTGTAAGGACCATGTCAGAGTGGTCTGAGCTTTTGATGGGCTCTTGTAAGGTGTTCTTTCTGTAGATGTAACCAAACTTTGTCGCCCACCTGAAACTTGTGTGGTACCCCTGTGGGTGAGGAGAAGTTGTTCCTATGTTTTGTCATGACTGTATCCCTTTGATGCTGCTGCTGCGTGGAGGAACCCTTCGCGGCGGTCATGGGCGTGGTGACGATCTTCTCCTTTCTTTGGGAGAAAACCAGATAGATGAATTTCCTAGTCTGGGAGATGAGCTTGCTGCCTTTCTTAGCAGTGATCAAAGAGGTGGCGGTAGGTGGGGCTACCTCCGGTATCCTGTATAATGAATCATTCAAAGAAATAATGACAGCACGAGGCCTTGACTCATACACAGCATGTCACCTCCACAAGTATGGTTGGCCTAATAGTACATCACACACATCCAGAGGTGTAACATCACACAATACCTCATCTGTGAAGGGCTTGATGCTGTAGGGAAGGCAACACTGCTGGCGAAATTTGAGATCTCGTCCTTCATGAAGCCACCCGATACTATACGGCTGTGGGTGTGGTGTAGTCGGTAGGTCCAACCGCTTCATGACCTCTGCTGAAATGAGGTTATTTTAGCTGCCACTGTTGACAATGAATTTCAACGGCAAACCCTTCACCCACATTTGTGAGTGGAAAAGATGCTCCACTTCCTCTGGGTATTCGGGCTCATTCTTCTGGATCTTGGTGGTGGCAACAATGATGCTGGGCTCTACATCAATGATCTGCTTCCCTTTGCCATTCCCCTTGTCGGGTTCTGACTCAAGGTTGAAACATGCACCTGATTCTAAAGCCTTCAACTCGGCAACCAATGACTGCTTGGTCCGACACTCACTTGTGTTATGAGTGGGACTCTTGTGGAACTCACACCACTTTCCTGTGTGCTTCTTCAACTTCATGGTGTTGTTCTTTTCTTGCGGCTTCGATGGGTTGTCTTCGGTCACCCTGCCTTGGCTTTGTCCTTTGGGCTTCGGATTTGCAGATCCAAAGTCTCGCTTCTTCTATTTGAACTTTTGCTTGATTTTGACAGAATATTGGTACGCTGTGCCGAGCGAGGAGATGTTTAGGAACTCCATCTCTTCCTAGATGTATCTGTGTAGGTAGCCGCGATATTTGAGTACCAGATGCAGATCAGGATCTTTGATACCCAACTGTGTGCGAAGGGTATGAAAAATGTTTGTGAAGTCTGGCACATCTTGGTCCCTTCCCTATTGTAGCATGGTCTACTTTATGTATTTGTACTCGTAGCTTTTGACAGGGTAGTACTACTTGATCGCATCTCGGAATGAATCCCAAGTGGGTGCGGTTGAAGATAGTGAGCTTGTGCTTTCATTCTTCTGCTCACAGTAGGTTTCCCACCAGTCCTTGACGTGGGGCACTGCTTTGAGAAGAGCGAAAAAAATATTTTCCCGACTCGAAAATTCATGAACAGAAAAATACCAATCTAGCAGATTTAACCATTTATCTATGGCATCTGCATCTATTTGACCCTCGAAGATGGGGATTTCAAAATTAACTTGTACCTTAAATGGTGTGGCATTTGCAGAGTAGCTGTTGGAAGCCGACGTGTCGCCTCTGGGTAGCCGCTGAAGGATCTGCGCAAAGCTATCCATCATCGCATTCCTTTACTGCTCGAGGGCTTCTTCGAGCAAGATTTTGATAGGATCTCCTGCCCCCTTGTCTTTCTTCTCATCTGCCATGGGAGGCCATCGGGTTTTGAGAGGTTGGTCTTGCAAATATTCGACTAGTTCAAGCCCTAACTCCTTATATCCCGACCTAATTGGGGACATGCAAAGAAAAACAGAGAAAAAGCAGACTGCTCTGATACCACTGATCCGAATTTAAACAGGAACGCAACAAAATACAGAGATAAACATATACATAAAGATGCAGCGGAAATAATACTTCATTTCATTAATGGAAAATATTGAAATATTCTTACAACCAGAAATGGAAATAAACCAACTAGGGCGATGGTAGCTTATCTCTAAGAAGAGATGTGGCGGCTACATGCCTCTGAACTCTGTTACAATGAGGCTCAAAGGCCTATTTATTGTTGAGAAACAATGGAAAACCCTTAACATTCCAAAACCTAACCCTAGAAGATGAAACGCCAAATTGTGGGCCTCGTTTGGGTAAATTGGTACATCAATTTCCCGGGGTCGTAACTTTGGCACCCGATCTCCGTTTGACGCGTACAATAGCTCGTTAGAAAGATCTATCTAAGAAATATAGCGTTGGGAAGGGAAAAATCGGTCCGTGGACCCATGCTGCCCCCAGATTTCCCAAAAAAACGTCGTTTGGGGCCTCAAAACGGCTCTGGAAGTTCAGGACCCAAAAAAATTGCTAAAAATAGTAAATTGTGCTACAGTTAAGGAAACTGAGAAGCTGAGAGAGACAGTTGTGGGGGTCCAGATGGGACAGGTGGGTGGCCACCAACATCCACCTAGATCAGTTTATTAGGGGGCTAGACAAAGGCATGGTATATGATACAATTATGGATGGGAAAGGAAGAGACTTCTTCATGGCATGACCCTCAAAGTCATTTGTTGTGTAGGTTTTTTTATTTTATTTTTATGTTCAAATTTCCAAGAGCTTCTGAATTCTTTTCCAATAGCCTTTAAGAGGGAGATTTAGGCATTGAGTTGTTATTCTTCAACTTTATTTCATTTCCCTCTTTTCATTTTTTTAAGCGTTATGTTTATTGAATAATTCCCTCTTATTTAGATCTTCTTTAAACAAGCTAGTGACTAGGGAAAAACCTTATAATGAGGTGACATTAGCTCAAGCTTTCATTATAATTTATTTTTCTCTTCACCTCGTTTCCCATTCAGATATTTCATAGGCAACTATGGGCTTTTCATTTCAACCAAGGATTTCATATGCTTTAATTTTCAACCCAAGCATGAAGGGGGAAAACTACCTTTTCATTATTAGAATGGAGGTAAAGGAGACATGGTGGATAACATTACGTAAGGAGTATGTGGAGTGTTACCTTAGTTACTCACCCAATAATACAACCTAACCATGGGAGATGACACACTTACATGAGTAAGCTACGTCATCAGACAATGACAAGGAAAAAAAATAAATTGTATTATTAGAAAGTGTTGTTAGATCCTATTTTGGTAAGCAACATGGTTACTACCCATTAAAATTTGTATTAAACTCACAAATAATAAACAAGATATGAAAGATAAATCGTTGAATGTGTTTACTATTCACAATGATATACATGTATACAATGTGTTAGACCCTTGGTTTTCATATACAAAGTGGTATCTTGGACTCCAATGACCTTTAAAATTCCACACCATAACCCTTAGTGGATTAGGTGTCCAACATTCCCCCCTTAATCCGAAGGGGTATATATGATTCCAAGAAGAGAGCGATAATACAAAAATACAACAATGCATGACAAAAATGGTTGAATGTGCTCTCAAAGATGATGGTATAAGGTGGGAGAACTCGAGGTCTCAACCAGTGGTGGTTTAAGGATGGCCACCAACACTAGAACTCTTAGTGCATTTCCTGGAATAGTCCCAAATATGGCAAGAAGTTGTTAGTATTATGCTAGAGGAAGTTTCCCTAATGCTTTGAAGATGGATACCATTGAGGTATCAACCTAGAATTCTTAGTGCAATTCCTGAAATAGCTCCAAATATTGAAAGAATTTGTTAGTCTTTTTTAGAGGAAGTGTCCCTAATGTTTTGAAAAGGGAGACCATCAACTTGGAAATCAGAGGTATCAACTTGTAGGAAAAGGGAGAACCTCAACATAAAAAGGGAGGTATCAAGCTGCAGTGGTTTAAGGAAGGCCACCAAACAAAGACATGCTCACGGGCTTCTCTGTCTCTGGCTACAACTCTGAATCTGGGTATGGATGACTCTAACTCTAAGCTCATGCAACAGGTTGAGGTTGTGACTCAAGCTTGATTGATGTGGCTTTGTAGCTTGTAGATGACCATAAATTCCCCCCTTGTCAAATACAAGGTGAGAAGATGAAGATATATCAACTGCAAGACTTTTCAATACTCAAGAACAAATTATGTGATATGATCAAAATATCTTCTTGGTTTTTGAAGCCCATTTCCAAGAAGAGATCCATCCAAGATGAATATTAATTCTTGCAGAAGGCTTGTTCTTGAAGCATCTATTTGAATGATGAGTATTTTTACCATAATGCATAGAAGGATGAAGATAAAAATAATAGTGATATTTCATATGGCCAACTAGATTATAGTGTTGGAATTTGACACTCTTTGACTGTGAATGTGAAGGAGCAAGATCTGAACCAGGTGAATATGAATTGTCATGAAGAAATCCAACACTTTCAAATTGGATTAGTTTGGTATAGTCTGGAATATGAAAGGACACATCCTTGCCATATCCAGGACTAGTTTTGTTCCTTTTGTTGACAAGCTCTTCCCAAGGTCTGATGATGGGCTTGGGAAGTGCAGACTAAACTTCAACATCTATATGCAAATCTATTCTTGCACTAGGTACTGAATCAACCTCCACTTCAATGATTTGATTAGTTTATCCCTACTGACGGGAGCTTTTATCAACATAAAAAATAGGATTGTTCTGAATGATGTCTTTCCAGCTGTAATTCATCTTATTGGAATTAAGATTCGAGTTGCAGAAACTTGTGTGCATCTTGTGGAAAAAATTGAATGCCAGAGAAAGTGTCCTTGCTGATTTGGACTATATGAATAGTAGACACCATTAGTGTGCTTAATAACTCTAACAAATCGTTGAGTTTGGCCATTGTCTCAACAAAAAAATAAAGGTTTGAAAGGGTTTCAACTAGAAATGCACCACTATCAATTCGAGAAGCTTCTTTTACTATGACTTCAATTGATGAACAAAATACCATGAGTTACAGGTGCAGCTAGGCTCTAAATAGTCAAAATAATTGCAACACAAGTGTATTATATATCTATAAACAATATAGACCCATCATACAACTTGTTTACGATTCTCATCAAAATAACTCAAAAAAATGTTGGAATTAGGCTTCAAGCTCACAAAGCATCAGAACACATAAATGAAAGATACCCTTAAGGAAAACACACACACACACACACATGCTTTGACTCGTAAGGCAAACACCAATATACCAAACAACATACAAATTTTCAACACACATTACTTACCACACAAATGATGTAACTCAGAATTGTATTGACCAGTGCAAGAATAATGCAGATTCAAACTCTCCAATATAAGTTTCAATACATATATTAAACAAATCTCAAAACACACAAATGAAATACATTACACAAGAGACTGATAATTGACTACTGCATATAACTCATTGTAGATATTAAACTATTCAACAATGCACATGAAATAAAGCAACACACAGAACCTTGGAGAGAGTATACACGACCATTGTCACCACTTGGCCTCTTACGTCCACAACACACAAAAGAGAACTAATGAAACAACACTAACTTACAACAAATCACAACAACACAGTGCACTAAATTACAACAACCCCTCATGACTGGAATATTGCTGTAATGGTCACTACTTCTATTAGAGAGGTCGAGAGAAGTCAATATCAATTTGGAATCCAAAAATTTCAACAGACCACCATTCATACATAAGACAAGGTGAAATTATAAAAATTCTTTCCAAACAGAAAGTGCGCATGCTAGAGATCATTCATCCATGGAGGAAAAAAAAACCAATAATTTTAGCTTCATACCATGTTGTCGTCACCAAAATGACTACTGTATTAGTATTTATAGTAACAAAAACGAGACTAAGAGCCATTGTTGAACACAATGTCTAGGTCAAGAGTTCGAATCTCCCACATCTGTAGTTTTTATAATGGCAGAGATTTCCAAACTAATTCAAATATTGTTAAGCTTCAACTATTAAGGATACTGGTATTTATCTAGGCAATAATCACAGAGTGAGAAGACTTAGTAGCATTTATAAGTCATGTCGATTCCAAGAGAGAATATTCCATGGCCTTTTATTCTTTTGGTTGTGACAAGAATGCCTTAAATGGAGAAGAATACACATATTCAATGCAAGACGAAGATAAATGCATTGTCTTAAATGGAATCCCAATGGTCAATGAGGACTGTCAAACACAAGGATGCACGAAGAGGGTTCCAACTGTTAGGGTCCTATAATATAGCGATCATATTGTTTCTATATTACTATTCATTTTGGGGTCTTTTGTAAAATTTAACTTATGGTTTCATGAGTCTCATAGTCTAAGAGATCTTTGTACAAAAGGGTCAAATTTAGTCAAAAGGTCATTGTAAATATTTGTGTTAAAAAGGGTCATGTCATGGGGAAATGGGTTATCATCAATTAGTTGTTGGCATCAGGTCTCATGTCAGTTGGTTGGAGATTTAGTTAGTGTCATATCAAGTTCATGATTACAAAAGTACCCTCTCATTTCGTCTCACTTACATCATTCAGTATCCACCTTCATAACAAGAAAAAGGGTTTAAGTGGCATAAAAAAATAAAAATTATTTGAAAGTTTTCTCATTTTCTCTCATCCAAAGTCTGGTTTGAGCTCTGGAGCAAGTTGAAGGTGAAATACAATATTGATAAGGCTGAATGAGAGGTTGTAGGTCGAGTTCAAGCAATTGTTGCAAATTTGTTGCGCAAGTGACTTGCTGCTACACAATTGCTCCATAAGTGGTGAGATGGCCTCGAGATTTTTAGTAAGAGTTTTTCTCTCTTTTGCTTGATTTTAAATGTTGCATGAAGCTTTTTGAACACCCTCCAACTAGTCTCAGAGTTTGCAGAAGACCCGAAGTATACCAACCTTATATGTGCATTCGCATTTGCTACACATCTGCTACGCAAGTTGCGCAGGCCCTCATTTTGGTGAAGTGTGGTATTTTTTTAGTTTTGAAAGATTGATAAGGTATTATAAGGATTTTTTATGTGGTAAGAGTGCTCCTCAACCATTTTGAAGCAGAAAGGCCATCATAAGCTCAAAATGCTGGACTTGCTGCAAATCTGTTGCGCAAGTGGGAATCAACCATCTAAGATGTCTACAAGCTTTGTAGAGACTACTTAAAGAGTTATACACCATAAAACAAACATTTCAAGCCTACAAATTTGATCCATTTTTCCAGAGGAGGGGTGCAACCATACAGAGCATGGAGGACTACTTGGACTTGCTACGAATTTGTTGCGAAACTGACTCTTTTTGTCATTATTTTAAAAATCTATTTCCGACCCAATGGAGCTTAATTTTGGAAAAAACAAAGAGGTGTTTGTCAATAATGGACCAAAGAACAAAAACGTCCTTCCTTTTATAGACAAGTGTCATATATTGGAATATTGAAATGCATCTTTACAACCTATTTTTCAGGTTTTGTCATTTCGTGTTTTAGTTATGATGTTTAGGTGCAGATTGTGAGGAGATGGAGAATAATTTTTTGAAACTGAGCTTTCTCTCAAGGAAACTCTCATATAGAAAACCTCATTTTTTTTTTGTAATAACTATCAGGATTCATGATATATGAGGTAGTCTTTGACCCCTAGTTTTCTAGAAATTCAGACCTTATTTCATAGCAGACTTGCTACACTTTTTATGTAGTCTTTGATGTTGATGAGATAGTGTAATTTTTAAGTTTTGACTGTCGTGAAAGGATTTATATGAATTTAAAAACACTTATATTTATGCTTCCAACATTTATACCACAAGAAAGTCATCATATGTTCAAAATTTTGCAGGCGTTGCAAAAGGTGACAATTTTATTGTGAAAGTGGGTGTTAGTCAATAAGGAGGTCTGCAAGCACTATGAAGCCTAACTCATAGGTTCAATACCATCACAAAGATATTTTAAAGACACACATTTGCTCCATTTTTTAAGAGGAGGGATACAACCATACAGAACATGCATGGCTACTTCAACTTACTGTGAAACTAGTTGATGCGCTGCGAAATTGGACAGTGAGTGCCATTTCACTTTATATTTCAAATTTTTGGTTTCTAGAAGTAGTTTGGATCATGTGGATAGGTGGCATATTGTCTTAGGAGATGTAGTTAATTCTTATTTGCAAATATTCCAGGTTGGTGATGTTTTAGGCACAGATTGGTTGTAAGTAAAACCACTCCTATTTTAAAGTATATGTACCAAAATTTCGATGTATCTAGTTAGAAGTTTATTTTGTTCAATAATTTTAACCACCTAGAGTAAGAGATCGAACCTCATGGTGTATATAGAGATGAAAAACATAGTAAATGGTTATTTTGGGTAGATTAGAGAGAAACAAACATTTCTGCAATGTATTTTCTGAAAAGTTTGCTACTGAATGAATGAAAGATAAAATGTGTGATTTGCATGGATTCCTGTGTTAGATATTGATGATGTGTGCTTCTATATTATTTTAAGTTTGTCTTATGTGTTTAAATCTCTTGAATGTATGTCTTCTTGCTTGGAAAAACTAGATGTTTAACTCAGAATTCATCTTAATGGTGCTCTGATTTAGTTTTGCCAAGTGATCTATGTTTTTCCTCTTAAAGCAACATTTAGAATTCATCTATAGTTTTGATGCTCTATGTGTTGTCTTCCACCTTTCTTACACTCACCCTCCTACAACAATTTAACTTGATTTCATCACCAAGACTTCCTACCTTGCCCCTGTGGAGAAACCCCTTTCTCTCTTCATCATATCACTGGACAAAAATAAATTTGACATGACTCCATGCCCAATGGATCTGTCTCTTTTCTCATCAACAGACCTTTGAAAAATATACCTTATTTAACATTATACCTAGCCTAATATTAGATTAGTTGAGAAACTTAAGTAAGAGAGCCCTCTCCAAGTCTAGAAGGGCTAGATTCTGGCCTAGAAGTGGTTTGTGGTTACCTTTGAAATTTCTCTCTTCAGCTAAGGGAAATTTAAGGAGTGCTAACACCAACAACACTTTCTTTTGTTTTCTCATCAACATAAATTTGAAAAATATACCTTATTTAACATTATACCTAGCCTAATATCAGATCAGTTGAGAAACCTAAGTGAGAGAGCCCTCTCCAAGGCTAGAAGGGCTAGATTTTGGCCTAGAAGTGGTTTGTGGCTACCTCTGAAATTTCTCTCTTCAACCTAGGGAAATTTAAGGAGTGCTAACACCAACAACACTTTCTTTTAAAAACAATGCTCAGGTTTAGTTGTGTAAGTATTTATAATGTTGAGGGGAATTGCTATGCACACACATGAGAAACAATAAAGGTTGCAGTGATAAGAGAGGAAAAGCATATCAATGAGCTTGATGAGAATGCTTGTTCTACTATTCAGCTGAGAGGATATTTAGAATTGTAATCCTAAATGAAATAACTGACGAAAAAGAATGGCGGAGCTGACAGACATAATTACAGTAATTGTTGTTATCAATGGGCTAGATAGAGTCATGATTTTGTTGGAGGGAGCGATGAAATTGACAGAAAGTGTTACAACGTTGCGTTGGCAGAGATACTAGTGTTAGGAAACATAACTTATGCTAGTGAGGGAAATTTTTATTCGTTACTCACATAAATTAGCAGCATTCCTTCCCACATTCGTAGGGATAGGTCTTCTCACGACAGAGGGATGGCAGAGCTCATAGACTGTTTCAACTAAGGCTCACAAATTTTAAGCATGGAAAGAGTACACCTACTCTGATACCATGTTAAACGCACAAATAATAGACAAGATATGAAAGATAAATTAGTGAATGAATTTAATATTCACAATGATATACATTTATACAATGTATGTGACCCTTGGTTTTCATCTACCAAGTGGTCTCTTGGACTCCAATGACCTTTCACATTCCACACCATAACCCTTAGCGGATTAGGTGTCCAAGAAGTGGTAATGCCATGCAATTACACATGTATAAATCATAATATTCATCCAAACATCATTGTATCTGTCATCTGAGAGGTTAGGCATCAATGATGAAGAAGTTGAAGATAAAGGATAAATGTTTTACTGGTGCCAAGAAAATGGAAAAATCGATCATTTCACTTTTGGAAGCATCAAAATGTTATGTGCATGGACTTATGAAGAAGAAGAATGTTGAGTCAACTTTCAATTTAAGTAGTTGAGGAAGAACCTTTTTATTTTATTTTATTTGGATAGCTTGGATAGTGCATATTTTTTTATTTTTGGTAAAATAAATAGATGAATTATATTATTGAAATAAGCTTAATTGATATTTTATTTTAAAATAGTTTTTAATTTTCTATTTTGTATATATTCAAATTTAGGATTGGATATCTAATTATATAAAAAAATATTGGATATCTAAATATATAAAAGAAATATTTAGTGTAATTGCCTAACTAATAATTATAACTAGTAAATCAAACAACTATACATTTTCTAAAGCATGTTTTATTGTCACATCACTTAATTGGGTATCTATATTTGATACATATTGAGTACCACATTTCATGTTTTTTTTTGGGTTTCTATCCACTTAATGACCTACGTGGATTTTTTTGGAGTTTTAAAGACCAAATCCTTGTCTTGCTCCAAAGAATATTATATCTTCCCTTGTCCTTCTCAAATGATTCTTCCTGTAGTGGAACCAATAAAAGTGGAGTTGATTCTAGGATAATAATTGTTTCAATACATTTGATGCACCCCTTTAGAGATGAAACAATAACATTTGTCCATAATGTGAGGTGTAAATTTATTTTGTGGTGTTGATTGAATTGGGTCGAAGGTAGTTCATCATTCAATCAATCCACCAAGAAAACTTCAAGTTTTTCCCTTTGAAAAATATTTTGTGAAAATGTTATCTTAGAATATGAGATCATCACATGTCCATGCTCATAGTAGATGTTACATGGAAAATCAATGTGTTCATACTCCTAAAGTTATATCCATCATTAATCTTTACTTTTTCAACAAAAATTGGTTAAATAGAATTTTTTTAAATCAACCTAAATGCATGTCTAAGGATAGTTATCATGAATACTTGTAGAGTCCATCAACTTTAATATTCCAAAAATATATTAAACACTCTTACTTATATGAAAATCTTGTTAAATATTTTAAATATTAAATAAAAATAAAAGAGAAATTTAGATTATTCATAAATCAAAGTCTCCTACCAAAACTTTATATTCTATTTGATTGAGAAACAAGTTTAAAGATGAATTTTTTTTTTAACTTATTCTCTCTTTATTTTCTTTTGATTTTGGCCCAATCAATTATCTAATTAAAAGAGAAAATTTACTAATTAAACAATAATATTATACCAAACAATAATCTTATACCACTCAAGTGTATATTTGGAATTGGAAATTCTACAAATGAAAATAATATATTTTATATTTGGAATTTGAAATTCTACGAATGAAAATAATATATTTCATTTTAAAGAGAGAATCCATATAGGTGAGTCAAATTTAAAATATTTGTGGAATAACCTGTTCAGAGTTTTGATTAAACCTAATGTTTCCATGGTAGGACTGGAAGATTTTAAAGAGAGAATCCATACAAATGAATTAAATTTTTTAAAATGTCTATGGAATAACCTGTTCAGAGTTTTGATTAAACCTAATGTTTCCATGGGAGGACTGGATGATTTTAAAGAGAGAATCCATACAGATAAGTCAAATTTAAAATGTTTGTGGAATAACTTGTTTAGAGCTTTAATTAAACCTAACATTGAATTTAATCAAAACTCTGAACAAATTATTCCACAAACATTTTAAATATATTTCATATTTAGAATTTGAAATTCTCCCGATAAAAATAATATATTTCATATTTGGAATTTGAAATTCTCTAAATGAAAATAATATATTTCATATGCTAAAAAGACAAAAGTTTTTTTTTTAAATATTAAGAATCTTAAAAAAAATTAGTATTAAGTGTGGAAAAAATTGACTTAAATATTGAAAAGTTTAGGAATATGCAATTTCCCTATATGTACACTTTAAAATATACAATATTGTTTGATGTCAAAAACACTCTTTAAACATGAGAAAGCTCTCACATTTACAATAGCATATAAAGTTACACTAAAGCTATAAAACTTGACATATCCCACAACTCTTATCTATCTTCTCCAATCAATTTGAAATCTCATCAAAACTTTATTATAAAATCCAATCAATTTGAAATCTCATCAAAACTTCACTATAAAATCCAATCAATTTGAAATCTCATCAAAACTTTATTATAAAATAAGGACCTAGTAGAATGACAAGACCATATGATTTGAAATGTATATTTAACTTTCAAAACCAATTATTTTCCATCCACTAAAAGGATGGTATTAATGAACAAAAATCCAAAAATGTGATGTATTTATGATATTGGATTTGTTTTTTCCCTTCACTCTTTGAAACCAACGGACATAATGTGAACTTTGTCTCATATGATAATGTTTTTGCCCTAATCACAAATAGTGACAAGAATATATATATATATATATATCAAAGACGACACAGTTAAATTTTGTGCAACATGGTTATGATATTGGTCACGACTAATATTCTTTATTGTGAGATGCAGAGTCATAATCAAACATTATTAGGTTGGTTAGGGTAAAGTTTTAGGTGAGATTAAAAAGAATTAATCATTTATTTTATTTTTAAATAAATAAATTTATATATTATAAATAAATAATTAATAATTAGTAAGTAATTATTTATTTAAATCTTAAGATTAAAATTATATGTTACCATAATTTTTTATATTATTAATCAATATTTTGAATGTAAATGCAATACAAAGTTTGTTGGATTTTTATACCACTTTATGATAATTATTATTAAGATTACTTTCTAAAATTATAAATTTATATACCATATAAATATAATGCATGATACCTTTTAGCTATTTATGTACCATATCCATATAATGCATTGTACTTTTAAGACTATTCTTGTATAGATGTGTTTCGATGTTTTAAAAGTGTTTTGATATTATTTATAGTTTTAGTTATTATAATTTTATTCTAAAATATCAATATGGTTCTACTTTTTAAACCATCACCCTTCATTTTATATATATATATATATATATATATATATATATATATATATAATAATTATTAAATTATAATAATTATTAAATAGTATAAAATTATTAAAAGATAATTTTGAAAATTAAAAGCATAATAAATATCAAATTTTTTTTAATAAAAATTATAATAAAATATCAAAATTAAAAACATAATAAATATCAATTTTTTAATAAAAAATTATAATAAAATATTAATTTTATTTTTAATAAAAAGTAATAAAATATTCTATATTGGGTATCAAATCATGAAATTGATGAGGATTATGATGGAGAGTAGTTACCAGTTAAAGTGTTTGATTAATGATCCACACACTTGACAATTGGCTTATAGCACGATTCAAGCAAGTAAGTTCATGGTATTCCTCACACTAAATCTTATACAGAGTGATAGTTTGGCAACCTCCTATGTAATGAATCATAATTGTGCAAGTTAAAGTAGCGATAACTTGGCACTCATGGTGAAGGTTATGGAGAACATCTCAGAAGATGGTAACTTAAAGAAGGTTATGTTAAGAGAGCATATATTGGTTTAGTATTATTGCCCCTTTCTTCCTTGGAATCCTTGGCTTTTCTAGGCTCTAGTTTATTTAGGTGTCGAGAAAATGGACCTTATCTTGAATTGTTACAAGGCTAGGGCCTTTAAGTGTCCTCGTTTCATAGCACTAGTACTTTTGTGGTGTGTTACTCTCTTTTGTATCATTTATTGAAGGTAGTTCTTGGCTGTGAAACTACGGAAAGAAGCCAACTCGAACAAACTTTAGGTTCAAGTTGGCCCTCGAACCAGAGGGGGCTCCCTCAATATTACGAGGCTTTTTAATGTTGTTCACTGTCACTGGATAACAACCTATAAAGCACAATGGCTAGATCTAGGATTTGTATAGGTGGTTGCTGATGAGTCACAAATCCCTGGTTGACAAATAAAGCCCTCTCTTGTAGATGCTTTATCAAAGTGCTAGTGTTCAACTATGGCAGAAAAACATAGTTTGAAAGTTGTGGATGGAGGAATGGAGGAGAAATTAGAGAATTAGATATCCTCCCTGAATATCCAATTATCTAATTAAGAGCATAAGTGTGTAAAAGGATCTCTACATCCAACACATCAATACATTTAAGAATTAATATAGAAGCAACAATCTATTAATGTTGATGGATCAACAATGACATCCTATCACTTTGATATGCTCATCAATGAAAATAACTATGCGGTAGGTTATCAAGGAGGTTGAGACTCAACCTAGCCTTGCCTAGTGTCCTATATAACCTCAAATATATGCTGGAAAAGACATGTATCATAGGAAAATACATACATGAGAAATAGTTTATGTCATTAATTGGAACCAGAAGCCCTTGATTTAAATTCTATAATTGCAGACTTTACAAAAAAACTCAGGGTTTTGGCATCAAAAGGCAATCCTTTTACATTCAAAATCAAATAATATATAGGGATAAATACAATCCTGAAGATATTACAAGATTTCAAGGATAAGATCCTAACAATTAAACTAAAAATAAATTTAATATTAATTACTTGCAAGAGACCTGGAAATGTTCCCTAATTTTATGTTATTTGTCCACTAAATGCCTTTAAATCTGAGATGTTATTTTATTATTCTAATCCTCTCCCCTTGTTTTCCAATTTACTTTTCACTGACCAAAATCTACTTGAAAATAGTAAACTAAAATCTTCATTTGCCACCTATCCCTCGAAATTTTCAAATGTTGATTTCTTTTGCTAAAGTGGATTTGGTAAATTTTATGTGTTAAAGTGTTGCCATGTGTTAATATTAGAATATTGATTTTTCTCCAAAGAATACTTTGTCATCCCATTTTATTAGGATATGGACGAGTTTGATATATTTGTGGTGAATGCTCTTATAGAAATATCCAGTAGGCAATCAATTTGAAATCCTCAAAGGAAGAAGTGTTCTTGTATTATATTTGTTTCTTGAATGGTAAAATATGAATAGGAATGGAAACCCTGACTTTTGGCTCCTAAATACTTAACAAAACTTGTTGCTCTGTAACAGTGGTAGAAAATTTGTAAGCACAGACAATAATGTACCCGAACTTAGTGCCATCTGCCATCTTGTTTGACACGATTAAACCTTGTGTTGTCATTGAAACTAGAACTGCATTGTGGGGGAGGGGGTTTTCCACACAGTAAGTGGGTTTTTTCTTGGGGGGTAGACAATTCTTCATAGATCACCACGTATGATTATGTGGTTTTTCTCAAACAACTAATTGCGGGGGCCTCTCTCCTTCACCAAGCAACTTTTGGGCCAGGGTCTGCAATCTTTCTAAACCATTGATTAATCAACCGTGATAATATTTTGACATGTATCACCTTTGAAATTCACCAATGTGTAGTCTCTTTAACCCGCTAGAAATCCTATTATTTTGTGTGTAAGTGGGAACTTGTGTGTTGATTGATCTCGGTAATGGTTTGTGACTTGTTAGAGTCCAATGACATATGTGAGATTAAGCATTGGGCCCAATATTTTTTTACAAAACCATGCATATGAACAAACAACTTTGTGCTCATTTGTTTTTATGTTGTGAGATTTATCCCACATCTATTTTGGATATATGATACCATATGTTGATATACAACAATGTTTTAATAGCTATTTGACTCATGGTGCATGTATTATACCTAGCTTCTCCCTTGGCTTGGCGCTTGTCGTGTTGGTCTTTGACTTGGCTTATAGTTTGGTTGTTTGGTAGATGGTGACTTTCAATGACATATTGTTTGATGACTTCGAAGATTGGGCCAAAAATCCCAATATTTTTAATAGTCCCCTCATATAAATCATAAGAGGATGAGATCTGTTTTGAGCTCAAAAGCCCGAAAATCACGCTTTGAATTTTTTCCAATAAGCTGGGAGACTTATAAAAACAATTTTTTTTTGACAAATCTCATGAAACTTGTCATATGCATGAGAATCTAGCCAATAGACAAATTGGAAAATTTTGAAGATCTTTGTAACATTTTCCTTGAAAATAAAAAGTTATAACATTGACTCAAACTGGGGACTGCTCCCCCCTGTGGGATGACAGAACCTGTAGACCTGTGCCTTGAACCTATTGCGCATGGAGTCCTGCTAAAACCTTCGATCAATTTTTGACTTTATCTGAACCTGTTCTACCCAAAAAATTCCTGTGAATGAATTTTGTCATTTCAATATCCTATAATTGTGAATTGGAACCACACTGAAGCAACTGTTGAATCAAAACTATAGATCAAATGGTCTGAAAACAAACTTATATATTCACACACCACTACTTAACTGAGTTGAAATTGTACATTGTTAGGTGTAATCATGCTTCCAGTGCAACCATGTGAGCATTGGATTAACTGACAGGGCATCTTGCATGCAATTGATAACATGAAAAGAATGTACAAGATGAACACTAAATTCCATAGGTAACGAATACTTACAGGTGAACTTGAAAAGTTGCATCCTCTGCAGACATGTGAGATTTCTAATCAACATTAATAGGAAGAAAGATATGCTACTAAATTATTCCATTATGGATCCTTGAATGAACACAACAGTAAAGACAGCTGACATCTCGAACCAGTGGAGTTGGTAACTCAGTGGAATTGCCATATAGAAAAAGTGGAGACACTAGGTGAAAGAAATGCAACCACTATCAAATGTCTAGTCTTGCTCACCAGCAAGGATTAGATCCAGTCTTCATCGTTCTCCAGGGAAAGATTTCTTTGTTACTTCGCTCCCTAGAAACGATGCCAAATGTTGTATCATTTCTCGAAGGCAGTTCTTGGTTGTGAAACAGTGTTGACAAACTAACTTAACCAAAATTTAGGTTCAAGATAGCCCTCAAACCAGAGGGGGCTCCCTCAATATTGCGAGGCTTTTTAATGTTGTTCACTGTCATTGGGCAACAACCTATGAAGCACAATGGATAGATCTAGGATTTGTATAGGTGGTTGTAGATGAGTCACAAATCCCTGGTTGATAAATAAGGCCCTCTCTTGCAGAGGCCTTATCAAAGTTCCAATGTTCATCTATGGCAGAAAAACATAGTTTGGAAGGTGTGTATGGAGGAATGAAGGAGAAATTAGAGAATTAGATATCCTCTCTGACTATCCAATTATCTAATAAAGATTAGAAGCATGCAAATAAATCTCTACAATCAACACATCAATACATTTAAGAATTAATATAGAAGCAACAATCTATTGATGTTGAGGGATCAATAGTGACATCTTGTCACTAAGTTCTTCTCATTAATGAAAATAATTTTGCGGTAGTTTGTCAAGGAGGTTGACTCTCAACCTAGCCTTTCCCAGTGTCCTATATAACCTCAAATATATGCAGGAAAATACATGTATCACAGGAAAAGACATACATGGGAAACAATTTTTTGTCATTGACCGGAGCCAAAAGCCCTTGATTAAAATTCTATAATAGCAAACTTTGCAAAATAAAATTAGTGTTTTGCCATCAAAATCCAAGCCTTTTACATTCAAAATCAAATAATATATAGATAGAAATACAATCCTAAGGCTATTACAAGCTTTTAGGGACAAGATCCTAATATTTAAACTAAACATAAATTTAATCTCTAATTAGTTACAAGAGACCTGAAAATGTTGCCTAATTTTCTGCTATTTGTTCACTAAATGCCTTTAAATATGAGATGTTCTTTTACTCTTCTAATACTCGCCACTTGTTTTCCAACTAATTTTTCACTGACCAAAATCTGCTTGAAAATAGTAAATGAAAATCTTCATTTTCCACTTATCCCTTGAAATTTTCAAATGTTGATTTTCTTTTGCTAATGTGGATCTAGTAAATTTGATGTGTTAAAGTGTTGCCAACTGTTAAGCTTTGAATACTATTTTTTCTCCAAAGAACACTCTGCCATCTCATTTTATTAGGATCTGGACAAGTTTGATATATTTGTGGTGAATGCTCTTATAGAAATATCCGGTAAGCGATCAACTTGAATTCCTCAAAGGAAGAAGCGCTCTTGTATTATATCTATTTCTTGAATGATAAAATATGAATAGGCATGGAAACCCTAGATGTTGGCTCCTAAATACTTAACAAAACTTGTCGCTTTGTAACAATGGAAAAAAATTTCAAACACAGACGATAATGCACCCAAACTTAGTGCCACCCACCATCTTGTCTCACACGATTAAACCTTGAGTTGTCAATGAAACCAACACTGGATTGCGTGGGGGGGGGGGGGGTGGTTCCACACAATAAGTGGTTTTTTTTATCGGGGTGTTCACAGTTCTACATATATTTCCACATATGATTATGTGGATTTTCCCGAAAAACTAATTTCGTGAGCCTCTCTCCTTCACCAAGAAACTTTTGAGCCAGGGGTCTGCAATCTTTTGAAACCATTGATTAATCAACTGTGATGGTATTTTGACACATATCACCTTTGAAATTCACCAATGTGTAGTCTCTTTAACCCACCAAAAATGCTATTATTTTTTGTGTAATTTGGCACTTATGCATTGATTGGTCTCGGTTGTGGCTTATGACTTGTTGGAGTTTGATGACATATGTGAGATTAAGCATCAGGCACAATATTTTTTTACAAAACCATGCATATGACAAAACAACTTTGTGCTCATTTATTTTTATGTTGTGAGATTTATCCCACATCGAATTTTCATATATGATACCATACGCTGATATATAACAACATTTCAATAGTTATTTGACTCATGGTGCATGTATTATACCTAGCCTCTCCCTTGGCTTGGCGCTTGTCGCGTTGGTCTTTGACTTGGCTTGTAGTTTGGTTGTTTGGTAGATGGTGGGTTTCAATGACATATTGTTTGATGACTTGGGATATTGGGCCAGAAAGCCCAATATTTTTAATATTCCCCTCATATAAATCATAAGAGGTCGAGGCCTGTCCTAAGCTCAAAAGCCCAAAATTCATGCCAATAAGCTTGGGAAACTTATAAAAACATTTTTTTTCTTAACAAATCTTATGAAACTTGTCATATGTCCGAGAATCTAGCCAATAGAAAAATTACCAAATTTTGAAGATCTCTGTAACGTTTTCCTTAACAAGAAAATGTTACAACACTCTTTAGATTTTCTTATAGATTTGGTTCCTTTGTAGGTTTATGTTCTAAATCTAGTACACTTTTGTCTCATCCACACAACTTCCTTAACAATTGGAAGTGCTTATTTTATTTATTAACCTCTTATCCCTCTTGGAGGTCTCTTGGTTTCTATATTCATAGTGGATTCTAGCTCTTCTTCTATTAATTCTTGGCTCATTATTGCTCCACCCTTATGACTCTTTGTATTAAATGAGTCCATCTTAGTCTATGAACAAGTATCTCTTTTCCTAGTTGTGCCCATTCTTTCTTTCTTTGAGGAGCATCCACCCTTTTTCCTTGAAGGCAAGAGTAAAAATATCTTTAGTTTGGCAAGGCTGATGAGGCAATCAATTGTGCTACCTTGTCTGAGATTTCAATAGGTGCATAATGCTTTGCAGTGGCCTTTGTGGAAAAAATTCCATCTAAGATTCACAGAGAAATTAAGAATGAAAAATGGGAAGCAAGGTTTGAGTGAATATTTCTTTAGGATGTTGAAGTTGAGGAAGATGTTGGAATTTTGGTACCTAAAATAGGGAATACTCACACTAGACATACTAGATATATTCAGGCTATAAACCTACATTGAAAGATAAAAATTATCATGGGAAAGGTGCATGTGGAATGGTTAAAAGGTCAAATGATATGAATTTATGAAGGGAATTAAATGGTATATAGATTTAAAACCAAAAACAAAGATACATTGAAACTTGACTTCTATTAATAAATGGAAAACATTGAAATTGTATAAATGTAGAATGAAAACAAACTAGCTCAGATGACGTATCTTATCTTTGAGAAGAGATGCAATGGCTACACGCCTTCACCCAAATATCTTATAGTGAGGTTTAGAGGTATTTTAATAATCAAGAAGCAATGAGAAACCCTAAACATCCAAAAACCTAAACGTAAGAGATGGAAGGCCAAAAGGTTTGAGGGCCCCAATGGGGTAAGTTAGAATGTCAACTTTCAAGGATTGTAACTTTAGCATACAATGTTTGTTTGGTGTGCTAGATAACTCATTGCAAAAGTCTAATTAAGGATAACATTTTCTAACTGCATTCAACATTTTATGTTTGCCGAGTGCCTGTTTCCATAAAAAATGTTGTTTAGGGCATCAAAATGGCTCTGAAAGTTTAGGGCCTAAAAAATAGCTAAAATAAAAATTTTGATGTGAACCAGTGGAATAGATGGGTGGTTATCGATATCCACTGAGATCAACCCTCCCACCTTAGGAATCAATGATGTCCATTGCGATAAGTGCCTCAATTAGATGGGGAAAGTTATACTAAATTTGGTCCCTTGTGAGCCACTTGCCTTGGCGCAAGAGTTGGCCTACTTTGACAACATGATACAGCTAGATCCTTTGTTAACGGGTGATTTTAATTTGTGTGTCTTAGATATGATCAATTGTGGCCTATTCAATGCAATTTTGATTGACATATGTTGATGTCAATTTTTTATTTTATTTTTGATGTGTCCAAAAATGGTGGAAAGTATGGCGGAAGGAAGTCTACATTGAACATTGGGTGTAGGCCAAGGAAGGGGGGGATAGTTATCTCAAAAGCATTGTCACCACAACCTTGGTGATGGTGTAAGTTCCATAGAAAAGTGGATGAAGCCTCAAATGGGACCCTACAAGGCATTCCTTTTACAAGTGCAACCAAACCTTGTCTGCCACTTGAAACTTGTGTGGCACTCGATGTTGATCATGATGTTGTTTGTACTTAGTATTGGATTTTTGAAATATCTTAGGGACCTGCTAATGGATGTGTTAAATTTGTTCAATAAAATTGATAGCTTTGTCAACCTTGGATTGAACATGCGAAAATTATTCCTATGTAGTTGCAAGGGGTAGCGCAACATCAATGGGACCTAATGGTTTAAATCATAGGCCCACCTGAAATGGGATATGGCCTGTTAAGCTATGGAGAGCTATGTTGTAGTGATGTTAAACATATGTGAGATTATCATCCCATTGTTGAAATTTGGGGAAACTATGGGATGAATTCCCATGAGAAGCCCAACTTCCCCAAAAAGAACCCATTAACCCCAAATGAAGCCCATCCTGAACCAAAGGATAATTCAGTTATTATTAATGTGACACAAATCAAATGGGAAAGAAATTATTAAGGCACATGGAATTAATATATTTAATATTGTTATGAGTAAATTTGAATCTAAATATTTCCCTCCAAAATATTACAAGTCAGCCTCTCAACATTTCATGTCGGCTTGCCCAAGGGTCAAGACACTTCATATGTGGCTAGCAACAATAAATTGATATTAATCCTCCCTCATATGACACATGAATCTCATGCTTCTGTGGATTGAACTTCTATGAGGGTCACATTATTTTCTGGGGCTCACGTTACCTTTTGAGGCTTGCATCTGTGGCACATATTACATCCATGGTTCACTTTATCTAAGGCTCACATTTACATTACAATGGCTCTACTCTGAGGTTCACATTATTTGTTTATGGATCCTACTCTGTATCTGTGCATCACATATGGTTTGTTTATATATCCATGGCTCGCTAGCTCACATTGTATCAGTGGATTGCATTACTTTCTGTGGGTTCTTTATATACCTATGATTTGATTATATATTTGTGACTCACATTAAATTTCTATGACTCACATTGTACTCATATTATTATACCTATGACTTGCATTGTTAATCTTTGTAGCTCGCTTTGTCTGTATGGCTCGCAATTTTATCTTAGTGGCACATATCTATCTTAGTGTTTTCCTTTGTTTTTGTTAGGGTAGTAACTCTACAACGATGAAGGACAAGATTTATGGCATTGATCATAATATGGCAGTAATAACGATATATGAAAAAGTAACCTTTGATATGGAAATAACCTCATATGATAGTGACCTTGATGAATGACTATAACAATGACCTTTGTTGCATAACAGTGACCTTGGTGTATGACTATGACAATGACTTTTGATATGGCATGGAAGTAAACATTGATATGGCCCTTGTATGGCAATGATTTTTGAAATGGCAGTGACCTTGACATAACAATGACCTTGATATGACATTGATAACAATAATCCAGATTACAGTGATAATAGAATTTAGACAACACTCTTGATGATAGTGGTAACAATAATTTCTATAATGACTAAGTTGTGATAGTGACTTATGATAGTGCCCTATGATAGTTGTAACAATGCCTTGTGACAGTGCCTTATGATCATGATTTAGCAGTTGTGACAATGTCTCTATGATAGTGATGTGTAATAGTGCCTCTAAGACATATATGACAATGACGATAGAAACCCTAGGACAATGAAAAATGACATATGATAGTGGAAGTGATGTATATTTTGCTCGTATAATAGTGTTATATGGAGGCCTATGTATGCCTCTCTAATATTCTTCCATGTTGCTAGATTGGCTCTAGGTGGCCCAATGTGATTGGTTATGAAAGACTTATGTCTCAAGATATTGTACTTTGTATCTCAATTGAACATTTGATGAATATCTAATAGAAGAATAAAAATTGATTATGGGATTCCCCCCTTCTGTGGTTTTTCCTTAGTCTCTGACCAAAAATCCTGGTGTCTCTATTGTGTATGCTTTTCTTTTGTTGTTCCTTACTATTCTGCTGCATTATTTGTTAGGATATTCTGACACATAAGAAATAGTCAAGTATAACTTGGTCTAGTGTAGAGTTAGGTAAAGTGTGTTTCTTTACTATGTACTTTTGTAACTTAAATCCGATGGTCACGATATGTTCTAGACATGAAGTGATCCGACGGTTCATTCTCTCCTCGGTATTACCGACACTTAATTTGTGGCTTAACACCCAATTGATTCATGATCTCTATTTAAAGAGCATGTAGGGTCATTTTTAAGGTGACCGTTCATGAGAGAATCTTATGTAAATTTTCTTTCTTTTACATTAATAAATTTCCTGAAGTGGCCACGTTGCTCAGGTCGTGGACTGTTTCCCTCGTTGAGAGTTTTGGCCATGTCAAGAATACTGATGTATTGATCTATGATATGTTTGTGAGCAGTGTACTTTGGTGTTCTAGCTTAGGAACTTACCCTATAAATTCCTACGTGGTATTAGAGCTATTTGAGGGTTGCATCCGTTGTTGATCCAAATTTGAAGCCGGTACAAGTGCATGCAAATGTCGTTTCCTAGATCTACTGTTTTTGACTGCTTTTGAGCCAAGAGGACTGCTCTATTGTGTTAGGAGCATCTGTTCTAGTGAGGAACCCCTTTCGTTTCACGCGAAAAGGTTTTCGGTAGCCCTAGATACGTCTTTTTTAAGATGTGGAGGTATACAGACTTCATTTGCAATTTTAGTTATTCATCTCTCTGTTTATTTCGTTTTATTTAGCTCTCTATTTTTTTATTACAAGATCCATACCTTTCATTTATGCATATGCCTTTTTCCCTGCGACTCTGTGCGATCTGGGCAAATGAGAAACAAAAAATAAGGGCTTTTCTCATGTGTATGGTCTTTTTCGTTGCGCCTTAGTGTGATCTCGGAAAATTAGAAACAATGAGAGAACATATTTAGTTTCTGCCAAAAGCTAACTGCAAGCCATAAGGTTTGGTTTTTTTGTATGTTCGTGTTCGGTTGTGTGGGTTTTTTTTTTTGTAGGCAAAAAGATATTTTTCAAGTAAGCACGGATCGCAAAGCTTTAGTGGCTAAAAAAAAACCAAAAAAAACCCCTTTCTCTTTTCCAAAAATTACCAACTTTGTAAACTAGCTTGCTTGGTCCAAAGTTACTTTATGAGAATAGAGTTCTTGAGTTCAAGTCTTTCTTTTTGTTGAGTTACTTTTTTCAAAAAGCACATATAGCTTATGTTTTAAAGTTACTTTATGTAAAAGTGTTCTCACCCATTATAAAAAGTGAGTCACTTATAATTCTAAAGTCTCTTTATCTTTTATTTAAGTTACAATTTAGTGGGTAGCTCATAAAGTACCATTGTAAAAGTGACTTTCACTTATTTATAAAAGTGGGTCACATAATTTTTTTTTTAAGTGAGCTAATTAGATTAAGTTTGGAAAGGGGGGATTTAAAAAACAAAAAATATAACATTATCATTCACTTCTGCACATTCACGCACTTCGTCGGCATCTTCAACAACTTTTCTTCAAAAAGCCATAACTTCTTCATCCAGAAGCCATTTTCAGAGCCGTTTTTTTTAATTGGCCTAATTTTTCAAGATCTTTCCATTGGAATACTTAGTTTCAACATCTACACCTTCAGTTTATGTTAAATAGAAAGTCCATGCCAAGTTTTTCTTGACAACACCAACTGCTTCCAATGGTGGTCCTACATTGTGGATTTACTTAGAAGCAAAGGTCTATATAGAATAGCCTCAGGCCAAGAAACTAAATATAAAGATGAAGATAAGGTAGCCAAATAGGAAAATAGGTAAGATCAAGCACGTGGGTTTATAGGGACGTATATTTCTCCAAACCTTAGATTCCATATCGTAGAACTTGATACCCCTAATGAAGCAATGAAACAACTCATTAAAGTTTTTGGAATTAAAAATGATATTAGAGCCCATCAACTCGAAAATGAGTTGCTTACGTTGGACCCCAATAATTTTTCTTCCATTGTAGATTTTTTGTCCAAGTTCAAGACCCTTAGACTTCTCTTGGAAGGTGTTAAGGTTAAGAAAGAAGATAGTAGCCTTATCTATTCCATTCTTACTAAGTTGGGACCAGCCTACTCTATGTTTGTTTCCACCTTCCATTCTACTAGAGAAGCCTTTATTTCTTAAGGAAAATTCTACAAGCCCCCCTTTTGATGCCTTTTGTGATTCTTTAATAAGAGAACAAAAAAAACTCTTACATCTTGGTCTTCTTAATCTTGGAAACTCTTTTAAGAAAGCCTTAGTCACCCGGAAACAACCAAATTCATAGAATCCTAAGAAGAAATATCCTAAAAAGAATGGTCCTAAACCAAACAAGGGTCCTAAGCAATTTCAGTCTCAAAATGAAAAATCAATTCAACAAAATGATAAGGAAAATAAAAACAAAGGGAAGAAGACTATTAGACATTGCAACTTTTGTAATCGAGATGGCCATTTAGAATCCAAATGCTTTAAGAAGATGGAATCCATGGAAGCAATAATGAAGAAGCATAACATTCATTTGGAGTCACTCTTCAACTTCAACTTCATCTTCAGGAATAACAATTTCTGCATGTTCTTGTCAAGCATCTCGGTTGGTTTATGCACTAAATATATCTTCTTCTTCTCATCTCATGAGTGGCTCATTTATTTTGGAGATTCTTATGACATGGCCAAAAACAAAGCCATGTTTTCTTCTTTAAATGATTGTAACACCAAAAATATATATGTTGGTGATGATAGATCTATTAGCGTTGTAGGAACTAGAACTATTCATTTACAGAATGGTCAATTTAATGATGTATTATGTGTTCCAACCTTATCTTGCAACCTTTTGTCTGTATATCAGATAACTCATTTAGGTGAAGGTAAAATCATTGAATTTTCACCTCATGATGTTGTAATTAAGGACCTAAGAGATCCTAGACATATTTTAGCTACTGGCATTACTGATGATTCTACAAGGTTGTATAAGTTTAACAACTTTGGGTCATCAACTCTTCCCTCGGTATTTGTTACTCATAATGATGAAGTGAGAAAACTTTTGCATGAGCGATTTGGTCACTTAAACTATCGCTCCCTTCAAAATCTATGTAAATAAAATATGGTGATAGGTCTTCCTATGGTATCTTACAGAGATGGTGTTTTTTCCGGATGTGTTCTCGAAAAACATCATCGAGATAGTTTTGAAAAACGTGCCTCTTGGCATGCCTCAATCCCTTTACAGCTTGTGCATAGTGATTTATGTGGTCCACTTCCAGTTATTTCATTCTCTGGATACAAGTATTTCTTAACTTTCATTGATGATTTTTCCAGACGCACTTGGGTATACTTCTTAAAACTCAAGAGCGAAGTACTTAACATGTTCTTGGCCTTTAAGGCCTTTGTTGAGAAACAATTTGGACATCAAATTCTTAACTAAGATCCCATAATGGCGGAGAATATGTTAACAAAAAATTCATCAACTTTTGCACTGAGCATGGAATTCAAATGCAACATACTGTTCCATATACTCCACAACAAAATGGTGTAGCTGAAAGGAAGAATCACACCTTAAAGGAAATGGCTAATTGTATGCTTCAATCTAAAGGACTTAGTCTTAATTTTTGGGCAGAAGCAATTAACTGTGCAAATTACATAGTAAATCGTACTCCTACTAAGGTTTTAAATAATATCACTCCAGAAGAAGCATGGAGCTCAATTAAACCAGATGTAAGTCACTTTCATGTTTTTGGAAGTGAAGCATGGGCCCATATTCCAGATGAGAAACATAAAACTTTAGAATCTAAGAGTGAAAATGTATTTTTGTTGGATATTCTGAAGATGTCAAAGGATATGGACTTATTCCACTTAAGTTGAAAAATGTTATCATTAGAAGAGATGTAAAGTTTGGTGAATAATATATAGGCCTACGAGCCTGTTTCGGTGGATGTGACACCTCTCTCTATCCCTTCTACTTCTGAAAATATTTTTCTTCAGATGATGACAGCAAGGATGACAATCCTCCCCCACCTTCTCAAGATTCTCCTTCAGCTCCTCAGCTTCCAAAATGGGTCCATGCTACTCAGGATGTAGTAGGTGATCTTGCAGGTGATCCTATAGATTAACGACGTACACATTCTTAGTTCGATAGAGCCTCTTCTTTACTGGCTCAAGCTTCAGTGAATTATGATCCTGACACCTTTGCAGAAGCTTCAGGCCATCCAGATTGGGTTGCAACTATGAATGAAGAATATCGTTCATTATTGGCAAATGACACATGGGATCTTGTTCCTTTTCCAAAGGGACGAAAACTTGTTATATGCAAATGGGTTTACAGAACCAAGTTTGGACTAGATGGAAAAGTTGATAAACATAAAGATCGTCTTGTTGCTAAGGGTTTTTCACAAGTTGAAGGAATTGACTATACTAAAACCTTCTCCCCTGTTGCCAAAATGGACTCTATCAGTCATGTTCTTTCCCTTGCTACCTCTTTCAAATGGGAAGTCCATCAGATGGATGTTAAATATGACTTCTTGCATGGGGACTTGCATGAAGAAATATATATGGAACAACCTCCTAACTTTATACAAACAGACTCCAACCTTGTATGCCAGCTAAAGAAATCCCTTTATGGTCTCAAGCAAGCCCCTTGGGCTTAGTATGCCAAAATGGATAGCTTTCTTTTAGATACTGGATTTTCTAGGTGTCATACTGTCAGCACCAAGAAAGTGGGTAAGTCTCTTATCATTCTTGTTTTTTATGTTGATGATATTATCCTAACTGGTAGTGATCCCAACCTTATAAACCATGTGAAGTCCAGCCTTAAAAAGCAATTTGAAATGACAGACTTAGGACACTTGCATTAGTTTCTTGGTCTTCAAGTCTTGCAATCCAAGGAAGGTATTTCCCTTTCCCGGTCCAAGTATGCCTATGATCTTCTACTCCACTTTCACATGGAAGACTGTAAGTCAACCCCTTTTCCCTTTTAGTATGGAGCCAAAATTTCGGTCACTTGTACTTGCCCTGAAGTTGATGCTACCTTATACCGTGAACTTGTTGGAAAAATTTTGTATCTGACCCATACCCATCTTCACCTTTCCTTTGTTGTTGGCCTTATTGCTCAGTTTATGCAAAACCCACATGAAATTAATTGAAAAAAGATAAAAGAATAATTTGTTATGTTCGAGGTATGGTTCAGTTTGGGATTCATTACAGTGCAGAAGCATCACCTCTGTTGGTTGGTTTCACTGATTCCGATTGGCTGGTGACGCTGATGATCGAAAGTCTACTGCAGGTTATGTGTTCACTCTTGGTTCTGGACCTATTACATGGGCTTGCAAGAAACAAAGTGCTGTTTCTCTTTCTTCAGTAGAAGCAGAGTATCATGGCACTGTAGAAGCTAGTAAGGAAGCCTTGTGGCTTCGTCAGATCCTGTCAAAGTTTGGCTTTCAGCAGCAACATCCGACTACAATTTGGTGTGATAACAAAAGTGCCATTCAGCTATGCAAAGATCCAGTCCAACATCATCGCAACAAACACATTGAACTACACATGCACTTCATCAGAAAGCTCATTCATGACCATGTTATTGAAGTGCAATATTGTTCAACCAATGATCAAGTTGCAAACATCTTTACAAAGGCTCTCACAGAGGCAAAGTTTACTAAACTTCAATTCATGGTTGGAGTGCAAGAAGTTGCCACTAAGGGGGGAATAGGCTCTAATGCCTCCTTATTTCTCCTATTGTGTCCTATTTGTACATCCTTCAATCCTATCCCAAGTTTTTCTTAAGGGGGGATGTTAGGATATTTCGACACATAGGAAATAGTTACATATAACTTGGTCTAGTGTAGAGTTAGGTAAAGTGTGCTTCTTTACTATGCAATTTTGTAACTTACAATCCGACGGTCACGATATGTTCTAAACATAAATTGATTCGATGGTTCATTCTCTCCTCGGTATTACCGACACTTGATATGTAGCTTAACACCCATTTTTCCATGATCTCTAGTTAAAGAGAATGGAGGGCCATTTGTAAGGTGACTATTCATGAGAGAAGCTTATGTAAATCTTCTTTCTTTTACATTAATTAATTTCCTGAAGTGGCCACGTTGGCTCAGGCCATGGACTATTTACCTCTTTGATGATTTTAACCACGTCAAGAATACTGGTGTATTGATCTATGATCTATTTGTGAGCGGTGCCCTTTGGTGTTCTATTTGAGGAACTTACCCTATAAATTCCTACATTATTGATGTTTATTTTTCTCTCTACATAATTGCTAATGATGAAATGATGTTATGGGGTAAATGTAATGTGAACATGTTGAAAAAAGTTTAAAAGTGCAATTATTTACAACAGAGAACAATATAGCCCTAAAAATTAACAAGGTATCAAATATGGGTTAAAGAAAAATACATTAAGATCACCCACGTGTAGACATTGATCAGGCAGAGTGAAAGGGATGAATATGTTGGAGACCTAAAGAATGTTAGGGTTTGGAAGAAACCTTAGGGAGTCCTTGTTCTTACAAAATATGGATAGGGTTTGAGAGAAACCCTATGAGGTTCTGGATATGGTAAATGCCTGGGTTCTATAGTGATTAGGATTAGTGAGAAGCTATTGACTTTTTCAAATATGCGTGATAGATGAAGTGGAACCCTAGATGGGCTAGTATCCCAAAAGAGAGGGTATGATGTAGATCCAGTGGTCATCTTAAACATTGATAGGTAGGCTTGGAAGGATCTAGAATGAGAATACAGGTGGTGCTCAAGAGGATGCATTTCTTTTTATAGATGACATTGACATATGGTTGATGGAAAATGGTGACTCAAAGGCAAGATCAAGAGGGAGCTAATAACTTTCAATAATCCTCATTAAAGATAAATATTTTCAAGACTTATTTTATTTGTTTATGACACTGCTCTTGTTTACATTGATCATTTTTAGACTATTGTTTATTCATATTGCATAATTATTTGAATCTTTATAACTTATTGGATGAGGTTGTGATAAAGGAAGCAGATCCTTCTTGAGGATCATTAAGATGTAGAGCATTTCAGGAAGAATTAGCTCCAAGAGGGAGTTGGTGCAGGAAAATGAAGGAGCCACTCTCATATCTAGAGAAGAAAGACAATCTTGCCTCATCATCAAGTACACTTTCATTATGTTTATTTACTTTTCCACTATCTCTTGCTTTTGTTTACTCCTCTACAAGTACATCAGATGGATGTAAGGACCTAGTCCTCAATATTGAGATTGATGAGAATGTAGAGCCATCCCATGATTAAGAGTGGCGCTTGAAAAACAGACAAGAGCTCAAATATTGAATAAAGGATCATAGTCTCCTAGGTTGATGTCCATTTTTGAAGAGGCTTCCTATTCAGAGGGAGTAAATTGTTGATTAAATACAAGAATATGATGAAATGTTGAAGAGAAATATGTCCTTAATGAAAGGACCATTGTAGATGACATTGATGTAGCAATGTCAGATGCTTCCGCAATATTAAGGGCTATGCTATCCAAAGGAGAAGGAATGTGATAATATTTATGCACCTATATTAGATGTACGTGAAGTTGGGTTCCTCCATGATGATACTTAAGGATGAATCATACTTGGAGCTACCTTAGGGCTTTGAGGTGCATGAGTAGGAGACTCATGATTATAGATTGAAGAAAGTCCCATATGGACTCAAGCAAGTCCCCTGGACCTAGCATGCCTGGATTGATTGACATCTAATGCGGACCCCTCTTCAAGATCAAAGGTATGTCTTTGATATTTGGTTTCATATATGCTAATAATTTATTGTTGAGAAGTGTAGAAAGAAAGTCTCAATTTGACTTTGCCTTGGGAAAATTGACAAAAAATGAATTTCCACATTAGAAGACAACTTGGAGAAGTTAATTGAGGTGACATGGCTCTTGTCACTCAGTAAAATCAAGTTAGAGGGTTGGAGTTTAGTTATGCATGTGCGATTTCTAATTTGTAGCAATCCAATTCAATTATTTCCAGTTGTATTAAGTTAAACTAGTTCTAACTGTTGATAGAACTAGTTGGAGGTCAGTTGTGCAGTGGGACAACAATCTAACTCAGTGATCATCTAGTTAACTAATCAATCAACCAAAAATATCTAGTTCATGCAGAGAATTCAAGTTCCCCAGTAGTGTAACATAATTTGTAGACTAGTCTTGAGTGTACAAGTATTTCATGAAGTTAGAGATCCAACCTTGGGAATTGCACAATAAATTGGAGGAAAATTCCTAAAAAATAAGGGCCTAATTCCTCAAGATTTATGCAAGGAAATAGGGGCTCAAGCAGAGGCATAAATTGACTAAGTTTGGGTTAGAGCTTCTCATTGAGCAGAGAGAAAGGTTATTCACTTGTAGGTTGAGCTCAAAGCGAGCAAGAAATTGTAATACATTCTCTATTCATATGATTAATGCAAGCATGCTTAAGGGGTTTTTTACCAATTGGTTTCCCCTAGATAATATGTGTACTTGTGTATGTGATTGATGCATACTTGCGAATGTTTTTCTAAATTATGAATTAATTTCCACAAAGCAGTAGAGTAGAATTGTTTCTCTTGATTTATATTAAATTTCTTGAGCAGTTGCAATTTTATCACCATATTTCTACATGGTATCAGAGCAGGATATTTGAAAAATAATTTTGAATTTTTTCCTCAGGAGGTTCAAATTTGCAGATTCAATGCAGCAGGAATTCTTTAGAGTTGGGAAAATGACCTTCAACGGATTGATATTAGAGTATGCCTTGGAAGGAAAGTCGAATTTCATTGGCTGGAAGGATCACATGGAGGTAGTGTTTGATGACAATGGATTGTTGGAATATGTCAAGACAACATTTCAAAAGTAGGATTAGTTGATGCCCATAACCTAGCCCAATGGAAGAAAGATGTATCTAAGGAAAGGAAAATAATATTGGAGGGAGTGTGAGACCACATTGTCTCAAATCTCCATGGAAAATAAACTCCTTTCGCAATGTGGAAGGAAATGAAAGAGCTATTCGAGAATAATAGTGACCATAGAAAAGTGGCCCTCAAAGACAAACTTTGAAACATCAAGATGCAGAAGAATGATACTATTCTGCAGTATCTTACTAGGTTTACACAAGTTTGGGATGAGTTTGGAGGGGTTGGTGTAAATGTTTTAGAAGATGAATTGGTGAGCCTAGATCTTATAGGCCTTGGTGGGCTGGTTACATGTGTTAAAATAGTCGTTCACAACTAGAAACTATTCCTTCCAGTTCGGGTGGAACTTCTTCTCGGTTTTCCTTTGGAGTATCAGTCATCAACCTCCATTTTTAGTTATTCTGCTAAAATAGCATAACTGTTTAATTTACCCAGTATATGGAAAATTCTTCAGTTTTTCCACAGAACCAAAAGAAATTAAAAAAACTCAGTTCATAACCTTATCGCATCTGCCATTCCACAAACCTTTAGCACATTAGATCTCCGCCATCGATCTCATTCGTCAATCCGACAGTTACCGCGTCACCCGCTCGCCAACTAGCTTGGCCGATCCCCACCATCGATCAATCCTTGTTGATCCAATGGCTATCGCGTGATCTCACATGGATTCTTGCAGGACCGATATCAGATCGAGGGTGCACGAGAAATGTAGTTTTTTCATGCTATGTGTCAACTGCTAAGGTTAATCGTGTGAAATTGTAGAATACCACTTACCACCTTTTGACCGCGCGAGATACTGGTACACCTATGAAGACCACTCTACTATTCTGATTAACTTCTGTGCTTGTTGGCATGCGATGACCATTAGATCTGTTGGATCTACCTGATCGGACGATTCAGATCTTCTCCTATGTTTCTCGCAAATTTATCAGGTTTCCTTGCTAGACTTAACACTTCCGCCAAGTTTATTTAAATACATAGTGAGTGAAAATTTAGATGTGACAACACAAGATTATACAAAACTCTAATTCTGAGGGCTCAAACTGGAATTCAAAATAACTCAGAAATATTTCGAAGGAAATTAAAACCTCCGAGATTTGACCATTCATGCATAGTATTCATAGAGATACAGAGAAAATTCCAAATTTTACATGCCAATCCTCTTCAGCCAAAATCTAGACAAAATCTGTCAAAATCTCCTTCTACTAATTCAAAACTTACATAAGTACCTGTACATACAACAATCAGATCCTAAATCAATGGATCGAATCTGCCTAATCCTACATAACATCTAATCTACATGATATTATCCTCAAGAATCTCAACTAAGCCTAAATACTTGAATTAATTACAAGATAATTCAAATCCGTGAATTCTAGCTCAAATACTGTCTAGAAAGCTTTGTAAAGTGACAGCTAAAGGATCCCATTCCTTTGCTTGTAAACATTTTTTTATTTTTTGGCTAAAATTCGAAGTCTTTACCTTCAAGCCTCATGCTCCTGCATCAGACTCCTGAGGACAAAATTCTTGATGGGATCTTGTCCATGAGTTCTTCTACTGAACTGCCCAAATTCTGTAGCATGAGATCTATCATCAAGGTACCATCAACAATTTTGTTGATCCTTCCACTTGATCAAACACTGAAAATACTCCTGTCCTCTTGTCTTTTTAAACAATCTCTTGTCTAAAATCTTTTCTGGTTGCAATGCCTTTACTATAGGTAACTCTTTTACCCAATCAACCTCTTGTTATTCTTTATCCTCTGCTGTATCATCTGCATTTCTGTTTCATACCTGTACAAATCAGCAAAATTGAAAATTGGAGATATTCCAATGTTAGGGGGTAATTCAATTTCATATGCATTTGCAGAAAATTTTCTCAAGGCTCTGCATTGTCCAATTTTTTAAATTTTGACTTGTTGTACTCCCTTTTTTGAAATATTTCCTTCCTTAGGTGTGCTAAAACCAAATCTCCAACCTCAAAATTAGCTTCTCTCTTCTTCAAATCTTCTCTGCTCTTGTACTTTATGTTGCTATATTCCTGTAACTGTTGTTTTAACTGTTCATGTATTGCTTGAATCTCTGAAGCAAAATCTTCTCCTTTAGAACTTCTCATCTCAGCTTTTCCCAAGTCTCTTAATTCAAACACTCCCCTTGGGTGCATTCCATAAACTATATGGAATGGACTCTGCCCTGTACTGTTAGGAGAATCATTATAAGCATATTCAGCCTGTGCCAAAATTTGATCCCACTATTTTGGTTGTTCACCTGTAAGACTTCTCAGAAGATTACCCAAGCTTCTATTTACAACTTCAGTCTATCCATTAGTTTGAGGATTATAAGCTGAACTAAGACTCAATTTAGTACCAAGTTTCTTTGACAAGGTCCTCCAGAAATGACCAAAAAATCTGGTGTCTCTGTTTGAAACAATGCTCTTAGGTAACCCATGCAACCTTCCAATCTCCTTAAAAAATAGATTAGTAATGTGAATAGCATCACTCATTTTATAACATGGAATAAAATGTGCCATTTTAGAAAATCTGTCAACCACACCATAAATTGAATCATTCCTCTTTGAGTTTTGGTAAACCCAAACAAAATCCATACTTACCATATCCCAAGGTCTATCTGGAATAGGTAATGGAACATACAAACTTGTGTTTTGGCTCCTTCCTTTCGCACATTGACAGACTTTACAATTTTCACATACTTCTCTATTTTAGATCTCATCTTTGGCTAGAAATAAAACCGATTCAACTGCTCATAAGTCTTGTCTGCACCAAAATGTCCTCCAGGTCCACCACTATGTTTCTCCTTGATTAAATTTTCTCTCATAGAACGATTTGGTATGCACAACTGATTTCTCTTAAACAACAATCCTTCTTGCAAGAAAAAAAGCAGCCACTTACCCCTTTCTAACAAAACAGGATTTTTACAAGCTTCAAATGCCTCTTTAAAATCTAAATCTTTCTCATATAATTCTTTAAGAAAATAAAAACCCGACACTTGAATTTGACTTTCTTGAACTAGGATACTTTTTCTGCTTAAGGCATCTGCTACCTTGTTTGATTGGCCATTTATATGTTTTAATACGAAATTAAAACCTTGAAGATATTTTGACCCATTTTGCATGTTTCTGATTAAGATTTGGTTGTTGCATAATGTACTGAAATGCATGATTTTTTGAATATAGTATAAACTCTTAGACATCGAGTAATGTCTGTTATAGGCATTTTTGGGCACTGCAACCCCAATCAGACATGTCCATAAGCCAAGGGCTCCTAAGTCCCTAAAAGTGTTGTTCCATACCCTAAAAGAACAAGGTCAGCTGATTACATCATCTCCCAAAAGTTCTCCATGAAAAACTGCTTAGAACTGGTCAAAACTAGACCATCTCACCTGCTCCATGGTCAAAGTGCGATGCATCCCACCTAATGCACATGGGAGGTGCGATGCATACTGAAAAGCCCTTCTATGGGGTGCGAGGGCGAGAGTGGACAAATGGCAAAGGCAGTATGCGAGGTGGATGATCATGGAATCTTCCAGAAACTTCTCCTGTGACACTTGCCTCTCTGAATTCGCCCAGGGATGAGTAATAGATCATCAATCTCCAAGTGGAATCAAGAACTATCAGAGAGAGGACACTAATCAGAATCCTAGAAGCTAACTACCCTCCTGCAATCATCTATATATGGATCCCTCATCCCTGTTATCGGGAAATCTAGTGTCTATGCAGAGTTGCTAGTCCCACTAAGGCTGGTAGCTACCTTAGAAACAAACAAACTAAAACCACTTTCGTTTTCCTTTATGAGAAGTAGATAAGAGGGGAAAGAAGGAGACCAACCTCTGTCTTGCGCTTGGTTCCTTGCTTGATTCCTCTCCCTTCTGATAGATCTTTGCCACTCGCTTCCTCGTCTACCCAGCTTCAAAGAGCACCTGTAGGATCAAAGCAGCATAACACTATCCAAGAACATAGATCTACTATCATAAACAATATAGGACCAAATATATATTGACCACACAAATGCATATATCATCAATCACACAAGAATGTGGAGGAAAACTTGAATAGCTTTATTAATAATCAAGAATAGCAAAGAGGATTACAACCAATTGTTCTGACCCAGCATCATCCTCTCAGCAAGAACCCTCCTTCACCTCATAAAAGCTTAGATCACCCAACACTATGAAGTTACACCAAGAAACCAGCAGCACTTCCTTACAAGATACCAAATTCCAGCCTCTGGATCTCTGGGATGAGGGATCCATAAAAGATGTTTGCAAGAGGGGTGAGTAAGCTTTGAGATTTGATTAGTGTCCTCTCTCTGATAGTTCTTGATTCCACTTGGAGATTGATGATCTCTTACTCATCCCTGGGCGAATGTAGAGAGGCAAGTATCACAGGAGAAGTTTCTGGAAGATTCCATGATCTTCCACCTCACAGATTGACCCTGCCATTTGTCCCACTCTCGCCATCGCACCCCATATAAGGGCTTTTCAGTATGCATCGCACCTCCCGTGTGTATTTAGGTGGGATGCAATGCACTTTGACCATGGAGCAAGTGAGATGGTCCAGTTTTTGACCAGTTCTGAGTAGTTTTTTCATGGAGAACTATCTGGAGAAGATGTAATCAGTTTAC